>JARJLF010000137.1:0-373581 GCA_029378395.1 Mycena leptocephala
CTCGGCCCGAAGTCCCGACTGAAGTCAGTGCGCGGCCCGCGATGGCTCTCATCAGACATGTACTCAGAGTCGTCTTTCCAGTTCTTCCACAGTTTGGGTTTCTCCGGAGAGGTCTCCTCAAGATCGGTTACCACCTTGCCCTTGTTTTGGATCGAAACATCGTGGTCGCCACACACAGGAGCAGTTCCCCCACTGGGCTGTGCCATTCGGGACCCGGATTATTGGATGGAGCGCAACCTGGCCAGTTGCGGGCAGTTCGACCCAATCCGAACTCTGCAGTTACGTCGAATTCATGTATCCGGGTCTCGATGGATTGAGTACAACTTCGGTTGTCTCATGTTGGGCTCTGGGGGGATTGAAGGGCGGACTCCGGACATTTGCAGGACATAGAATCATTCATCCATACATGGGGCAATGATGAATGGCGGTTCTCCCGCCACCGACCCTGGTTTCCATTCTCCATCATCATTCGGAATTTGCGCTTCGGTGAAGAGTCTAACTCTCGATGGTATGTATATGCTTTTCGAGGACGAGTATTCAGAGTAGAGAGAGAGGTCCGGGTGGCAGGTAGTATGTAATATGTGACGCGTGACCTGGTTGAACCATTTCGACACCTTGACACCGGCCAAAATTTGGTGTGACACCCGCGAAAATTTCGGTACTCTGAGCGAAAATTTTCATTTTCAAGCACTTTTCGGGCCCATGTCCCTCTTGGGAGGTTCGACAAACGGCCGCGTGATGCGTGACCCTTGCCAGATTTCGATACCGCCCAGGGGTTCCGGCCCAAAGTTCCTCGGATTTACAGCTCTTTGCGGTACAACAGGCACGGTCCGTTTTTTTTCTGTTTTGGCAAGGTTTCACGAGAACAGCTGCCCTGAGCTCAATTCTCAACCGTTTCCCCTCAAAATAGGCTCATTCGATTCGCATTGAAAATCAGCAGCGAATTAAATACCGGTATTTTTGATATTTTTACGTAATAGAATTTCTTCCGGAAAAACTTGGTTTTGAGTAGGACACCTGTAACACTCGGAATACAGCCCCGATTGGCCTAGTTTTTGGATATGCTATACATCTGATGCGGCCCTAGACAACGGCGTGTTTATTTATATTACATGCTGAGTGATTGTGATCTAGTGCACACTTTAACGAAGTAGATATCCAGACACTACCATAAGTAGAGCTGTCCATGGAAGTTTGAGTACAGTAAGCTCCGTAAACACCCACATTGGCTAGGGTCACATCAGATGTATAGCATATCCAAAAACTAGGCTAATCGGGGCTGTATTCCGAGTGTTACAGGTGTCCTACTCAAAACCAAGTTTTTCCGGAAGAAATTCTATTACGTAAAAATATCAAAAATACCGGTATTCAATTCGCTGCTGATTTTCAATGCGAATCGAATGAGCCTATTTTGAGGGGAAACGGTTGAGAATTGAGCTCAGGGCAGCTGTTCTCGTGACAACTTGCCAAAACAGAAAAAAACGGACCGCGCCTGTTGTACCACAAAGAGCTGTAATCCTCACGTCCTGGGTAATGGGGATCACCGCAGAGCTGGTGGATGTCAACGGACTGCATCTCGTCCTCGAGGGTGGTGCCCGTATGCCGTATAGCACTGGCCTCGCTTCTGCTCATCACTACGTCTATCGAAAGTCAGGAACATTGTAGTTACTCAGGTTGAAACCCACGGAATTCGTCAGTGCCAATTGGCTGCATCTCGTCATCGAGGATGCCGGTCGCACGCCGTATAGCATTGGCTTCTTTCATGCTATACACCATGCCCGTGTCTTCTTGGATGAGCATGGTGGCCACAAACGGGGTCAGAACGAAGGTCACGAATTGCCTGAAGCAGAAGACTGTGTCGTAGCCATCGAACTCGTTCTCGATGTCAGCACGGAGGGTCTCCTGCACTGTGTTGCAGACGGTGCGCGATAGCCACTCTTCTTCCACAATGAGCATTGCTAAAATCTCTGCCTCGATTGCGGAAGAACTGTTTGGACCGTAGCTGAGGGGGTTCGATGGTGGTTGCAAGGGGGAGGGCTGCAAACACTCACTATCCGTAGCGCTTGCCCCGTACCGCAGCAACGAAGTCTGCTTTCGACGGCGATTCACAAAATTGGACGATTTTGTGACCGATGTCGGCGAGGAAACCGGTCCAGACGGGCGAACATCCGAGGACTTCGGCGTCGTTGAGCATGAAGTGTAGACATTGAGCCAAGGATCGGACACGGTCCGGAATAGTGCTATGGTCAATAAACTCAGGATAGATCAGCTGCTTCTGATGAGAGCGCTTCGCATTAGACTCGTCACCAGTCTGCCATCGGGACGGCAGATCTTCATGCAAGCACGTTGCCGTAGGCAGACTGGTAGTTCTCGGGAGTTGTCAATGCTGTGCGCGTGGAGTTTGAAATTTTGAGTGGTGCCGATCGTCGGCATCACGGGGGCTGTGCAGCTCCCGCTAAAATTTGTCTGTTTCCCAGAGCACTCTGGCACACTTTCTGTGTATTCTGAGGAGGCAGATTTCAAGATATGTGAAATAAACGTAACCGTTACCTTTGAAATTTTTTAAACTAACGACAATTGCGCTCAGAACAGCAGAGACGGAAAATTTTCAAACTCCGCCCACAGCCCTTGCACAGCCTCCGAGAACTACCAGTCTGCCTACGGCAACGTGCTTGCACGAAGATCTGCCGTCCCGATGGCAGACTGGTGACGAGTCTAGCTTCGCATCCCCGCAGCTCTGCTTGGTTGGGTTGATCTCGAGATCCCGGTCATTGTCAGAGAATGACGATGCAGTCTCAGGCGCAGAGATCTCGCCAGGCCCCTGTTGATAAACAAGCTACTGAGGGAAGTTTACATATTATAAAACGGGCGAGCAAGACGAACTTCTGGAGTGCGTCCCGCTGTAATGAGCCCAACCGATGCCAAAGTGGGAACCAGAACGCAGTCCAGGATGTAGCGGCGCCCAGCAGAGCTATTTGAGCCGCCCTTCATAAGCGACCGCTTCACCTTGAATCAGGAAGGCTGCCGGAAAGAATTGAAACACGCACGTTCAGAGTCCAGATGGGAGTTTGGCTGCTGGCACAGCAATCGGAGTCGGGGGACAGTTGGGGCACATCTATGCGCATTGAAGACGTTGGAGTTCACGGGCTGGAAGCTAGCTGCGTGCACGAGGGCACTGGGGCAGAGCAAGTTCACGAAACCTTCAAGTAGGGAGAGCGGGCCGTGCCGCTCGCCGGCCTTACATGCTTTATTCGTGATAAATCAAGTATGTAGGACCCCGAAAACCGAGGAGCTTTCTACTATTTATGAAATTAAGTCTAAACTCCGCTCGGAGGTTTCCGACGGCTCTTCAGGCCCGTTGCTCGACTCAGACTGCGAGGCTAAGTGCCACGGAGCGCCCCGGTGTGCTCTCGTACTGCAACAATAAACATCAGGCTCATGGGCGTGAACTTTCAAACCGTGGTCGTCCCGTGCATGGAGTACGCGCTGCCCGTGTGGTACAAGCCAGTCTCGTCGAACTCTGAGCCGCTGCGCAGTTGGATCCGACCGAATCCGTGGCGCGGAGCCCCAGGGTCGGGGAACATCTGGAACGGGAGAGGTGTCATACCGTGCAGTTGCAGCTTCATTGGCAGCAGTAGGATGAATGTTCAATATTGAATGGGAGGACGGGATTAGCTTCCAGCTGGCGAAGACAGTCTTCGTTCAATTTAATGTCTCTGTAGATTGTGAGCTTTGAGCCATTCAAGCACCTTCCATATGCGATGTCCATTCACAGCCAATGGTTTTGCGTGCTCGCGCAGCCATTCAGGGGGGGACCAACGAAGAGAACACACACAAACAGGCGACGTAATTTCCTCGATAGGAGGTGGCAGGATATTTGCGACCTTGGATGGATGTTGCGGGTAGATGATTACTTGCCCTTTGATGCCGCGCTGCGTCAATGCAAGCACGGTGTGGCTGACAAAGCTTCTGCCGCGGCAGTCCACACTGTTCCAGGAACAAAGTTTCCAATCAAACAGAACAACGCCCTTGAAAAATAAATAAAAATAAAAAAATAAAAAAAGAGGTTGAACGTCGTACACGTACTCGCATTTGAATGAGGATGATTTCAACTTCAAGTCGGTGAATCTTCCTTCCTTTCATTCTTACCTTCGAGTCCATCCATCCATCTCACCGAATCCTTACCCTAGGTCTCCTATTCCGAATTAAACAAACTTTTACCTTCAGCCTTCTTCAGGATTGAACTGCGGTAAGCTCTTTATTTATCTCTAGTCTCTAAACTGACCGGATATTCTTGTCTCAGATTGGTTCACATTCAAGGTAATATAATAAAAATATCCCCGCACCGTCTATCCACTAGCAAGTAAGTCTACGTAAAATCTCAAAGTAAGTTCAAGTCTCAAGTTCATCTCTTGTCTTCGGCGAACCAAGACATGCCCCAACGAAGTCCGAGTCCCGTTCCTTGAAGCTCAAAGCATGAAGTAAGCCCCACACTCGAGTATTTTACATTCTTACATTCTTGCATTAACTCGTTCACAGCCTGCCCGTGACGACGCCCAATTCTAAATTCCTCGCACACTCTCAATTTCTCGTCCAAACCCGCACCCTCAAGTTCGAGCCAACGCTTCGCTAGATTTATTTAGAGCGCAAGTACAAAGTAAGTACACACTTCATTTTCCTCTCTTAGATTCCATCCAGGACTTCCCTCTCTCTCGCAGGTCTGCTCCCTCTGAGTCGGCCCAAAGCAAAGGCGTGTACCTATTCAATATTTGAAGGATATTACCCGAGGCCTGAATTGCAGCAAGCCTTCTTTCCCTCCCTCGAGCCAGAGTCTGCCTTGCTCTCAGTTTCTGCTCCCATTTGAATCCCGACCGAAATATTCATTCCTGAAAATCATCTCCGTCCCCGCTCAAATTATTCTCGGTCAAATCGAGTCAATAGCCTTGCTTCACTTCCATTTCAAAATCTACTTGCACTTCCGATTCCAAGTACGCCCCGCCCTCATTCGATCTGATTCTTAAATTGTCAACCATCCCTGCGGAAAATATCTGTCCCCGGCCTGACCTCTCGTCCTCTGGTGATATTATCGTTGTGGAGTTTACTTTGGGCGGCTGCAAAGTCACCGTTGTGAACCTTTACAATGATTCTGTTACGCGCGTAGGTGTCGGCATTCTTCGTGGTGTCCTCTGTCAGCTTGATCCTACATCGCGCATCTTGGTAGTTATGGATTCCAACTCTCACCATGTTCTTTGGGATTCTAAAACCAACACTGCGACACGTACTGAGGACTTCGAGCTGCATGACCTCCTTATCTCCACCCCCCTTCTTCTGGTTACTCCGCCGGACATCCCTACCCACATTTCCGGTAACGTTATCGACCTGGGCTTCTGTTCTCCATCCCTCTTGATGTCAGTCCGTGACGTTGTCGTTGACCCACAATTTTGCGTTGGCAGTGACCACCTTCCGATTCGGTACACGCTTGACTTTGACGTCGTGCGGGGCAGTCGTTTAGGTTTAATCGTGACAAGATGGACCTTGAGAAGTTCTTGGCGACCTTGCGGCACTACCTGGGTATGCGGCCTGTCCCCGTTATTACTACGCAAGCGGAGCTCGACGAGGCGACATCATTCCTCTGTGAAGTACTCCTGGCTGCGCTCGAGGGCTCTACTCCCCGTCATCGGCCTTGTTCTTTTGCCAAAAGGTGGTGGTCCCCTCATCTCTCCCACTTCTTGCGGCTGTTCGGCGGGCTCGACGAAGGTTTCAAAATTACCTGGTTCCCTCGGCCCGTTCGGAGTGGTTGGACGCTCGGAGAGCTTTCTGCGTGGCTATTTCTGTGGCAAAACAAGCGGCTTGGCATACCTTTGTTCAAGAGCTCGAGCGGGTGGATTTATTCAAAGCGCTCAATCACTCAAAGAACAACGCTCGTCGGTCTTCCCGACGATCCGCGATCCCAATTCCGGCGATATTGCACTCTCCCACAGTGATCGCGGCAGGATTCTCGGTCGGGCGTGTTTGGCTCCCATGCTACTGAAGTCGTACAAGAACCTGCTCCACACTGCTCCCGGATGTGACCCGGCATTGCGCGCAGACCAAGCTGGTAGCGGCACCCGTGGAAAGCGAGGGGGGGTTCGTTCGGAGGCCATGCCTCTTGACGAACTTCCGCCTCTGGCGGACAGGCAAGATCATTTGCCTGCCTCCGTGAGCACATCCAAGCACTGAATACCCCTCCAGAAAACCCAATTGATCTTGCTGCGTCTCTCCCGATCCTCGAGGAACGCACCTTCTTTGACGTTACCGACACTGAAGTTGACAAGGTTATTCTTTCGGCATCCCCGTGGAAGGCTCCCGACCGCTACGGACTGCAGATGGGTTTTATTCAGCGAGGCTGGCCGGTCATCGCTGAGCGGGTGCGAGAAATCTTCAGATCCTCTGTTCGTCTCGGTACCAAGCCTGGCCATTCAAAGCCAATACCGCGACTCCTATACACAAGCAGGGCAAGAAGGATAAGACTTCCACAAAGGCTTGGCGACGGTAGAGAACTATGAACACATTCTCGCTAAACCCCTCGAACGACTCGTAGCTGATCGCCTCTCGTTTGATGCAGAATCTCTTGGGTTCATAGATCCGGCACAACATGGTGGTCGGCCCGGGCACAGCACACAACAGGTCATCGACGGCTATATCCACCGTGTTCGGTCGGAGCTAGATCGGGGGAATACGGTATCAACCTTGTTCTACGACCTCAAGGGAGCATTTAACCGCATTTCGCACCTTGTGGTTTCCGCGAGCTTGCATCCCTAGGCTTCCCACGCCCCATAATCGCTGGGTTGCATCGTTCCTCCACGTCACCTTGTTACGGTGGTTATCGACGGTGTTCGAACAGTAACTTACCGCTGCGCCATCGAAGGGGCCCCACAGGGATCGGCGCTGTCGGTTATTCTTTTTCTGCTCACGATCAATCGCCTTCTCCGACGGCTCAGAGCGATTGGGGTTTTCGTCAGTTGGAACTACGGTTTCGTGGATGACACCAATTTTAGCACTGCCAGTCAATCTCCCTCGCAGAATGTGGCTGTCCTAATCGAGCGCGTCGATTGCAGTCCAATGGCAAATGACGACCACGCTACATTCGAAAAGGCGAAGACGGAGCTCATCCACCACTCCTTGGGCAACAGAGACCTCTCCGACTTCTCGGTCTCATTCGACGGTGAAGTCATATTCCCATCTGAATGGTCAAGTGGGTTGGTGTTTGGATTGATGCTAAATTGAAAGGGGAGCTCCATATCCGAAACCGCGCCGCCTCAGCAGCATGAGCTCTCAATGCCTCACTTGCCCTAACTCACGCGATGTGGGGATTGAAGCCCTTGATGGTACGCGATCTCGTATTATCTTTGGTTCTACCGCGGTCGGACTACGGTGTTTCCTCGTTCTTTCCTCTCCCCACCCCAACGGTCAATAAAGCTGCAGCGAGGTGCATCACCGGTGCTTACCGAACGGCGTCCTTGGCTGCCCAGGAGAAGGAAGCTGCAATGCTACCTGCCGGTTTGCGCTTAGAACTGTCGCTCCTCAACCGATTAGCTCGTTATTTGACGCTCCCAGGATCGCACGGACTCACCCCGCTGCTCAAAAATGCCATCTCCTCCTCCCCTCGCAACCCCAAACTAGCCTCACCTCTGCACTTCGTCGAACGCCTCCCGTGTGTCACATGGCCCGAGGATGTACCCGGCGCGGCCAGCGGCTGAAGGATCGCAAACCCCAAAGGTTACGGTGGCCCCGCGCGCAGACCAAACTGGTAGCGGCGCCCGCAGAAAGCGAGGGGGGACAGTCACCGAGCTCAACACTCGTGGTCTGTCTCCGCCTCACGGAGACAGGCAAGTGCAGCTTGTGTCTGTCCCCTCCGTAACCTTTGCTGTTCGACTTCACAGGCACGCACCGCATCTGTTGACTTCACCCTCGGCATGGAATCCATCCTCCCAGTATACACACCTCCATGGGCTGAGCCTCTCCCGGTCACCACGATCATTCCTTCCAAGGACAAGGCGATTGCAGTACTCCAGGCGATGCTTGCGGATGAAGGCTTGAGACAGTCGACATGGCTCACAGATGGGTCGCTCCTCGAGGGCCGTGCGGGCGGGGCAGCTGTTCGGGTGGAGGATGGGACTGTGCGGGAGAGAATACTGGTGCCACTTGGTGACGGGCAAGTCGCGGAGGGTGAGGTGGCAGGGCTGATTAGCGCCACAGAATGGGCGCTTGCCGCGCATCACCGCGTGCTGATCATATCAGACTCCCAGGCTGGTCTTCAAGGCGTGCTCTCTACCGCCCCGCGCTCTGGTCAGTTCCGTGCCATCGCATACGACAAGCTCGTTCGCACCGCCTCAACTAAGGCCCCTCCTCTTCGCATCATTAACTTGTGGACCCTGGCGCACATTGGCACTGTCGGTAACGAGTTTGCTGATGATGCGGCTAAAGCGGCAACCCTCTTACCGCCTTCCCCTTCGGCCCTGTCTCCCTCACGACTTGTAAGCGCCGCATACGCGAGGAAATCATTGCACGGTGGGCCTCCCAGTGGAAACTCAGCACTACAGGCCGCGCTCTTCGTCTGGTTGACCGCTCCCCGCCTTCACTCATCCTCCGCCATCCCTACACAGCTCCAATCCCACGCGCTATGATCTCCATGCTGTCGCGTCTACGTACGGATTTCACCTCGCTCAATGCTACTAGGTATCGCCTGCGCCAGACAGATTCCCCGGCCTGTGAGGCTTGTGGTGCACCCGAAACATGTACCCACTTCCTCCTGCACTGCCCGGCATGGGAACACTTGCGCCCTGCGTTGTTACAGCATGCGTCATACAGTGCCAACTTGCTCGGAGCTGTTGATGTCCCCTCACTTCTCTCTCATCCGAAACTCATCAAAGCCCTCGTTGCGTTTGTTGCCGCCACTGGCTGCTTCTCGTAATTATATTCTCTTTATCTCTCTTTTCCCTTATTACTTTACTTACCTATTAATACTGTCGTTATTCCTCTTACCTTGGACGGACAAGCACCAGATCGGCACCTTACCTTCCCCGCTCCCGATACTCCCTACCCATTACTCGCTTCCATCAAAACCCTATTTTCCCCTACTTGATTCTACTTTTACTCATCTGTCTCCTCTCCCATGCAAAGTTTCCGTTTACTTACTCATACCCGTTACAGCCCCCACCCATAGCTACATCTAGTAGAGTACTGTCGCGTAGCCCTGTATGGCCAGGTACGATAACCTTAGAAATTCAACTCAACTCAACTCAACTCATTCTTTGTAGTGAATCTTCAAAGCCTGAATTTCAGCTAACCTTGAGTTTGATTGGATAATCACCGGAGGGCCGAAGTTTCTGACCATTTCACTCGGTTGGGTCAATGGCGACTGTCTTTCGACTATTTCTCGGCGACACTTCTCATTTGTTTGGGCCACTGCTCGGGTCACAGTGACAATGAACCCGGTTGCTTTTTAGAAAAAAACAGGGACTGGGTGCGCAACACTATTCATTCTGCGATCTCAAGAGTGAGCCTTGTGTCAGAAAAATACTCACATTGGCTGGACAGCCTCTTAGCTTTGTTTGTTCTTTGACTGTCTTCATCTCTGCCTTTGCATCTCGCATGTAGTTTTATTCTGTGTTTATGACATCCTCAGCCACTCCTCACCTAGACTATGACTGTTTGGCGGCAACATACACCACTCCACATAATAGGTCTCTTCCCGAATTCTTTTCAGTTTCCTGTAATGTTTGCTTGTATCTCTCCCAGTTGGGCTACATGTCTCTCAGCCCTGGTCCTCGACCTTTCCTTTCCCAGAGCCCCTTTTGACTTTTTTTTTCGTTCTTTCGTGGTTCGATTGGAATCATTCTCAGGCTTGCACCACCCTCCGCTTTTGTCGCGGCTCATACTCAGTCCGACAAACAACTCAGAGTGCCATCCAAATTTTGGCAGCACCAACAGTCGACGATATCACCCTCTTTATAAAATTATCGCCTTCTGTCTGTCCGAAGCCTTTTGAAACTCCGCAGTCTCCGATCTAACTCATCCGCCGCGGCCAACTTCGATATTAATCTTATCTTCTGACCTTCTTTTTTCGAGTTCGCTAACAGCTTTTGACATCAATCTTACCTTCTGATCTTCTTTTTCGAGCTCGCTCACAGCTTTTGATACCTTCTTCGTCGACTTCACTAACGGCCTTTGATATTAATCGTACCTTCTTTGTCGATCTCAAATTGACCGCCGGTAACCTTCTGGAAATAGTAGTCGCGACGCCTCGGGTACTGCGGACCCACGGACCAGTCTGACGCATTTACTCCGCCAGCCCGTTCAGTGTGTCACTGTTCATCGGTGACCGTTCTCAGTGGCCAGTGCTAGCTCTTTTACAGTCAACATCCTCGCCTGATTCCTCCCTGTGGTTCACAGAATGGCTGATTCCACACCGGAATCCAACCACACAGAAACTGATGTAGAACGTCGCTATCGCCTGCGACGCGAGGCTCAGAGACACCGCCGCAGTCGTGATGACAACTCTGATCGCGAGGACACACGAAGGCGAAACACCAGCGCTCGCCAAGTGTCGCGTGCTCTATTGTCCGATGACAGAACTACAGAGCTTCGCGTCGACGATACTCGAACACGAGCCCAGCATCGGCTGATGCTCGATGATGCGCAACGGGCTAAAATCCGCCAACTTGACCTTGCTGCTCACCACAATCGGCAACGCTCTCACCTGGCCTCAACTTCCTCGAACAACGAGTGGTGGAATCACATTTGCATCCTTAATACCTCTCAATCGACTCAATCACTTGGGCTGCGGTGGAATAGGAAGTGCAAAATATGTGGCATACAGGTACTGAATTTCCCAAGTACTTGGAGTTTCGATTCTGATCAGCTTGGGCAGGCGCTCACAGGTGAAACTATACATGACGAATGTTTTGTTTGTGGACCAAAAGTTGTTCACTACCAACCGCTTCTTGCCCCCTACCCGCTTGAATGGGACTTTTTCATTGACGACCGAAAAACTTCCTCCCTCTCCCGAAAATTGAACAACATCTTCTCCCTAACGGCTCTCGGGGTCTATGATGACAACTTTATGAAGTTTCCCGATGGTATTGCAGCGGTCACCTTAGCGGGTGGAAGAACATACCATCGGATGCTTCCTGCTCACGAGAGACAGCATGCCATCCGGCGGTTCATTCACGATCCTTGGGCCATGTTCATGAAAGGGGCAGAATTTGAGATACCCAATTCATGGATTTCCAGCGCACTCGCAGGATTGGAGCGCGTTAATCCGTTCATATCTGAACTTGAGAAGCTTAAAATTTACGATGATGAAGACGACATCGCGCTGCATATTGAACATTCGGATAGCATCACTAACGAAATTGCTGCTGTCATTTCTCTTGCCCCAGCGTCCGTCCCGTCTCGCCGCAGGCTAGTGATCAAATGGAAAGGCGATAATGAACCCGTATTCCTCGATCTGCTCACTCCACCCACAGAACCTTTGCATTATCTGCTGCTCTTGCCTCATGGTACATTGGGATGGTCTCCAAACCGTCTTCGCTCTGATGGGAAGAAATTCAGCCAGGCCCGCTGGTACCGAACAAGATTCTTCATGAATGCTGAACAGATGTCGGTGTTCTCTCGCCTTGCTGGTAAGTGTCCGAATTATCGCTTTGGGGCCTCCGCATTAAATTCTGGTAGGGGAGTATTTGGTTAATTCCTGGAGCACAATCAAAGAGGCCCGTTTAACATACGTACGCCATAACCAACATTCTGACCCCGATGAGGCCGAATATGTTGGAACCGGTGATGAAGAACCAGTGGACGATGTTCGACTACCATCGACTTTCGTCCATTCCCCTGCCTGGTCAGCTGCGAATATTTCAGACTGTTTGGCCCTTCGCAAAGCTCTCGGTTCTGTTACTCTCTTCATCACCTTTACAACAAATCCGCGGTGGCCAGAAATCACTTCCCAACTGCGTCCGGGGCAATCAGCGAATGACCGGCCTGATCTGATTGCGCGCGTGTTTCAACAGTATCTTTCGGCTTTCATGAAAGATGTTCGCTCCATTTTTGGACCCATTCTCTACTCCATCCGGCTACAGAGTTCCAAAAACGCGGGCTACCTCACGAGCACATTGCTGTTGCTGCCAAGAATGTTCCCAAGTCTCCAGATGAGATTGATGCCTTTCTCAGTGCAGAGCTCCCTCGGCAGGCTGGTGCACTACGCGACGCTGTTAAACGCCATATGACTCGCATCCACGACCCGAATAAAACGCACCACCGATGTGGCTGGCCCCGAAATTGTCAGTATGGCTACCCAAAGTCCATCAAAACAGAGTCATCTTTCAACGAGCGTGGTATGTTACATTATTCAGATTGAGATCTCACCATAACTGATACTGCAGGATATTTTGAACATCGCCGGCGGCATGTCGAGGATGCGTGTATTGTTTCGCACATTCCATATCTCATCCTCAAATGCGACTGTCATATCAATGTCGAGTTCTCCAGCGGTGTTGCTTTGTTCCAGTACCTCTTCAAATACTTCTTCAAATCACCAGACGAGGCAAGCTGGAAGGTTACAAAAGAGCCTGCTCACACCTCGGGATCCACCTCGAGAGTCCGAAAACCTATGGATGAAATTCGTGATTATGAACGGGGCCGATATCTTTCTAGCATTGAGGCTGCCACTCGACTAGCTTCCTTCCACATCTCCCAGAAGTAGCCAGGCGTGAAACGTTTACCAATACATTTACCTGGCCAACAATACAGCCAGATGTCGCGCAAGGATGGCTCGGAGTCTGATGGTACCCTTCTGGTGCGATACATGACACGCCCGCGCCGTCCCGAACTCGATGGGCTAACCTACGTCGAATTTGGATCCAAATGCAGATTAGAGAAACATGACCCAGACAAGGACCTACATCCATTGCAGGTCCTTGAGGATGAGCATCCCGGCCATCCTCGCATGCGAATACGCTTTTATAAACCAGAGCACGTTGGAGTCTGTCGGATTTAAATGGTGTATCCTCGCCATGGTGATGTATTCTACCTGCGGGCCCTTCTCCTACACCGAAGCGCCAACGGCTGGCTCGACATGCGCACCATTGACGGTGTGGTTTATGCAACGTATCAAGAAGCTGCGCGCGCTATGGTATTGTTTGATAATCGGGATGAGGGGCTTATGGAATTTGAGGAGATGCTGGATTTTGGCACTACACCAGCCCAATTGCGCTGGACCTTTGTTGTTTTGGCTGTTGAGGGGAATCCAGCACTGGCCATCTGGGAAGCGCACGAAAAGAGTGTTTCTGCCGATATCCGGGACCGGATGCTACGAACCACAGCATCGCCCAACACTGACATGATCAAAAATGAATCCTTCTTTTGCTGCAGACCCTGCTGCAAGGCTGGGAAAATGCTTGACTGATATTGGTCTTCCTGAACCGACAGAAAGACAACAAGAAATTGATGCCGAGCGTTTGCAATGGAGTGGTGATCCCACAAATCTCTGCGCATTCAAAGATAGCCTAACCGTTGAGCAGGTCAGGAATCCATTCATTTGTTCCCTTTCATTTGAGCCTTAATTATTCACAGCTCACTCTCTATAATCGAATCATGCACATCGCCACTCTGGAAAATCCACCGCCGGTTCATATTGATGGGCATGCAGGACGTGGCAAGACATAATTTCTTTATCTGGTCATTGGGGCCCTCCGGAAAATGGATGAAATCATTTTAGTAACTGCATCATCGGCATGTGCTGCTAAAAATTACCCTGGTGGACGAACAGCACACTTTCTGTATGGAATACCCGTGGATGAATACAACACCCATCTCAAATCCATCTCAAATCCATGTTGAACCCAGAAGTGACCGCGTCTACCTACTTCAGGCCGCAAAATGCCATGTTATCGACGAAATTGGGGGTCTACACTTCAAAGCCTTTGATTGTGCAGATCGGCTTTTGCGCTCTTTAACAGGGATAAATCGCATTTGGGGTGGTCGGATGTTGATTACTGTGGGGGATTTCCGCCAAGTATGTGTCAAATTTCATCCCTGGAATATGTTTTAAATATTTCTAGGTTGCACCTGTGGTCCGTTTCGGGGGTTGAACAGCAATATGCAATGCTTCTTTACGCACACAACCTGTGTTCCGCCCCTTTGAGGTTTTAGAACTTCGGACCTCCATGCGTCAAAGGGACGATCCTGAATTTTCTGCTGTCCTGGATTCAATTGGAGATGATCATCTCCATACCTCAGTTGACCTTGGTTGCCTGCGCCATACACATTGTGCCCAGGAGCTCATCAACTTTGTCTTCCCTCCTAGCATCGTGGCAGATCCAGCGGTATGCATAACCCGCGCCATTCTTAGTCCGTTCAACACGTTTGTGGACGACTTCAACACTGCAATTCTCCATACGGTCCCCGGTGACACACATTGCTATACCAGCAGCGACTCTGTCGAGGATGACAGTGCTGACCGCGGGATTTTTTCCGATCCCAAATTCTTGAACTCTCTCCAGGAACCTGGCATTCCTCCTCATGAATTGCTTTTGAAACCTGGAGTTATCTGCAGACTCACTCGCAATTTCGACGCTTCCCTGACCAAAAATACGAGGGTCATTGTACGCACTCTTTTGCGCCACACTGTTGAAGTCGAAACAATCTCCAACGTTGTAGCTGGTACAATGGTCGATTCAGTTCGTCAATTTCATATTGTAAAGCCTCAATCTAATCAAAATTAACTGCAGATACGACTCCATATCCATCGCATCAATTGCCACTTCCAGCCACAAGGCTTTGATTTTACAGTTTATCGAAAACAGATACCCCTCGCTCTTTGTTATGCAACCACCTTTAACGGATGCCAGGGTTTGACGGTTCGGAAATTGGGTCTTGAGCTTCGACGAGAAGTTTTTTCCCATGGACAATTATACTCCGCACTGACCCGGGTTCTGGAGTCCGAAAATGTGTTGATTCTAAAGTATGAAGATAACTTCTCAACCTCGACTACGAACATTGTCTGGGAGGAACTTCTTCTGTAACTGTCTTTCCATACATAATAAACCTCTTGATTTTTGTATTGACCGGAGGGATGACGCGGGCCGTCAACCCCTTGTTGAAGTTTCAGATTAAAAGACTTTAAAAGCTGCAAGGCCAAATAGCAACCGTCATGAGCTGAATGCACAGCGCTTCCTCTCTGAATCTTGGCTGCGTCCGTCTGCTCACCATGTACTCCATCCTACCCGCTGGCGTGCCCGGTCACTTTTGGTGATACCGAGTAATCACCAAATTTTCGGTTCTTGAAATGCATTACTCAACGTGTATTTCGCCAAATTTCCTGCCTAAGACATGTAGTAGCCCACTAATAACAACTTCTTCAGCCAAGGTTCGGCACCAGACTAGAGGAACGACAATGCCGAAATTTGATGGGCCGGCACCGGACCGACATCCGAAATGGCGGGGAAGTGATTTGGGATATAAAAAGCGGCAGAACATATATTCTACGGTATCAAATTACTTCAGAATGCCATTATAGAACACTTTGCCTCTTAAACTTTGCTGAGGGTAGTGCTGGAAGCGTTGAATGGCCGTGGGAACATATTCAAACTCCGATGATTATATAATAAGGTCGGGTACCAATACATGGTGGCGCGGTAAACTACGGACTAGTATAACAATGGATTTTGACTATAAACATTTATTTAAACATATGCAATTCAATCCCGCCCATCTCTATTTATTCTTAAAGCACCAAAGTCTCGATACCCCTCTGCCAGCGGAAATTAAGAAGAGTAAACATCATCCGCAGATTATCCGTTATCCGTACGGATTCATCCGGATGATCCAGGCCGGTCCTTAGAAGCGGCAGGAATGAAGGGTATGGATGTTGGGCAGCCGTAAATACAGGGGGTTTGGAGAAGTTTTGGTGGCAACTGAATGAGGACTCTGGTGATGATGAGAATGTAAAAGCGCCACGGACTCCTAAATATGCTGGAAACCCTGTCATGTTCAATCCCTTGCCTTATACTCGACCGGTACAATCGAGGACATATTTTACGAGTCATTTGAGTCATTTGCCCTTGTCCTGGTATTTCGCCACTTTTTCGTCGTTTCTGCGGATCCAAGTGACGCAGCCAAATGTATTGCATGTTTGCGATGGTCTCCTGGGCTTCCTCAGAAGTGACTTCAACAGCTTTGTCCTTCCTTCCAGTTTCTGAGCAGCCTTGGCCTTCAAAAAATCGCCCAGACCGACAAAGCCTAGAGCCTCGAGTTTCTTTGCCTTTTTATTATCGCGCCACTTGCTTTGGTTTGACTGCCCAGTGTAAGGACCTCTTCTCCTTTTCCGGCCAGTTTCCTGTTCGCGTTGACGCTTTGCATTCTGTGCTGCAGTCTGGGCATCAACGAGGAATTTTGTGAATGAATCTAAGGCTGTTTCTGTGGCTATTTCTATGTTTTCTTCATCTCCGATGCTTGGCTGGAATTCCGTGCACTCAGTGTCGGGCAGTTCTTCACCTAAAAAAGAGTCCCATTCTCTGTTTTCCAAGCCCTGGATGTGTGCTTCAATACTTTGAAAGTTTCCAGGAATTCCTGGGGCAGAAGTGGAGAGGCTGGTGCAGTGTTGGAAGGTACAGGGTTTTGATCTGGTTTTTTGCGTGCATTTTCACGTTTGGCCTTCTTGCTATTTGATGGCCTGGCCATAATTTTGGATGTGGATGAGGAAAGATGAGAGAAATGGGCTGAAACACCCACAAAACGCCACAAAAGATGGTGGCACAGGTCACGTGGCCGCTTACATAATAATTCCAAATCTTGAGGTCGAAAAGCCTAGGGTAAAGACCCGCCAGATGCACCAGAAAGTGTTCTGCGTGATTTCAGAGAAAAAGTGAAAATCTCATTATGGTGAGCCCCCAATGAACATTTTTCAGCCAAATCTTTCATAGAAACTGTTCAGAATGATCATAGAAACATTTTCTATGAGCTGTGTTTTTCACCCGACGCCCGCCGCACTGCCTATTATGGCTGTCCCGTCGGGCTTACATAAGGGTGATGGGTTCCCACGCTCTCCATCTTATTGTAGCTCAACTCCTGGAGGAAATTTGTCGAGATATAGAGAGCTGGGGACATTTCTGAGATCTGAAATCATATAATGCGTGGAATGTATACATTGAGCAGCCCTATGCCCTGGCTTTATGGGTCCAGGGCTAGCCTGTAACCTTCCGGCAGTCGCCTCTTCCTGGTAAAGCTTCAAAAGCCAGTCCGGCGTGGTGTATGGTGCCCCTATATTACTGGCCTTCATAACTGTAGCGCTGCTGACCTCTTATCTGAGAGTGGTTTGAATTTGACCACCCAACCGGATTGGCTGACGGACCTTTTGTGTCGAGACAAACGGCTCCGATGAGGTAACTAGCTGCACAGCCCACCCAAATGTCGAGTTCTCCACTGAACTATTGAATTTCTATTTTTAATGTTGAGAAGGTCACTTTTTGCACAGTTCAACACACCAGTTCACAAAACAGGTTGTTCCCTTTCAGAATTTTCACTCCCGAGTACTGGACATTCGGTCGACATCCATCCAAACTCATGGTCCCCGCTGTAGTGGAACGTTGCCAGCTGAAGCCTCGGCAGTGGGTGTTGCTTAATTCAAGGAAACTACCAGGACGGTCTTCATATATCTGAACTACCGGAGTGGATACAGTCGACTCTGTCTTAACCCATACCTGTCATAACCTATACTCTGCAGTAAGCCACACTTTTTTGGCTCATATTTACTAACTTTTGGGAGGGAAAACCCATAACTCTGCAGTACCCCATAGTTTTTTGGGTCCACCAAAGGGTATGGTAAGACGGAGTTGGCTGTAGCAGTCCCAGGACGAAAATGCGCATCCTTGGAGAGAAGTGCCGGGACGGTCGGGACCCGTGAACAGTTGCATTTGTTTTTCAAGTTCACCGCATATCGGCATCATCCATAGTCGAGCCATGTAATGGGCATGTCAGTAATCTCGAAGAACCTGATCATCTAATTTATCAGGCATTTCCCTTTTTTGTTACATTGTATCGCGACGGGAAATATTGCGCTTGACCCGAAGACGGGCTTGAAATTCGGGTGTAGCATTTCAGGATCAGGCCTGAGGCGTCTGTTTGGGAAGGCCGAATTTTCGGGCACAAAAACTCAAAACGATGCCGGTGAAAAACATTTTATTGAGGGTATATACTGGAAATCTGAGACCATAGGATTGTTCTTTTGGTCAAATAGAGCATTTCTATTGTTCTGGTTTGTACTGCCATCCCGCATACCTTCATTACAGATTTTCTACATGTGAAATGAATGCTCCAGAAAGACCGGATTCTGAAAACGAGTGAGCCAACCATACTGTGGCGAAGCAGCAAGATTAATCTGAGCTGGTAAAAATATTTGTTCGGACGCGGGGAATCGAACCCCGGACTGCGAGAGGTATTGGCATAAGTGGTTAAAGATGCTCGCGGTGTTCCATACACCACGTCCGATGATTTGTGTAGCGAACTACTGCGGTTTGTAGGGCTGCCCGTCGCGCTGGAGCTCGACTCCAGCTATGTATGTTCACAACTTGTTCTGTTTGGTAGTGAAATGTCGCGATCGGCTTATATAATGGGGCATCTGATGGCGCTTGTTTTGGGCGTTACATATATCGAAAAATCGCTCTTCCAACCTTGCAAACGTCGACCGAGCGAGCGTTGGAAATACTGAGCCCGCATGATATATAACTTTTTCACCGGCCACTGCGTGCAGTAAAACCGAATATAAAAGTTTCAACCCTACTACAGTTCACATCTCAAGCCGAAAGCCTAAGACCTCTGGAATGAGACCTCCAAATTTGTCTCGAATTTCTCTTAGCCTTGTGAAAGCCAGAACCAGACCAAGCCAGGCCAGGATCGCTGATATCACGCTGGATACAAACACGACCAAACACGTGGTTTTGCAGGTGACGCGAAAATCGGAAGCCCTTGAGAGAATCGGGGGAGCAAGAGACTTCATCCGTAAGTGAGGATATTGAAATGAACGACTCACCACTGGAGTGGAGCTGAAGATGACTTTCGAGGACTTGATCAAAATGGGCCGGCTAATGGCCCGCTGCATCTCTTGGAGATGTCTGAAATTATGAATATACATATATACATATAAAGGGTAAAGTGATGCAGAACTCACCAGGGAGGCACTGTTTCCCGCTGATTTTCGAATTCCTTCAGTATTTCTTTGACCGGGGGAGAACATGGTAGCGTCACCAGCTGGATCGTCTTCAAAATGCACATGGCACGAACCTCGCAGATTACCCACTTTGTAACCCCTAGTGATGGTCTCACGCTCAGCGGCTAACTTAATTCATATCTGGTGTGCGACAGTGCGCGTCATTTTGGGCTGTTAAGTATTCAGAATTTTCCCAAACGCAACTCAAATAAGAATAGGGCGCCTACCATCGTCCCCTTCAGGTCCACGATATGGTTCTCGCCCTTCCATCGATGCCAGTGTGGTCCCCGCAAGCGAGAATATCGCAGCCAGGGCTCAAATTGTTGCTGTGGACTGTAATTCAGCTCATAAGGAAGGGATAGAGAAGTGGGCAACACACCTTGAGGACTAGAGGGGCACTAAACTGCTCTTTTCACACATACTACAACCAGCAGAAGCGATTCATGGCGAGGAGGGTGTCGGTAAATCTTGTAGCACATTACCAGGACGAGGTCACTTCTGAGTCACGTTACAAGCCACCACGGAGGAGGAGACTGGAGGAGATTGCCTGAGGGTGCGAGCCGAATAACATTACGCGCCTTCGCTATCCGCTGCTGTCTCGAGGGTGTTCTTTGATGCCAACACAACCAGATCTTCAGAAAGTGTCAGTAGGTATAAATCTCAAAATACGTGGTTCTGGCCGGTGTGTCTGTCTATATTCTGTCGGATTGACGGCATGGTATGTCAAGACGCCTACTACCGTATAATTTCGTGCAATTCGATAGTCACGTGATTTTCGACTTTCGCTAGCCATAAATCGAGAAAAAATTATTGCCACAATAAAAAAAGTCGAGTGTGACGCGTGACTGTCGATTTGAACGAAATTATATGATACTTGAATAACACCCCAAGGCACGACATCTAGCGCCTATATTTGACAAATCGAGCAAGGGTTGGCGTGGTGTGCATGATTGGCAAGTCCTTTGTTTGGCGGAGTTTGAAGCAAGCCCCTTCAGCGAAGGCGCCCGGATTTCCGGGCTGGAGCTGCGTGGGCTTGCTCCGAACCTATATATTACCCTTTTTGAAGGTCCCCTGCTGGCTGGCATCGATTTACAGTGGCGGCAAAAAAAAATTGCCGGGGCCGTCTGGGCTCATCCCTTGACCAAATCACTTCAAATGAAATCTTACCATGAACTTCTACCAATTTTATGAGCTTTGACATAGTTTAACCCATACCGTGCCTGTACCGTTGTTGTAGAATAACCAAGCGGCCCAGTATCCTCTTCTGTGGAGTGTGAATTCACCCTCCATTTTCTTTCAAGATTCGCCATTCAATGGCTTTTATTGTAAATGGAAAGGATGAACCCATGACTGAAGAGTGGGTGATTGTGCGGCAGCGCCGAATGCGGCATCACAGAGCCTACGTCGACGGCCAGGTCGGCCACCTCTTTCTGTAAACTGGAAGTGTTCTGTCCGAATGGAAGCTAGAGTTCATTCACTGCATTTTGACAGGTTCTGGACCCACCTTAGCCGAGATATGCCAAGCCGTTCCCGAGGTGCCTCGGCTAACCTCGAGACAGCTGTCGAGGTTAGCCGAAGCACCTCGGGAATGGCTTGGCATATCTCGGCTAAGGTGGGTCCAGAACCTGTCAAAATGCAGTGATTTGAGCTGACCTGGGTTTTCTTGAAGATCCTAGCTATTGCGATTTCAGCAACCATAAGGGAGAGGTAGGTAAACCCCGTGTATCACTATGGAACTGACCATCCGTGCATTATAAACCCATGCCTCACAATGGCATTTAGAACCCGTGCCCCACAATGTCCCGAGTTATACCAGTCTGCCCACGGCAATTAACCTCACCCCACTTTTGCTGTATAGCAGACTGGCACCGAGTCTAGTCTTAAACAATCAGCCCGCCAATGGTATCGCCTCATTGATTCCATACTCAAGCACATGGGCTTTACCCGTCTCCAATCGGACCACAGTATCTATCTATGCTGTCGCTGAGATATCATCGTTGACATAGAGTTATACGTTGACAACCTGCAAAGAGCGACAACAAAAGATGAGCCTACTTGGAACGCAGTGAACTCGATAGCGGATTGTTTGCTCGGCCCTCGGTACCCATATCCGCCGGATTGGCGTCAACGAATCATGACGGTGAAGGTAACGACCACTTTTCAATCGGAGGCCAAACGTGGAACAAACGGCCCGCACAAAAGATTGCTGCTGTGAAAACCATCAGAACACAAGGCGACACTGCTTCTGTGGGTCCACCAATTGATGTACAGGCTCGGCAAATATTATAGCTTCGCTGCCGCTACGAGAGCAGCAATAAGCTCCTTCGGGTCTACATTCGCTTTGTCGTGGGTCTGCTCCGTCGGCTGCGCCCAAATAACGCGGTATAGCTCCCAGAATAGCGTGACATAACGTACATCCTTAATCCATAAGTCATCCTCTAGGGTGCGCTTGAAGTTCGAGTTCAAATCTGCAGGGTGGGAGAAGAACGTGCGCTTAATGCCTCCTAACTCCTTCAAATTGAACGAGACTGGGTGGTTGGCCCAACGCAGCACCTCCGTCGGCCAAGGCCTAGCCATCATAGGCACTGGCCCAGGAAACGGGATCACGACAAAGCGCGGAAATGACCAGAAAAATAGGTATGCGACAAATAACAGGCTGTGTATCACGTACTGTCACACACATCACAAAAGAACAAAATTGTATTTCCTGCATGAGTAAAGCAGTTCTGGGCTATATAATCTGCTGTAAATCGTCGTCCGAGTCCATCGAGCCCATAAAATTGACCGAATTCACGTAGAACCTCAATTGTTTGATATAAGTCTACGGCTCGAACCTCGACACTGATCAGACTCCATATACTAAAAAATTTCGACTATCTTAATTTTTAGTTTATTGGAGTCTGACTGTGGGAGACTAGGTTATGGGGTTCATGACCGCAATCCTTTGCATTTTCAGACGCGTGACCCTATTGCCCTCACCGCAATCCTTCGCATTTTCAATCACTTTCAATTCCAGCACGGTCCAGGAGCCATTTCTTGAGGCGCGCGTACCGGCAATGTATATTTCGGTCATTTTCAGCTATTCAGCTTCTGCTCAGAGGCATTATTGACCTCTCCAGCGGCCAATCAGTGCTTTACATTTTCAAAAAAAAACGTGACCTCGCCGCAATCCTTTACATTATATTAAATACAGGGCTTGAAGGCAGTTTGCCCCGGAATTGTCAGCAATCAGCTTACTGTACTATTAAATTCAATTCGTCAAGGGGTGTGACGCGTGACCCTAAATACCATTTCGTCAATTTGTCAAAGGGTCCCCAGCTGCGTGACATTCCCAAAAATTTCGTCAACCCCAGGAAATATTCCAGGGCTTGCAAGACATGTAGAGTAAACCATTAGGGTGACTTAGGAATCACCTGAGAAGTTTTATTTCAGCAAATCTGTTGAACAGGAAAAAAATACATCTTTCATCGTTGAACTTCGGTTGAACTTGGTCTGAAGCATGATGTTTGTGAGGTTTGAAGCAGGAAACCTTGAGAATGGCGGGAAAATAGTAGGAAGAGTGTCCACAGCTAAGGAAACTTGCTCAGAGCAGCCCTGAACCCAAATTTTGAACCGACCTTGACGAAAAGTATATTCGTCAAGAGCCTCCGTGATGCGTGACAAGATTCCAAAATTCGTCACGTCAAGCACCCCCGTGATGCGTGACAGACGAATTGATTTTAATAGTGCAGTACTAAGCACACGATTTCGAAACCGCACTTGCCGCTGGCCTTTACATTTTGAAACACTTTCAATTCCAGCACGGTTCCAGAGCCATGTTCTGAGGCGCTAGATTTCTGACCCATCACCTTGAAGCTTCCGACCATGAAGCTCTCAACGCAGATATTGCATTTGATTCCTGATAAATTGGCTCCCTCTGGTGATTGACAGGACTCAGAAGTGCCGCGGACACTGGAGGCCTGCGCGCCGGCGTCACGGTCATTCCGTTGAGCCAGTCAGGCCCTCTTGTTTTTGTCCGCGACTCTCCCAAATTATAGCCCGAATCCAACTCTCTCTTTGCTCTCTCTTCACAACGACTCATTTATGAGAAGCCTTGATGTTTACTACAGTCTAGGGCATGTCACGAGTCCGGGTGACCCGCGGGTCCCCACAGGTTGATCCGTGGGAGCACCCGCGAGTTTACCTACTCGCGGGTTCAGGTAGCACCGTCCTTGAAGTTGACATATACGGTGCAGTTCTCCGCTTCCCATGGCGGAAAAAAAAGGCGAACCAGAAAAGGAGATGCGACCAGGTCTTGCGGATTCTAGGTCGAATGAGTGGAGGGGGATGTCGAAAACGATGTGCCAGGGATTTGGTTTGCAAAGATCTAACAGGGAACGCGGGCCTATGAGTGCGGAGATACTGATTCAAACGACATCGATAGGGTCAAGCGGACGATGGTTGCTGTTGCGATCACTGAGGCTTCGAGTAAGCGCCAAGAGCGTTGAAGGAATTTGCATGGGAACGAATGGGCGCTGCGCTTCGGGAACCACTGGAGGATACAGAGGACAGGCGACTGGGTTTGTATGGGTTGCGCTGAAGAAGGGCCGAAATTCCAGTTGCGGTTTCTTGTATTTGGACATGTGCAGGTTACGAAATTGCTCTTGAGAGGACAGCCGTCTGTTCATGCCGCTTGACGATGGCGGACTTGAAGACACACAGAGATCGCATGTATAACGCAAGAAATTCCGTGGCAGCCGCAATTAAAATAAACCACAGGCAGAACACACTATCGGTGGGGTTTGGGGAGGACAGAGTGAGGTGGACATCCGACGGGAGTAGATCAGTGTGACACGGGCAGCGATAAGTCAGAGCCCGGGGTGTGAGGGAACACGCAGAAGCAGCCGAGCGCTCTTCCGAACAAGCCTTGCCAGCGCATGTAGCCTCCCATTCAGGCTTGGCATACAACTGATAAAATGTGATGAACAACTGGAATACAGGAGCAGCCAAGCAGTCTGGTCATTGTCAGTGTCAATACATCAGTTTCTGTTTACCGTTCCTAACAACCTGCCGGAGTTTGAAAAATGGTGGTAGGAAAACGACGCAACACGTACGCAGAACAAGCGTATATCAAACAATGTTGCAGAATGATGGGACACGTGAATGGATGAAACGGAAATTAATGGTGAAGTTGGTTGAGTTGGATTGATTTAATCAGTTCACATACATTCACGCTTCATATGTTTCAATGTTTGATGTACTTTGAGCTCTCCAACGTGATGCTCTCGAATTTCCTACACTGTTGCAGTGAACTATTTTCTTAACTCATAGGGATCGCCTAGCTAAGGAATTCTAAACCAGCGGAAATCTCTTGAACATACTAGAGATAAAGTCTGTGGGAAGTGCAAACATGCACAAAGACCTGAAAAATTTCAGGAGAATCCACCTACTTTTGCAAGTTCCAGGCCAATCGGCAGGGGCCAATTTTTTCGGCATCCTGGTCCTTGCAAATCTGCAAAAAAAAACACATCGGGATTAGGATTCCAACTGAAAACTTGACTTGTACCATAAAAATATGCCCCCTGCATATTAGAGAGCTTGCGCAAAAGCCGCACAAGCCGCATGCGGCTTTTTGGCATTGCGCGAAGCCGCATGCGGAAATCAGACCTGAGGTTACTGAGAAACCAAGTCAGTGGAGAGGTAGCTTCTCCGTGCATGAGGCGGCGTCGGCTTCGGCTCGTATTTCTTGGAGCCCGTTTCCTTCCTCCTCTTCGGCGCTGGCCCATTCCCAAAAACATCCTCACCAACAAAAGGCCTCTTCACTCCCCGTTGCTTCACTGGTGGAAGTAGCGGTAGATCAGCAGGCAATTTGATGGTGCGTCCGTTGTACCCAATGTTGACGGCCGGGAGGGAGGGAATGATCTCCGGGTTCCACCCGCCGTCACGATGATAGAAAACCAAATCGGTCGAATTTTCAAAGATTGTATGAGCAGCTTTGAATCTCGCCTCCCACTCCACGACCCCACTCGTCGACATCTGGTTTTCAATCTCCCTTGCACGGACAACTGGGTCAATGGCAAGCCACATTTCGTGCAGTTCCTCGATAGCTCGCGGTTGTGATAACCGGAGTCGGCAGGCTTGAATCTGCAGGAAAGTTTCGCCGTTCAAATTCCAGGGCTCATCCAGGGAGTGTTGGATCGCGAGAAGCTGTAATAACACCGATCCGGGCCCCCAAATCTTTTGGTTCGCCAGGGGATCCAGACGCATGAGCTCGTTCGCAGAGAGCGCATCCAAAGCGACGTTCAACATGGCATCCAACGCCGGACTGGCGTCGAAAAAACACCCCCTCATCCATCGAAGAGATGCTTCGACACTCCATCGAATTTCTTTGAAATGATCACGGAAATTGCGCGTCACAGGATTGGAGTCTTCCGTTACCAACATTCGCGCAATTGTCGGAACCGCAAGCAGGAAGAGCTGTGACAGCGGGGGATTCAGGCTCTCCGCATCTTTGGGGACAGACTTGAAGCATTGAGGCAGGTAGACGGCGCCGATCTGGAACACAAGATGAGAACGAGGATTGCGCAAGGATCAGAATTAAAAAAAAAAAGTACGTACCTGGTCCTCGCGCGACCTTCCAACACCGTCCAACTCAACCCATTGGGCAATTGAGCGGTAGAACGTCATGTCTTCCGGATCTCCGACTGCCCAGACTATGCCCGGGAACCATTAGAACTCGTACTCTCTCCCATGCCGCGTGACGTCAAAGTCGACAGCACAACTGTCGGAGTATCATATTGATCTCTTCGTTCAAATTATGCCTATTACAAGCCTTTGATAGTTTA
The DNA here is from genome assembly GCA_029378395.1 of Mycena leptocephala. NCBI lineage: Eukaryota > Fungi > Basidiomycota > Agaricomycetes > Agaricales > Mycenaceae > Mycena > Mycena leptocephala. The sequence continues at coordinate 26,068 of JARJLF010000137.1, forward strand.
TAACATAACTTGTTAAGGGGTTTTCACGAAGCTCTTATATTCTCCTTTGCTACCGACATGAGAGTTATAGTACAAACTTTTTTTTTTGACGCCCTTTGACGCTCACATTGAGGCCCCAGTCACAGTCTGGTCACATTGACGCCCTGTCACATCAATACGATTGACGCCCCCACGACATGATTGACGCCCCACTCTGTGTCGGATGCCGCCCTGTGACGCCCCTTCACTGCCGCCCGTGACGCCTCAGTGACGCCCAACTGACGCCCCACTGACGCCCAGCTCACGCCACTGGCGCCTCAAAACTCGAGGTGACGCCCCCAATTTAACGCCATCTATGAGATTATTGACCCTTAAATTACCGTGAGTTCTCTTTGTCAGGGCTTCACGTCGTTGCAGCGGTATGTCCTACATCGATGCAAGACAAAGCAACTTGACCGAACTCAGAAACGGTTCAGATGGCGGAAGTTGAAATTCTGACTGACGCCCACTGACGCCAAGGGCGTCAGTGGCAGCAAGCACATGGCGTCACTTTCACATACCCCCTCACAATGTCGATCAACCGCGAATACGTTGACACCGAATTGCGGGAGCGCATCGCGAAATGGGTCCATAATTTTGAGAAGTAATCCCTCCTTTTGCACTTCATATCATACACATCACTGATCCTCGTCCAGATACTACTACAAATATGATCCAGCCTACCTTCCTGTTTGCACATTAACCATCCATGCACTCCTTCACATCCCCGACGACATTCTGAATGCGGGTCCGATGTGGTGCTATTGGAACTATGTTACAGAGCGCTTCGTTGGCTTTCTTGTGCGGTCCAGCAAGAGCCGCCGGAACCCGTATGCGAGCTTTGCTCGGCGTCTCCGCGAGATCGCCCAGAACAACGTGATCAAGCTCAAATATAACCTGCACCGCGAGCTTGATCTCTCGGACCGGCATGATGACGACATGGCTTAATTGAATGTGACTCTATCTATCATTCCCTCCATGTGCAATTGCTAATTATTCCTCAGACCCCGATATTCGGGTCCTGCAGCCACATGCGAACGGACCTCTTCATCGGGAAGTCCGCAAGGCCTTACGAAATTACCTCCTTCGCACCTTTGACATTCCAGAGCCCGAAGTCGATGGTTCTATCCCAGAGGTTGTTTCGCATTGGGGAAGGATCTCTTTCCTCGGTGGCGGGGACCTCATCCGAGGCACGGACCTTGTTCATCAGTCTGAACACTACATGACCCGCGACGCATCATTCATCAAGGTATGCAGCTTTTCACCCAAACTTGCAATTCATTTATCCCATGCTTTGCAGTATTCACATGAGGTCGACAAGAACCGTAATCATAGATGACTTCCGGTCGTACTTCAACGCCAGGTTGCGTACGGACAGCTCTTACGAATAATTGGATTCTTCGCAGATATTCCGCCCTCGTCGAGTGACGAACCTCAAGTACAGGCTCGTAATTTACTCCTAGCAGTTGTTAGACCGGTCAAATTGGCGAAGAAAAATCACCTCGACATGCCGTACTACCAGGATGGACAATTTTCGCCCATTGAAGTCATCGACGTGGATGACATCAGCTGTCTTGTGGCCCGCATCCCAGACCACGAGTCGGGACGCCGCTACTTTGCGCTCTGGGAGCGACCAGATGCGATGGGGATGGCGGAGGAGCCCTTGGAATGATTTTGTACTTCTTCCTGTAGTTCATGGTGTTTCATTGTGAAATTCATAGATTTAAAAATGGCGCCAACAAGTACCTGAATAAACTAGACTTGTAACCAGTCTGCCTACGCCGTTCTAACAAGGCGAGCTTGTCGGCCGTAGGCAGACTGGTACTTCACGGATCTGTCAATTGGGCTGGGGCGGAGTTTCAAATTTAAGTGTTAATTTTTCGAGATATTCTCTACGCACCGCAATTTTCAAGCTTTCTTCTCCGTTCAAGCTGGAATAATCAATGATAATTCCACCCCTTTACATATGTCTCCTCAAACTTCTGCTATTGAGCCCAGAAGATCCATAAAAGTGAGTCGAGTTTAGAGAAGAAACTAAATCAAAAGGAGCAACACGTGGATGTGCGTCATCGGTCGGTCATCGGGCCCCACTCAAGTTAAGACTTAATTTGAACCTCTGCCCCAGCCCAATTGACAGATCCGTGAAGTACCAGTCTGCCTACGGCCAACAAGCTCGCCTTGTTAGAATGGCATAGGCAGACTGGTTACGAGTCTATGAATAAACTACATGAACTGAAAAGTATATGAAAAAGTTTTCATGGGATTTGTGCATGAATCGTGAATTCCATGCAACAGATCCCTGAAATTCATGAGCTTTGACACTCACAGTGGTTATTGACACGCATTAGTCGTGCGGCCCCACTGCGGCGGCATTGACGCGCTCTTGCTGCGGCGGTAATGTGAATTGACGAGGAGTTGACACCTGGTACCACGAAAAATGGCTCAGAATAACAAAGACATGTGTTCGAGGTCAGTTTAGATTTGAGCTAGGTTGAAGAGAATAACATCCCTGATATACAAATGAATATGGTAGCAGACAGAACTTCATGACAAGCCGGAATTTCCATCACATTGTCCCAAGATTTGAGATTTAGACCCAGAATGGGCTGTTGTATAGGTAAAATTTTCATTTCAGAGAAAACGGAGGCGGTTTGACCGTGGGAAAAAAAGCGCGAAATCTCAGCCAAAATTTTCAAAAGTTAGTGTACCTCACTAGCCAAATTAACAACAAGGACACTCATTTTGACTATATTGAGTAAAGAAAATAACCCATTGAGAGATTGGAGCCCAGAGGATGGATCTCAAGTGATTTTGTGCATGCTGAGCGCTGAAAGGGAATGGCACAGCCACCGGCTAACTTCGGCTATCACCGGCTATGACCCGGCCCGCCCTCCAAAGCGCGAAAAAAGGAAATTATGGAATTTGTGTAGCCACAGAATCGTATGCACGGAGTTTTAGGTCAGGAAACTGGTTTGCCGATTCCCCCGACTGTTTTTCGACTCTTTCTGGGTTAAATGTGCGGGATTTTGTCCCTTCGACACCCTTGTAGCATTCTGAGATCTAATAGAAATTGTGGAATTTGTGTAGCCGCCAGAATCGTATGCACGGAAAGCGACGGTTTTGTGTGGTGGAAAAGAAGACCTCAACGGACGGCTGTCGATCCGCCGTTCCAGTCCCCCGATCCTCCGGGACTGAATGGCGGATCGGCAGCCAGCCGGGCTCTAAAGTACATGCCGCCAGTGATCTCTGGGCGAGGCGCAATGAGTTAGTGGAGGTGGTCATCAATAGAGCAAACATGCCTATTCCGTTTCCGGCCGATTCATTGATTATTAACTAAATCTGAGTTCAGAATCGGACTCTGCATGAAAACACACGTTTTTTCTAAGCCCCCAACAGAATTTTTCCCACGAGAGATAAGGAACGGCCAATATTTTGGATCATTGGAACGAAAATTGTGACTGCTGAAACGGCGGCTGGCAATGAACCTTCCGAGGTTGTAGAAAGAAACAATCGGCTGCTGCCGCTTGGAAATCTGCCGTTGAGTCGTTGACTTGTCTGTTCAGAATTCAATTCGATCTGAATGTGGAATCCCAACCATTCCATGCAAGTCGATTCAGGAGAATGTATTTTTCAGGAATGATCCAGCGGCTATTATTGCACTGGCACAGGACTTCCGAACCAAAATGAATTGGACAGACCCCTCAACGACTAAATTAGACTAAGACTAATTTTTACGGTAACTCACGCGTCATGACATTGAAACTCAGATCGACAGTTCATAGACAAACGGACACTGGTCAAGGAAGTTGATCATTTTCACTGCTAACAAAGAATATATTGTTTCAAGAATATTTACGTCCACCGGTTTCGGGCAGCTCTTTGTACTGCGCGCTTGGGAGTGGATGAGGACTGGGGTAGAAACCGTGCATATCCATTATCCGAGACCCGCTCCGAATAATGCGGGGAGTTAACCCGCGACACCCTGCAGGCTCGCAGGGCAGCTTCGTTACGTCGGGGCCGGGAGGTGCCGGAATTGTGGACGCTCCAATCCTCCTTCGGCGCCGGACCAAGCCCCCTCCGGAAATCGGACATGTCACGGGCCTGGTTGACGATTTCAATGTTCCAAAAAGTATGTGGGTTATCGCGTGGCAGTGAGCTCGGAGCAGGAGTACGTAAGTCAAATGACCACTGTCGAAAACGGGCGAGATCGTATTCCCGGGATCTTGCATCAGTGTCATGGGCCACCACAGGGGTTTCGGCCAGAGAATCACCAACATCATCCCCGTCATGATAACCCTCTGGGTGCGGGAATGGAATCTGGTTCGGATCGAATGAGATGTAATATTTTGCAAAAGTCCAAATTGGCAAACCTCCGCCTTCGGGACAGCACCCAAACCCACCCGGAAATGGGACATGTCGCGGGCTTGGTGGTTAATACAAATGCCCCAAAAGTCATGGGATTTATCGATTTGGAAGGGACCGGGCGCAGGAGTGTGTGGGTGAAATGACCATCGTCGAAAACGGGCCAGTTCGGATTCTTCGAGAGCCTCTGCCAGAGGATTCTCAGCGTCATAATTAAGATAGCTCTTTTCCTGAGGAGATCGAATCTGGTTAGGATCGAATAAGATATGTGAGTAACAATATTCGCTAACCAGAGCATCCTCCGTTGGCGCCACAAGGCCCGCACGGAAATCAGACACCTCGCGGGCTTGGTTAATGATCTCAATGCGCCAAAAGTCATGGGTTCTCGGCGTCGGTGAGCGGAATGGCCGTTGTCGGAGATGGGCTAGGTCAGAGGACGCTTGATATAGTTGTTCCGATAGTAGCTCGTCCCATGCAAGGGTGGATCGGGAAGGCGCTTCTTCATCGCCAGAGAGTAAGGATATTCTGGCGTGCACGACGGCCATTGTCGAGTATCGAATAGGGTTGCGGAATAAACCGGGTGGTAACTTGCATATGTAACTTACCGCGGTCACGTGGCATGTAATTTACCTATTTGTTGTCGGGAGGTCAAAAGTGCTTGGTATATTACCTCCCAGACCCGCGGTCACATGTTCAATCGCTGAGACTGTCTTACTGCGCGTCTTGGGGCCCTCGGGACTCCCCATACAGAGAGTCAATATATTGCTCGGACGGAGAAGAACCAGGATAATATTTACACAACAATATTTGATTCGCAATTACTGATCGGGTGACCTGCAAGAAAATTTGCACTTGCCATCAGGCTCCCATCTTGATCCCAAAACTTGCACCCAAAACTCTCCCGCACCAATGACTACCCCGCCTCCCGCCACAGACCCGAGCTGGCGCAAAAACGGGCATCAGTACCAAGATGTCCCGCCCGCCTAGACCGGAGCCGGTCTGTCTATGAAGCAAAGCTGTCGATAGACAGACCGGTCGATCGGAGTTTAAAATCGGTTAACGCGCGGAACTTCCATAAAAGGCTATTAAATAAGCAATTTTTTTGGCGGAGCACGCCCGAGCCAAACAAACACAACCTGACTGAAAAGAAATTCTAGCATTATGAATTCGTCAAATTCAGGGCTCTTTAAAAGACACAGGACGTTTTATACATAGACTCTATTATTATAGGTACTCGTATTCTGGAAATTTGTATTTCAATGCCCAAATTCACACTTGCTTATCTAATAGCCTTTGTTGGAAATTCCGCGCGTTAACCGATTTCAAACTCCGATCGACCAGCCTGTAGATCGAGACTCGTCTCTCGATCTACAGGCTGGTTTCGAGCCTACCGCCCGCCGTACAAACGCATGTACGAGAAAAATTGATGTCGCCGTTGATGCGCGGCTTGTTTCTTCCGCGCCCGAAACTTTCCGTGGCCAGACTCGCCGAATTTACGCTCCCTCCGATGTCAACCAGCTCTGCAGATTATAAATTCCCTGCTGGCCACGACTTCTTCAGCAACGATGGAAATCACTCTGACCTTGATCTTCTCACGGAGATTAAGGTACCTCCCCCCCTTTTGATTAGTCAGCTGGTGTCGCAGGCCCGTCAGCGTTATTTGGATGGCGCAGAGTCGATCTGCATACCTGGGACAGGTTATCTATACCCCTTCTGGGTCCTGGAGTTATGGAGCGAGCTCCAGCTTGTGGTCAAGCCGGCGGTTGATGCATGGGCGAACGGAATAAAATATTTAACAAAGCCCGAGTTTAAAGGGTATCAGCTCGAGGTCAAACAGACTCTGCGCTCACTCGGTACCCTGGCGTGGACAGGATCTATCCCATTAGATGCGCTCAAAGGTGGCACATCGGGGATCAATTCACTTACCCGCTATTTGTCGAGGGATTGGTTTTCAAGCGAGCAAATGGATCAGATGCTGGACCTCCTGCAGTATGATATCCAGAAGAAGACACCGTCCCTCGGGATTCAGATGATGTCCACCGCAATTACCACGGGAATCCTGGCGCAGTACCGGAAAAGTCCACGCGACTATGATCCCGACGAGAATCACTTTCTCCAACGCTTTGGCAAGAGCATCAAGAACGAGTCGGATTTTGCTGGCATATTTCATGTCAATGACAATCATTGGGTCGGAGCCTCGATCGACGGTCTTGGGAAGTCCATCGAGTTTGGTGATCCAGGAGGCGGAGATGAAGAAGATGTTGATGTTTGTGCGGCGTTACAGTGGTTTATTGACAGGCATCTCGAGAACCACACCCTTTCGCCCTCCAAACTCAACTGCACCACACAGAATGACTCTCATAACTGTGGGCTTTATGCCCCCAATGCGATTGCACACAAGTTCTTGCCAAATGAATACAGATTATTCAGCTCAGATGTTGTGCTTGGAGACCTTGGACGCCTCGAAATACTTCGTCGGGTAATTGGCAAATTCCACGAGAGCCAGGTATGTTGTCATTTTTACCTAGGGGTCGGTATGAAAAATGGAAGCTTACAGTTAAATACAGGGACCGTCTGTGCTTGCAGCACCCGATATCATCGCCCAAAGGCTGAATGAATATATGAATTCCTCGAGTTTGGGACGCCGCTCACGAAGCCCTTCCCCGGGCCCTCCATCCACGCCACCCTGGCAGGAGGATGGAATCTCCAGTGCACTTGGGCAGCTATCTGTCTCGCCGAGAAAGTCGAAGAAAAAGCGCCGCAAAGTGGAGGATTCAGACTCGGACGAAGATCCAATCCCGAGGGCGTCTATATTCGGTCTGAAACTTCAAAAGAAGCCACCGGCCAAAAAGACCGTTGACAAAGTAGTCAAGAACGAGAAGAAGGCGGCAAGAAAGCCTCCGGCTGCCCAAGTCAAAAAGGAAATGAGAATTAAGGCGCTCAGACTGGTACGTTTATGTGAATTCCGGATCGCACACATACACTGCGTTCCCACCCGTCCTAGACTCAGCTGAGACTAGGCGCTGTAGGTTGTGCCAGATGGAGTTAGGTCGGTGTAGGTCCCTACACAGCCCCCCATCTAGGCGACTACACGTAATGTCCGTCTGGCTTTACGGGTGCCGTGAAAGGCGGCTAGACTCAGGTCAGTGTAGATGAGGGTAGCTCATGGAAGGTGAGGCTAGTTCCCTAAACTCAGCTACACAGACCTAGACTTGCGTTTTAATGTTGAACATTTCCATCATCTAATATTCTGAGCAACTGCATCCCTTCCCCCCTTTTGTAGGTGGCTACGAGCACCTGTTGCGACCTACACAGACCCTCCTGGACCTAGACCTACCTACACTGATCTAGCCAGAGCTAGACAGATCTCCACAGACTATGCTCTAGGCACCTAGACTCAATGATCGGTGTAGCCACTTCTAGGTTCCTACACTCAGGCTGAGTCTAGGAAGGGTCGGAACGCAGTGATACTTACTCCGACCCAACGAGCAGAATGAGGAAGCGGCATTGCTTGCCATGCCTAAAGATGTTTCAGACAACGAACAGTCGACCGGCAGACCACAGTCAGAGGTCATGGACCATTTGACGGTCGAAATCGAGTCGAACAATCCCAAGTTTCGCAGCTATCGCTGTGTCGGCCACGGATGCACCAAAGTCTTCAATCCACGGACCGTGACTCGGGTTCTAGCGCACTCCAAACGGTGCATAAAACTGACGTCAGCTCAACGCCAGTACGCGTCTCAAAACAGCGCTGCTACCAGTCCAGGAGCGCGCGCAGAGGAACTTGCCCAAGGCTTGACCGTTGCACAATTGCAACCTCCATCGCCGGCCGCCGCAGACTTCTTTGGCCCCGCCGGGACCAAGCAGGTGCGCGAACACTTCACAGCCCTGCTTGATTTGGCTGTCGTCAAGTTATTCTCGGCTGCTGGTCTTCCTCCCACGCTCGCAGATTACCCGGAATGGAAAGAAATATACCGGCTTGCTGTACTCGCAGGACCCAGATACACACCTGCCGGTCGTACAATTCTCATGGACAACCATGTCATGAGCGAGCAGGAGCGCGTTCGCGGCCTACAGCTCGGCTATCTTAAGACGCAGACACGCCTCACAGTCTCGTTTGACGGGGGAGATGTATGGCGAGGAGAAAAACTTTCATACTGTCCATGCTTCCACTTGCGATGGGCGCGCGTTCCTGCTATGATTGCAGACAGAACTTCATGACAAGCCGTAATTCTGGTCATTTCCACTCCAGAATGTAGATTCAAAACCCCAGAACCCTGTTTTATTGACAAAATTTTCGTTTCGAGCCTTCTTGTACCGTGGGAAAATAAAACGCAAAATATTGGTCGGCTGACCAAAAAAAATAGTGTACCTTTTGGAGCCTCTGGCACATTGGAAATCCTCTTGGCAAGGTAAACCCACGTAAAAGGTGCCTTGAATGGCTCTCCATGCTCCTTGACAGCCATTAAGGCCGACATAGGCATACCCATGAACCGAAAAAGGAAATTGATGCGGAGTACAGCCACCGGCTACTGCCGGCCCGGATCGAAAACGCAAAATCTTCCTGGCCAAAAACAAAATTTCCACTTTTCAAAGTTTTGCTCCGAGGGATCCATAAAGGACCTTCTTATACTGCTATTCACACAATAACATTGTATCTCGATAAAAACTGGGGTGTCAGTAGCGATTTCCAAATCGGGACAAAAACTTGTCACGAAGTTTGGTCTGCAATCATAGAAGGTTTTGAATGCACCTTAGTTTCCCACACAGCAGAATGGATGGCAGATATGGTGATGGATGTACGCTCTTGGCACATTTGTTCTGTATCGTCCGTTGCTGATACCCAAATTAGGTGATTAAGCCCATCGGCGTGGAACGGTTTGGTGCCGCGTCGTCAGATAACACTGGCAACACGCGCGGGTGTCGACGGCTCCTTTGTGAGAGGATCCTCACAATGCTGAATTTGCCGGACCCAGATCATCACCTCAACAACACGATCAGCGACATCTTGAGGATCCCGTACTTTAAATTGGTGGGTTTTTCGATTCATATTTGAGCCGTAAATGACATTCTTAGACGATCAAAATTGTTCGCACAACTGTCAAGACCTTCAATCAATCCAAGCAATCCAAGGCAATGCTGAAGCAGCTGCGGCTACAGCACTCCATTGGGCGCGGGCTTGAGACCATCGGCAAGACACGTTTCGCCACCGTGACCTTAGCGGCGATTTCTGTCCAACACAATCTCAATCTAATTAGCTCCCTTTGTACAAATGGACAAGTCGAGATCAAGGTCAGTCGAATAAGGCTCTCGACCATTTTTCTGAGCTAAACATGTCTTTAGAAATACACCAGCTACTTCATAAAAGACACCACCAAATCCCTCGACTTCCAAATTAAATTACATCAACTGATTGCGGTTACCGAGGGAGCTGCAAAAGCTATCCAATGCCTCGAGGCGGCATCTTGTAATCCTGCCGATGTCTATCTGCTATGGCTCGCTGTCACAGCTCATCTAAGAGTAGCCTTAGCCGACTCCCTCCTCCCGCTAGATGTCTGCGACGAAATCCGCGGGATCATCAATCATCGATGGAAGGAATTTTTTGTCACTAATCCTGGACATGGAGCCTACCTTGCCGCCTTTTATTTGAATCCCAGTGGGTCACCTTTACTTCAAGGAATGTTTTGAGCTTACGGACTGCCAGAATATGTAAACTCGACAATCTTCAAGCAGCCAAATGCGGTCGCATCTGCCAAGATTACGATCCCCGGCACACGCAAACCTCCGACAGCGCCGATTGGGGTGCAAAATGCCAAGACATTCTTCGCGGTAGGGGAGTATCTTTACGAGCTGGGGATGGTGGAGGTGGAGAATGGCATAGATCCTGTTCTCGTCGCCTTCAAGAAAAAGAAGTCAGCTTTGGCCAAGAAATTCCAATCGCAATTTACTGCGTATGCTCAAGGGGCATTTCCCTTCAATACCCCGCTTGGCAACACGCGCCCCCTCAAGTGGTGGCAGGCTTTAGAGGGCTCTGAACACGGAGGAATCGTCGCCGTGAGTTTCTGAAATTACGCAGGAGACAACGGCTAATACTCACGTTCCTACAGAATTTAGCATTGAAGCTTTATTCGGCTGTACCACATTCCATGGCCGATGAACGGACTGTGTCCGTCATCACTTGGATGAACTCGCCCTTGCGCAATCAACAGAAGGTCGACACCATCTTCAGTTTCGCTCAGATCCGAGCCTATTACCCCTCTTCCGCCGTGCGTGCGGGTTAAGTCGAGGCCGAGTCGTGTTGTTGCCTAGCAAAAGCGGAGCAGAAGCTTGAACGCGCGGAGGCGGAGCGGGAGCTGGTACGCTCGGCGACGGGGCCGAGAGGCAAGGTGTTGCTCGCACACACGGACAGCGGAGCATACAGTGGCTTGAAGACATGGGCCTCAGTATGAATCGGAAGAGACAGTTCTGCTTGGAATTTCGCTGGCTATCACCATAAAATCGCTCCAATAAAAGTGGGCCTCCATATTAAGTCACGTTCTCATCGCGGCTTGTTTCAGGATCCGCGATTACATTCACAATGCTGCCCAACGGGAATTGCCGGTGCAATTGAATCGGCCCGAGTGTATTGGTCATATCACCCCGTGTAGAGTTACTTTATGAGGAAGTCCTTTCCTTCGTCCCATCCATTTGAGGAAAGGACAAGGAGGTAAAACTAGCCACTGCGCGTTGATGTTGGTGCGATGAGAGTGGAACGACTGGATTAACTGTACCTAGGAAATATGCAGATATGCGCTACAATAAAATAAGTACACAACGACCTAGGCACCCTCTCCCATCCCTTCAGCTCGGCAGACGACAGCAAAACACAGCGCAGGTACGGTGCGGCAGCAGCAGCGGCGTTCCGAGATTTGGCCGCCCAGCGAGGCGATGATGAAGGAAAGTGTCGCGTCGAGGCCTACGCGCCTAGTCAGAAAGATTCGAATGACCCATGAACCCGAGAGGAGGCCACGCACCAGGGTCCAGAGGCGACCCGACTGCAAATATACGCCCCGAAGAGGCCGCTCATGCGCTTCCATTCAAACCGAGCTACATGTAGTGTTGCCGTGGCTCGGCTCAAAGCCACAAATTAGCCGAGCCGAGCCAGTCGTCAAATTAACTGTAATATGCATTACCAAGCCGCGTTGTTCCGCCGGCCGTGCTCCGGGAAATCAGCTCACGATTAGGCTGCCGTAAAAGGAAAGCAATCACAATCCACAGTCGATTGTGCATCCGAACGGACTTTCAAGAAAGTGGCAGATTTTAGTACTCATCAGGGCGATCCTTGAATTGTGGTAGTCTGGAGCCATCCTTTTTGGACGATTTTCGTAGTGTGGCTCACCTTCAGAAATGAGCAAAACGGAATTCTGGTACGTCTGGTCAAAAAGTTGAGGCCATTGTCCACTAAGAATCCGCAGCGGCACTCATTCCAGCACTGAAGTTCGACAGCCACTCCGGAGTCTGGGCTTCAGATATTGATCCCGAGTTTATGGGTTCGATGGATGGAACCTCCGAAACCCAGAGCAGACACTGGAAATAACTTTCCGAGAATGTATATAAAGGCTTGGCTTTTCAGGACAATTCAGCATTGTTGGCCTCTCCTCATTCTGTGCATGCCCATTTGGCCTCTGCCACCCCACTCCATGCATGCCCATTTGGCCTTTGCCACCCCACTCTGTGCATGCCCATTTGGCCTCTATCACCCCACTCTGTGCATGCCCATTTGGCCTCTGTCACCCCACTCTGTGCATGCCCATTTGGCCTCTGTCACCCCACTCTGTGCATGCCCATTTGGCCTCTGTCACCCCACTCTGTGCATGCCCATTTGGCCTCTGCCACCCCACTCTGTGCATGCCCATTTGGCCTCTGCACCCCATTCTGTGCACGCCCATTTGGCCTCTGCCACTGCCATGTGGCTTTGTGAGTGAACGATGGCAGAGGGGCAGGCAAATGGAAACAAAGGAAAAATGGGGCAGAGGCCAAATGGGCGTGCACAGAATGGGGTGCAGATACTTACAGTGGTGCTCTAAATAAATGCCTAATTGTAATTTGCACAATTCCATCAGTTTCACTTCGAATCGGCCCAAACGACTTGGTATACACAAATTAGACATGAAATAGAGACCAACCATATTACTTGTCCATTTTCCTTTTTTGGTAATCTGCCAGAACAGCTTAATTTTCTAAGTTGCTGAAAATTTACTTCTGGGGGTTACCATATATGGAAATTTGATCTGCGTGACATGAAAGGGCTTGAAAAATAGTCCACATTCACGTCTTGAACCAAAGGAATCCACCTTGTGGTTGTTGAGATATGGGGCAGACAAAGTCGCGTTTTTGAGTGAATTTCTTGCAATTTCTTAACTTTTGGGTCAAAATGTGCAACTTGCTTGCCCCGTATCTCAACAACCACATGGTGGATTCCTTTGGTTCAAGACATGAATGTGGACTATTTTTCAAGTCCTTTCATGTCACGCAGATCAAATTTCCATATATGGTAACCCCCAAAAGTAAATTTTCAGCAACTTAAAAAATTAAGCTGGTGAGGTATTGTGATCTGCCGCCAACAAACATATTAATAATGTGACGCTTTCCCTCGATGGTGGGATTTGTCAAATTCCAGTGTTCCAAGTCGTTTCTTATTTTATCCACTGTTGAAGGCCAGGGAGTTAGATATGGTACGGCATTTCCAATCCAGGCACCTAGCAAGCGACACGTCTCACCATCACGCACGATTCTAACATTGGGATGTATGCGTGTACATTGTGAATTGTTTATTCGCCTTTCAAGTACCACATTTTCACGGTAAGTCTGCTTACCAAATGGCAGTGTCACTGTTTTTGTTTCATTGAATTTTGCTGTAGACGCAGCACACCAGAGGTCAAGAATGGCTCAGAGACTTGCCCATGAATCATGAGATGAGAGAAAGATTGTAGTATCATCCGCGAAAAGCGAGAGAACCAAATTTTTATTGGTACCAGGAATTTTAACACCTCTTAAATCAGCTGAACGAATGAGACATGCCAACGGCTCTATGGCCAGATTGAACAAGAGGCATGAAAGGGGACCACCCTGTCTGACTCCACGTAAAACAATATATGGGTCACTTATCATACCATTAACCATCACCACTGTTTTTGCGTTTGTATAGAGATTTGCGACAATGTACTGTAGTATTTCGTTCAATTTGTATAGTCACGTCACAATTTTCGTAAGTCACTCGGCCACAGGGGCAATTTTGGCCTTAGCCGAGGTTAGCCGAGCGCTGCCGGCGGATCAAATTCCCTAAAGGGGACCGGCTACGAAAGGTTCAATTCGTACGACGATGTCACACCCCAAACCGCCTTACGAATTGAACGAAATACTACAGTATACGATGATGTTCGAGCAGCTGGAGAGTAAATCTAGGGTTGAGAAGGAGAGAATTGAGTCAGTAAGCGAGAAAATGAGAGTAAAGGAACGAGAGAAAAGAGAAACAAAATATATGAGGTACTTACAGTTGAACAATTCTGGTTGAACCGTGGGAATCGTGCGAAGGTCTGAGGCGACGTGGGAGTCGATGTACACTTCCACATCGCTGCTGCTTTACTGAAGGGAGGGGAGTGTTGAAGCGAGTGACGCGTGACATCGAGGTGTTAGTGCGATGACGTAATGGACAGCTCACGGGATCAAACTTCCTTGCCAGCTCACGCTGAGCTCAAATTGAGACAGTCCGGATATTCTCATTGATCAGACCTCACCTAGGCCTCACCCGTCGAAGCTGTCCACGTTCCCCCTCCCTACAAGGTTTCAACTCTCCCATTTCCTTGTCTTGATGGTTCACCTCTCATAGACAGTCGGACGCTACAACAGTTGAGGTGCTCGTGCCTCGCATGTTGTACGGCTCACCTGCCCAGGTCTTCGCAGGCAACCTGCCGTATTATACCACCAATGAAGAGCTGAAGACGTTCTTTGGACCCGTCGAGAGTGAGATGTACGTCTCATTACACACAGCGTTTTGCTGCTTTCTTTTTTTCTTTGTTGTTTTACCCCGCAGCAGCATCTCGGTTAGGGTCATGCGGGGCAAACGCCCCAGACGCTACGGATTCGTCGCTCTCAAGAGCCCAGACGCCGTCCACAAGGCCATTGACACCCTGCACCAGAAGGAACTCAATGGCCGGAAAGTGCAGGTGAAACTCGCACATTTCCAGTCACCACCAGATCCTGAGAAGGACGGGAAAAGCCTGAACAGGCGCGATAAAAAACCTGCTCCTGCGGATGTCGCGGAGGCGGAGGCCAGCGGTGGCCTCGCTGTTAATTGGACGAAGACCAGTAGTGCTGGCGTACGTAGGCTGGCGTCCATCTTCCGCCACATCCTTTGATACACACTCCTTATAGCGCAATGCCGAAGCAAAGAACGCTCTTGCTGCTGCAAATGCATCGAGGGCTACCCTGGCTATGGCTGCCACTCCTTCCTCTCGCGTTCCCGAAGCCCGGACAGGGCGGGGCTTCATCCGAGGACAGTCAAAAAGCGTGCTCTTCGTCACCCAGCTGGGGTTTGAAATGGATGATGACGGCCTCGTCGCCTTATTCTCAGATGCTGGTATCCCTGTCACGTCTGCTTGTATCGTCCGCAGGCGTCGGGGCCAACCCAGGCAAAGTAAGGGTTATGGCTTCGTAGACGTGGGTGGCGAAGAGGGGCAAAAGAAAGCCATTGCGAGTCTCCATGGTAAGGAAGTCGGCGGCAAATCCATTGTCGTCAAGATTGCTGCCAACACTCTTCACGACGACGATGTAGCGGGGTATTCGGGTTGAGCGCTGAGCGCCAAAGCCAGTCAATTCAATTCATATTTCATTGGACAGTGCGCGGGCCTGGGGGCCCTGGACGTCCTTAGCATTTTCTGCTTTGATCGCTTGATGTCTTTATGAAACCTAAATCAACTACATGGTCACGGTCTCTAATACCGCATGGGGCCGTCAACGCGGACACTCGGCTTGTAAATGCCGGACCGTCACAGGCCTTCGAGAAGGTCCCCAAAATCTTCAACCGAATCGGAATGAATCTACGTATCATTCGAAACGAATGTAATACTACTGACCACGGCATACGCCAGGGCGCGAGGGATACTCAAGTCGATGGGACTCGATACAGATCAAAAATGCTTTTCTTTATTGGATAACAAAGTCATTCAGGTCGCATAGCGGGGCTCCGGGAGCGGGCTCATAGGCTAGTCCTACAGCTGTCCCACCCGCATCACCAAAAGCGGGAAACTTTGTTATGACCAGTTGTAGTTGGGCACGCCAGGTGTTGATGGCAAGGCTTTGCAAGGGGCTCGTCAGCGTGGTATTGCCCTTGCAAGGAGCTCGTCAGCATGGCATTCACCTTGCAAGGCACTCAGTAGCCGGTTGTAGATATAACATGGTCATATTGCATTGCAACGCAATATATACATATATTGCCATGCCGCCGGAGCAGGAAAATAGAATAAGGTGAAATAAATATAGCGGTGTCCTGATACTCATAACGACGCGTAACCTTCCTCTACTTCGTCTTCCACATCACCTGCGCCATCCTCGGGGCCCATGTTCGGGTCCTCGTCGTCATCATCGACGTCGGCGTCGTCTGGCTCGAAATCGGGTTCGGCATCGGAATCTAAGCCCTCGCCGTCAGACTTGGATGAGGGATCACTGCCATCGGAATTGCGGGATAAGGCTGATTCGGGTCTATTCTCATCTTGCTCTGGGGTTCGAGGCTGGCTAGGGATGGCTGAAGGATCGGGTACGGGAGCTACAGACTCCTCGTCGTTTTCATCATCGTCCGGTGGTCCAGGCTCCTCCTCCGCTGGAATGGGGACTTGATAATGGCCGACTCCGCCGCCAATGTACCGCATGTACATGTCGCGATCGACAAAACTAAGTAATGGGACGAGGCCGTGAGCAGAGCGGACATTGGCAAATTTGGACGTACAAATTGACGTAATAATATCTCCAGTCTTCGTCGTCCTTCAATCCGTCCCTCGGAAGACGTCAAATGGACTGGCTGGATAGGAGCTCAGTGGTACGCCCATATGCAAAGGCTGGGATGAGATGTGCTCCACTCTATGACGGAGCGACAACCTGAAAAATTCCCCGTGCTATTTTTTGGCGGTGTCCGGCTCCTGGCTGCTCCCAGCCCCTTTCCCGCCCCAGCGCCCCGTGGTTCCTTCGGTTTTTGGCCCGCCGCGCTTTAACATATCTAAAGTTCACCCTGCCGAAAGTCAAAAATTTGGCACCCGGGAAGCTTTTACTCCAAAAAAATTCCTCGGGGGCCGCCCGATTTGCTCTATAGCGGAGCGGCGCGACGCCCTGAGAACCTGTTTTACTCTATATCCCAGAGCAAAAAACACCAAATTTCGGGCGCCGATTTACTCTATTCCGGAGGGACCTAGTAGGGAGTGACCGGGGGCCTACCGTGTTTGGTCGTCTTCTCCGCTTTCTCCGATCCTCCTCTCCAATATTCCTCTGCCTTCAAACTCTTGCTAGCCGGAGGTGCGAACTTTACAGCTATTGGAAGTACCGAAGGCACGGATCGAAAATTTCCGTTTTGGGATGTTTTCAAAGAATTATAACGCCAGTTGCCATCTGTCATCCGTTGCTCCTTGACGTCGGCCTTGCACCGATCCTCAATTGATGTTCGGCTCTGACAAACAAGCTGCAGAGACCTACAAAATGAGCACAGTAAATCTGCATACTTCTGGCTTCTACTCTGTTTCGATGCACGTCAAGTGAGCTTGCAGAAAGCTACGATTTTGTCTGAGTATTTGCTTATCAGCCGGTCACCATGGAATCTGGATCAACTTTTTCCAAATGTCGATCAAATTTGAAATTGTTGATCAAGCCAAGAGAACGTCGCAATTTAAAGAGTTTGAAGCCCTACCTGTCATGGCCCGAGCCCACCAACAACAAGGAAACTGGGTAGTACTAAATTTTTTTAAACTCTTAGCCCTTCATGCATGCATTGTGCATTTGAAAAGTGCCAGATTCCCCACTGTTTGATCGGCGTTGAATGATCGATTGTGTCAAATGTCAACGTCGATTTCTTGAATGTTCAACCGCCTCGCAGCCTTATTGCCTTCCCACCGGCCTCCCATCCTGTTTTTGTGGTCCTGGAGAAGCTCAAGTTTCCTTCCAACCTGATGAACAACTACCACCCGTGCTTTCCGATGTCATGACTCAAGTTCCATGGGTGCTGGCTTGAGACTTACAATGTCCCTTGCGACCCGGAAATGATGCTCAATCAGCGCCAGGTGCTTCGGGAATCGGAGGACTCTGGGAAATTAACCCCCGCCGAAGCAAGTTGCACAATAGTTTCTGTGTTTGGCCCTCCTTTCTCACAATTTTGCATCTTGGAGCCGCAGTAGTGGGATTCCCACCGACTTTTTGGCCGAATTAACGGCGTGAATATTTTCCGTGTTTGGCCCTGCTTTCTCACAAATTTACATCTTCGAGCTGCAGGAGTGGAATTCTCACCGATTTTTTGACGAAATCAACGGCGTGAACACCGGGAGGGTTTCCAGTATAAATTTCCGGGAAATTAACCCCCGCCGAAGCAAGTTTTTGGCCCTGCTTTCTCATAAATTTACATCGTTTTCAGCATAATTTCCAGCAAATTTTAGTGGGGCATGAGGCAATGGCCCAGAGCCTTGGTTACTTATGTTAAGCTGTTTTGCTCGTGGAGTTGGCACAACTGGTAGGTTAGATCTGCTCAGAATTGCCCTGACGCCCAAAATCTATTCTATATTGCGGGATGTAATGGGTGACTTCCCGTAAGATTAAAAAATTCATCTGGAATATTTTCGAGCCTAGCCGTTGTCAATCACTGGGACCCCATCAACCACATCACCTCCAAATGGTCGACGTTTATTCTGCCATCACTTGAAATAATGCGAATCTAGACGGGGGGTAGGGACCCCTCTTCTAGACTTTCTTATCCTCGAATATCCCGTTTTGGGCACGAATCAGTGATTGTCACCTCATAACACCTCAGTCACAAATTCTCCACCCAACGCACTATCCACCTGGCCGCTTTCGACCCTCATGGAACACTCCAAATGCTGTACTTTGTTAAGGAAAACACCATTGAGCTATTTCTGTCCCTTAAACCTAGATTAAGAGCATGTTTTCACCCTGAAAAATTTCGAGACAAAGCACGCTCGAGCACGTTCTTAACGCGTTCTTATCCATGAAAAAGCATCGGAATGGTCTGGAGAAACATCCAAGGTATCTGGCACGCAAAAGGGTGATTTATGTACCACATTGAAGAATAAAATATTATTGTGCTTGCGGGAAAGCAAGGCAGCGTGAATTTCTGGCGAATTGATTGTATCACTGGCACCGTCGATAATCGCGCTGGAATATTTTAATCTTACGGGAAGTCACCCAATGAGCTGGTTTTCTTTAATCAATACAGGAATAACCGTCGAATCTGACACCGCGCTCCTTCTCTCTAAGTTTCTACCTTTTTTTTTTTTTTTTTTTTTTTCCTTCCGTTCAAAAATTCAGTAAGAATTCCTTCGAATTAAAATTACACTACTCCGACTTTGCCAAACCAAACGAAATGAATACGTTCAACCCCATGAGACTGTCATAGGTTTATTAATAAACCGATAACAATATATCCAATTGACCTAAAACCTTCGACGTGGCGTTATTTGACAGAACCTCCAGGGGCTGGGGTTTTCCACCCCAGACCTCGACCTCTAGCGGGGGGCTTACCGCTCGCCGCGGAGGCCCACTGCATAGTGCGTTGCCTACGACGCCCGAAAATTTAAAAACTATCACACTCGCCCGATTCGAACGCTTGACCTCCGCAGAACAAAACAACTCAACAATAAGATACGTTAACCAATCCACGTGACAACCGATACAATCAGGTCACCGAGAATGGGTGACGTCACGTGTCACAAAGTTCAGGTATGAGTAGTAATTCCCCCATCAGATGCTTCGGACGAATACTCTTTAGGGTGTGTAATTATATCAAAATTCATATTTTTTAGGTCGTGCCATCCACCATCGAAAGATCATCGACTTTGTTGGAAGTCAACGGCCGTGCCGTCCCATCTGCATCAGGGATTTAGAAACTCAACAGACCGGCCCCCTAAACGACGGCTGTGCCCGTCGTTCACCTGTCGAATCGACGGCCGTTGCCGTCACGGCAACGGGTGGAAGCCCTACTCGGCATATTCATTGCCGGAAGGTTATATTTTGCAAGTCGTGCCGACATCAAACTCCGCATCAGGGAGTTTAAGTCCACAAAGCTTCAATCTGAGTACCTTCTCGGACATGTGAGGTCCAAAAACGGAAAGATACTGATTTTCAGGAGGTTTCGGAGGGAAAATTAGGTTCAGCTGCGGCGTGAGAAAAAAAATAGGTTCGAACCCGGTCCGAACCTGAACCGAACCTGAACCTGGGTCCAGTTCAAGGTTCAGCAAATTTGCTGAACCGGACCCGAGGTCCAGTTCGGGGCTCGGAGAGTATGGGTGTTGAACCGGACTGAACCGGACCGCGACAACACTACCACGAGCGGTGTAATCTTGTTGCTCGCACACAATACGACGAATGTAAGCTGCAGGTCTGAAACTTGGGACGAATTATCATTATACTTCATGGCTCTGTTTTAATTATACCTCATAATCATACACCCGCGATTCCTTTACCACTGCTGTTAGATGCACCAAACCGCCAAATTTTCCGGGTCCCAAAGTCAATATTTCTTGGAGGACCTGTGGGTATCAAGGAGATTAATTCTGTGGGTAGGAGTGTTCATCTCTTTCATATCAACTCGATTACAACTTATTTTGAGCCGTAGTACCCTCTATCCGTGGCGTAAAAGCGAGATCATTTGTAACCAACATCCGGCCCACTCGACGTCGCTTCCCAATAAAATATCTATGCACCTCCTATGGCCTGGACACATCATTTAACTACATAAAGTTCCAGCTCCGCACCTCTCAATCACTTCCACATGTACCAAATCCCGATAATCGTGCTCGAACGACGTAGTTAGCTGAGTGGCCCACTAGCCCGGATTTTGCCTTTTTGGGCATCCTGCCAGATTAAATTCACGCGTGCACCAACACACCATGTAAGTTCAGCCAAATGTGTTCAACTGGTTCGTTCGATCCATGCCTTCATTCTGAACACCCCAGAAATATATTATATCTACTAAACACTTTGAGCATGGGGCGAAAACATCTAGGTGGCCTACTACCCCATCACTGACAGTATGGTAACCTCTTATCTTTGGACCCCCTTGTTTGCATTGCAAATTCAAATTCAGATCGACCAGCCTGTCTATCGACAGGTTTACCTTCAGAGACGAGTCATAGTTCGATTGGTCTAGTTAGATCCCATCAAATCTGGACCTGTTGATCTCCGGGTAATATGGCCGGCCGTCCCTTGCCGTTCGGGTGTGCCGTTGATTGCAGGGAAGGCGACACCTGCAATGATGTGGTTTGCCTCCTTCCGACACTTTCAAGCACAATAAGTGGATTACACTGCTCAAACACAATCTCCACATAGATGACCTTAGCCAAAACTTGGGAGTTTTCTTTCTCGCGTCAAAAAAGGGAGTGAACTCGCAAGGACTCTCAGCCAACTCTCAGCTCGCGGAATTTGCCAAATATTATCACAAAAGCGCAAGGAAAGTCAATTGAAGCTGTCCAAATCTCACTTGGATCAAATCACAGCATTCTGACAGTCTCGGGGCTATTCCAGCAGATTTTCTGTGCCAATTTCCGGCCACGAACGAAAGACACAGCTGTCTGCCGATCCCGCGAGTTTCCTAATTTAAACTCCGAGGCCGCCAATCCGCTCGGCGACGTCTTGAGGCAGAGTCGGGTCCTGGGGCAAATCTCAGAGTTGCATATTGAGGATCGGGTCGCGACGCCAACGGCGGCGGAGTCACTGCGTTCCGGTTCCCCGTCGGCAGGCTGTGCTGACTTTGGCTGACACCGGCCGACGGGGATCAGCACCGCCTGCCGACTTGACGTCGGCAAAATTGGCCTACACCACCCGGGGTTCGGAAGAGCCAAGGGGTACCCGCTGAAGAAATCTGCTACACCGAGCTGCCGGTTTTTCTCATCTCTCGGTTGACTCGCTAACCAACTACGGCCGCTGGAATGATCCCCAAGACATGGACTTAATAAACTTTGGTGCCAGTATCCCCCCAGACCCCCTAAAAAAACTCATTTTTTTCAAGGACCCTCTAAACACATTTTTGGAGGGTTCTGAGAAAAGTCCAAAAAGTGAAATAAGTCGGCCCAGACCCCACCCCCCCCCTCCTAGCCGATGTCTCGGCATTCTCCGGCGGGTACCCCTTGGTAAGGGAATTCGTTTCGTTAATGTTAGATCCATATCTGCTTATACTAGACAGCTTGCGCAAAAGCCGCACGGGCTGCACTCGGCTTTTGTGCATTGCGCAAAACTGCAGGGTTTTTGCGGGGGTCTCTCCGTGTCTTGGTGAGTTCAATGCTTTCTCCTGGCTCTCTAAATCTGTATTGCATTCATCCGAATGGGTATCTAGTCAATGCACAGCTGGGCGGAGTGGTTTCTCCAGCCATCACTTCAGCTCCACGCAGACTTCACACACTTTTCACGCCTTGCACGCAGCAGTTGGGGCAGCAATGATTTTTTTTCACCCACCAGTCCTTGTCTCTCGACCTGACTGCCCTTCCGCTGACCCGGTTTCTCACCAAGTTCAAATTTGATTTCCGCATGCGGCTTGGCGCAAAGCAAAAAAGCTGCGTGCGGCTCGTGCGGCTTTTGTGCAAGCTGTCTAATGTTCGCAGTGATCAGGACTATAGAAAACAGCCCTGGGGCTTCAATGGAATTAAAATGGTCTGCAGGATGTCAAGTCATGCCTTTTAAAATGTGGTCCATTGAAAAGGCAATGGCGCAAAATGTAAACCAGTAATTGCTTGGGCGAAAAAAGGCAAAAATGACCATCTTGTGAGGGCGATTCTGAGCTCAAATCACCAGCTATTGATATGATCCAAAATGGTATTCTGCACTACTTAACGAGTACTTTTAGACTATCCAAGCAGTTCTTACTCAGAGTGGTGCCAAAAAAAGTTGGTTTCAAACTCTGAGCAAAAATGTGCTATATCTTCCACAATTTCCCTTTTTGGAAGTCTGTCAATATACCCAAATCTCTTCCATTCGCTCATATTTTCGGTCCATAAGTTATTTGGGGCAATCCGGTGGCCTGAATCCTGAGAAACACCACCGTCCATGACTTTGTGCCATGACGAGTAATAAATTATATTGTTGTCATTGCGTGCTGTGTATAAGACCGTCTATCCAGGAATGCTGTTTTTCTTTTCAAAGAGGGTTCTCAGGATTGCATGAGGATGGTTGAGACACAATATCGAGGCATTTGAACACGTGCATGGCAAACGCGCTCACAATTGTAATCGCACGCCATATATATTCAGACTGAGTGCTATGCATCAGACTGTCTATCCAGGAATACTGTTTTTCCTTTCAAAAAGGGTTCTCAGGATTGCATTAGGATGGCTCAGACACAATATCGAGGCATTTGAACAAGTGCATGGCAAACGTGGTCACAATTACAATCGCACGCCATATAATAAATTATATTGTAATTGTGTGCCGTGTATAAGACCGTCTATCCAGGAATGCTGTTTTTCCTTTCAACGAGGGTTCTCAGTATTGCATTAGGATGGCTGGGACACAATATCGAGTAAATTTACTTCGAGTGTTCAGCATCTCGGCTAAAAGTACACAATTCTTGACACACGCTAATATTAAACCCTGGTCCGTGCACCGTGCCCCCGGATTCCGAACCCCCGAGCGCGGCTCGGAAAACTGCCCCCCGAAGATGTATATAAGCAGCATGATTTACCCTGCGTCCCAATCAATTCTCCTCTCACACTACCTACGACCACCTCTTTGATGGCGTCAGTCTTCGCTATATTCCCGCAATTGTCGGTCTTCCGTGTTTAAGATGACGTGCCCTCTGTATTTTGCATTGCCATTCCCGGTATCGGGCACATGAATGCCGTGTCCATCCCGTTAGAGGCCCAGTGTGCACCTCGACGGGTGAACAAGGCGGGACAACTCCAGCTCCATTGATTGCTGTGTCCACCTCGTTAGAGGCCCAGTGTGTGCCTCGACGGGTCGACATGGCGTGAGCACCCTATCCATCCCGTTAGAGGCCCAGTGTGTGCTTCGATGGGTCGATATGGGGACGAATCCCGCTCCAATCAGCGAGTGCTGTGTCCGCCCCGTTAGAGGCCCAGTGTGCGCCTCGATGGGTCGACATGGGAGCGATTCCCCCCCCCCCCTGCTCTACCTTCATAGGTGGACACTCTGAACATAATGTCCAGCGAAATTTTCGTCGGTAATTGATGAACCATTTCCATATTGCTGTTAGCCTCAACCAATGCCTCTCCTGTGCCTCGTTTCCTCCAGCTTACGATTTCCGCAGATGAGGCAATGCCTAGATTGGATTATGCAATTTCTAAAAGCTCTACCGAGTCGCGGCTGGAAAGCTTTTTGAAGCTTATCTCTGCTGCCCCCAGCCCCTTTGCACCCTGCCCCTGTTCCATTTAGGTGTCCCCGTCCACGTCCTTGGTGAGTCTTGAATCGGTCGTTACCTCGCTTATCCTAACTGTATCATCAGTCATCAAACTGTGAGTTCTCCTCCCCACCTAATGCATCGTCTCACATGTCCTTCAGTTTCGACTTCAACTCGAGCTCTCGCCGTGCCCAGGAGACAGCGTCTCCAGAATCGGGCCACACACCGCGCAACGCTGAGGGGTGTTCAATCTGCATAAAAGCTGAGAAGATAGTCGGCGATCGGGGACCTAAAGGGATGCGGGATAGCAAACCGGCGGGACAACCCTCGTGAGTGCTGATGAATCCGAAACGCGCCATCTGGACTGGCGTCCCTTCACGCCGTCCAGCTCTGGTGATGTGGGTGGTTGAAAGGACGCTGGGAGGCGTCTCCACCACAGCCGGTGCCACGGAATCCGGTGTTGTTGACCCCCGCAGACTACTCGGGCTTCAGGTCCAGCGTCGTCGATCCTTTGTGCCATGCGGACATCGGGGAACCTCGACCGGAAGTATGGACGTACTTCCGAGGGGAACCTGCGCGTTCTTGCAGCTTCGATTCTGGTTTCGTATGTATGGGTTTTGCGGCTTGTCTGCAAGCTAAGTGCTCCTCAGCAGTGAGTACTCAGTCTCTCTGCATGCTTCCACGACTTGCTAACCGCGTTGCTGTTCCGTTTTTTTCCCCACCCGGCTGGCCTATACCCACGGAGCGAGATCTGGAGATTGTGGAGGCAGAGGAACAGATGTCTGAGTCCCTCATACATACAGAGGTGACGGCACAGGACACCCTCTAAACTGGCTGGCCGCCAGAGTTCGACCGGGCAAGTAGGAACAGCTACAGAAGCTGGACCAAGGCGTGGTAGTTCGATTGGGTGGTGCTCAAGGAGAGGAGTTGCGGTATGACGTTCGAAAGTGTAACAGATTGGTTCAATTTATTGCTCGCTCTCAGAAGTTTTCGCCTTTCTGTGGCGTAATACAGCTGGCGTGTCCTTCCTGAAGAAAACAGCTCTGATGAACTGAATGGATTCTGGGAGAAAATCCATACCCACTGAGGTTTCTCAACTCTGGTGTATTCATTATCTCCGTTCGCCGGTGGTTAAATTTTGCTGGAACATCATGTTCGAAGGGAGCAGCTATGTACATAGTCCGGGATGATTTAACAAAGCGAGGTGTTGGATTTAAACACTTCCCAATTAGGCAACGGTCAACTCAACCGTGCAGCTTAACAGTACAGATCAACTGTGGGATTTGCACACCTGCAGGGACTGGGTAGACTTGCTACCAGGCCGCCTGGTGACGGCAATTCTTAGTGCAAGCACTTTGCTGTAGGCAAAGGTGGCAGATGATAGTATGACGGTATTTATAGTCAAAAATTATTTACATGTTGCTTTGCACAATGTGCATTGAACATGTACTCCTATTTCGAACACAGGAACACAGAAATTGTACAATGAACACACAGATAGTCTACCTAGGGTACAAATTGGACATCCTATGCACACTACATTCAACGTGCAGAGCACTTTTCAATCTTCAACTTCCCCGTTTTGTACTTGTTACCGACTGGTGCGCTCACAATCTAATCAAATGTCATCTCAGCGTTATCGCCATCATCCCAACTTGAATAGCCGATCCCAAGCCGTCCCACACCTGATGTCAAACCAGTGCGGGTCTTTGTGGATCCGCGCATTATCCATAACAATGACTGATTTTGGTTGCGGAAATGGCTGCATGTGGTCGAGAAGCCCTTCAATGAACTCTAGAAAGAGATCTGTTGTGAAAGACCCCTCGACAATCTTGACGTGAATCATTCCATCGATTGCCAATGCCGGGAGCAAGGAATATCTGTCTCATAGTCAAAACTCAGCATGAGGAGGAGGGGATCACAAACCGTCGTCCCCGAACAAAGAAACACTTCCGTTCAGCCCGTTGTCCAGACAGCGCCCATGCTTTGCCGCGGAGTGATGTTCGGCGATCAAAGGAACTTTCATCAACGAATACCGTTTGTTCAGCCGTGTACTGGGTGCCGTACTCGTATCGAAAGGCGGTGCGCTTCGCTTCACTTCGTTGGAGAGCCAACTTGGTCAACTGAAAGTATGAACTGAGTTGAAGGTTCCGAGATCATTACTTTGCCAAACCATACCTTTTTCATCGTAAATCCACACCGACTAAGGGACCTCCAGATGGTTGACTCATTAACCTCAACACCCAGTCTATCTTCTAAGATCTCCTGGAGTTCCGCTAGATATAAATCTGGACTGTGGCGGACAAGTCCGCACAGAAACTGTGGAGCCAGTCAGAAAGTCGATGACTTTGTAGTAAGATTGATCTCTCATCTGCGGGAGTAAGACTGTGCTTGCGCCCACGGAGCTCCTTGTACATGTTCTCGCGCATTACGGTTCCTTTATTCCGATAATCTTGGAAAATCCGCTCGATTGTGCGGCGTTTGACACCGGTGAGCTTCTTGATGTTGTCAATGTCCTGGGACAATCCCGTGTTGAGAATTACGGCCCGAAGGTCGTCTGAGAGAGGTTTGCCTCGTGTCATGAGATGTAGTGAGGTTGTGGTTGTGGTTGAAGTTCAAGTTCAAGTTGTTGACGGAATAAACAAAGTCACGAGCGACTAATGTTGAAACTGCTCAAACTCAAATTTTCGGCACTCTATGCGGCCACAAAGGTCATATTATAGCCTCTAGATATAATGTGCATCTATTGAAGCTACGGTGAATCCATAACAGTCCTCCGGGTACAGGTTTCATCCAGCTAAGTGTCCGACAGCAAAGCCGGAACAGAATTATATTTTTCTCATAAACTACCCTCGGAAACCCCGGGGCACCCTAGCCCTCAATGAGTAGAACAATTTATCTCAAGAAACCTAGTGGATCTGAGCTGTCGTTCGCGAGTTATGGGTCGCGCGAGTTCGATGTTCAAAATGGCGGTTTGTGATCAAAAAAGCGGTGCCCGCCAACTATTTTGCACACAGCAATAAACAGCAAGTAAACGCACTGTAATTCGGCGTTTCGGCAGATATCGCAGGGATCGTGTTCTTCGCCGTCGTGTAATCCGTACCTCACCCCGCGGATACCGGCTTTTATAATTGCAGCTCGAACTCGGCCAACGTCATCGGATGCAGCTGAGAGGCTGCGGTCAGCCGTTTCGAGTTCTTCCTGCAATATTTGAATGAAGACCGAAGCTTGGTGAAGCTTTTTGAGAGCCAGACTTTTGTTTATCTCACACGCGTTTCGATGAAGATGGAGGAGATGCTCCGCATCGTGTGCTGTACTCGGGACTGCAATGTCGTCGAAGGATGACAGGGCCTACAGCGGGGGTTATGGAAGGAAGGCACAAAGGGAAATACGACGCACAATCTTTTCTCTTGTGGCTAGAAGGCTTATATCCGCTGACGCTGACAGCATTATTGGCCTTCAAAGCTTCCCACGAAAAAGTTATTGAGGCAACAAGTACGTGGGCAAAGTGGTAAGGTGGTCGGGAGTGCCTGGACAGTCGGCCGTCGAGGATAGGAATATTAGACAAAGGCGTAAATGTCCGACTCGGATCAGCTCACACACGTGCGCCACGTGCACAAGCAACTGCAAATAGTTGACTCGTCGTTTCTTTCTTTCCTTCCACCTCGACCTCTCCCTCTTTCAAAGTATCGCTCGGTTTTCCGCTTGTATCCATCCATTCTGAACACCCTACGTACCAGGGTAACTCCGTCGTGTCTGGCATCCAGTGAGTCTCCCGTTTCTCTCCTCCCACTTGTTGCTGACGAAAAGCCCTACGAACAGGATGCCGACTCGCGTGAGCTCACAAGAAGGGATCCTCAGACGCGACACACCCCCAAGGACAAGTCTCGTCGTGCAGTCTCAATGCACCTGGCTGTCGAGACAGCGCTCGTTGGGAAGCGGTGCGCAAAGGGAATGAGGAATATGTATGCGGCGGGAATGGGCACAATGGACCGCGGGCACAAGATGGGTGAGTCGCTCATGCAACGTACCTCCCATCTGCCTCTACATTCCTGTGCCCCAATTACTCATTAACAGTCTTCGTTTACAGCATTCTTTGCCATAGATTGAATCCTGGTCGCACATGCCTCAACGGCAGTTCCTTCAAGCTCTTTTCGGTGCATGCCGGCGTACTCCGCTACTTGGTCGCTTCCGAGTCGATGGTGTGTGTTTCCCCTTGGGTTTTTTCTTGCGTTGCGCTCACACTATGCCAGGGCCCACCCCGAGTCATGCATGAGGCCGATTTTTATGGTATGTCTCAATCGTGTTCCTCGTCGCACTTGATTATTTTCTTCTCATCCAGGTCGGTTTCCGCCGTGGCTGTGCACGGAGGCAAAAGCCGCAGTGCTGCGCGCGACGACATTATTGTATTGCAGGTCCCCAATCAGCAAGGGCAGCAGCAGCAGACCCAGAAAGAGCAGCCGCAGCAACAGAAGCAGGGGATGGGCGGGCTGTACGCGGCGGCGGAGTTGCTTGGGAAGCGGCGGGACTCGTATGCCGGCCATGAGCATGGGGCGCCGTACAGCGCGCACACGGCGGGTCTGCCGCACCCGAGCAAGGCGTACGCGCCCGGGTTCCCCGTCCCACCCACACTGCAGACTCCCGTCGGTGCGAATGGAGGAGGGGGAATGATGGGGATGGGGTCGGGGTCGGGGAGCCCGACGCGCGGGGGCGGGTATGGGGACGGCGGAGGGTTTGTGGGGAGCCCACCGGCGTTCCAGATCAATCGCTATCGGAGCCACCATGCGCAGAGGCAGCCGATTTCGCGCTCGGCGCGCGAGCACCGTGGGGAGGAGTTTGACGAGTTGAATGGGACGCTTGCGAGTCTGGATCTGGACCGCGAGCGGGAGCGCGAGTTTGCGATTGGGAAGCGCGCGTGAAGGCGTAGAGCACGAGCAGCGGTGAGAGCGTGCAGTTTCGGATGACGATGGAGAGGACGCCGTCCCCGTGAATGAGCGACCCCCCGTCGTGTGTGCTTTTTTGCTTGTATGTCTTATTGTCTCGTCGTTGCCCGCCCGCCCGCTTTTGTGTCGCCGTCGCCATCGCCTTGTCATCACCTCGCTGCGAGCAAACCCTCCCCCTCCGCCACCCAGCGCGCGACTCCTACCCTCTTCCTCCGAACGCTTGCAAACGACCCCCGAAACGGAACAGAATATCGTAATATTATCTTATTGCAGCACACATCCGGCCATTATTGTTTCGGTCCTCTCTCTCTCTCTCTCTCTTAACTCGTCTTTGGCCACCATCACTCATCTTCGGCCCCACCACCACCGGAATTTGAACTCGCGCCGGGAACTTGTGGCTGTGCTACCGCAACGCTATTGCAAGGCACTAGGTACCATAATTGTGCAGCCCATTCATAGGGGTCTCTTGCTATGCTTCTGTTCACACGCCTCGTTTTGAAATATTTTGTTTTCCGGAGGTCCCGCGTTCGAATCCCACCACATTCCTCTTTTTTTTTTTTTTTTTTTTTTTTTTTTTTTTCTGGCCAATTCTCGGGCGCCGCGGGCGAAAGCACCACGCAGTGGGCCCCGGCGGCGAGCGGTAAGCGATCGGTAAGCCCCGCGGCGAGCGGTAAGCCCCGCGCAGCGGTCGGGGTCTCGAAAACCCCAGCCGTCCGGGCCGGCGGCCGAAAGAGAACCATCAAGATTGATTACATAAAAGAAATATATACATTGCACGTCTCGAATTTTCTGGAGCTACACTGCGAACCACACAGAACAGTGGCCAATCCCGGCACGCGGAAGCTCCACGCAGTGGGGCTCTGCAACAAGTCGACGGGTTGGCATCTGTTCTGAGGGTCAAGCAGGGCAGTGAAAGAAAATGAGGAAAATAATAATAAAATAAATCGAAAAAAAGGCTCCGCGCCAGCGGAAAGGCAGCGCTAGCGACGGCACCGCGCCAGCGAAGATGTGGGGGAAGCATTCCCCCAGCGCACAGCCACACTGTGACGTCACGCGTCACAAAGTTCCCGGCGCGGGTTTGGTCTCCGCGGAACGATTCCGACACAAGGACAGCACCTTTTTTCCCCCTGACCTTGCAGACCTCCACAATATACAATGAAGGGCCAGAAAATTTGAAAAGAAATCTCCTGCTGCACCAGTGTGTCGGAACCGTTCCGACACAAGAGCAGCACCTTTTTTTTCGCTGACCTTGCTGACCTCCACAATATACAATGGAAGGGCCAGAAAATTTGGAAAGAAATCTCCTGCTGTCCCAGTGTATCGGAACGGTTCCGACACGAGGACAGCACCTTTTTTTTTTCGTGCAAACCAAGCGCAAAATATGCCGATCGCGGTCCGCTGCAGCGAGGGAATCCAACCCCTGTGCAGCGAAAAAAATCGACTAGAAATTGGTCGAGAGATGCACCGAGTTGGAGAAATGGGAGAAAAGGGAGAAAAGCCAAACGTGGCAAATTCGGGCGTGTCAGAAAATATTCCGCCGGTGGTTAAATTCTCTGTACGCATCCCAGCAGCCCCATTCACCCAAGAGGCGTCTATTTTGAGCGAGAAATCCATACCTATTCCACTTTTGCACGGTCTTCAACCAATGAGTTGGTCACGTGTGTGGGTGACTTATTTCCTGCGCTTAGCGAACGGACCAAAGTATTTAACACACCAATGAGCAGTTAGTGGGCTCTGCCGCACAGCGCGCTACAATTGTTATGGGGGTGACCGGGCTATCCGAACTCGGACTGTGAATTGATTCCGGCCCGTGGAGGCTTTCCACCGCGTCGTACGCAAAAAAGGCTTACAGCTATGTGAGGAACATAGGGCTCAAATCTGAGTGTTCTCCGACCGGACGGACAAGGGCTTGCAATCCATGAAGCATTTTGCCATTGCATATTTGCCCTTGTTTGTTCTCAATTATACCATCTCAGAGAACTGAAGAAATAGGTTCCAGCCGTCGTCCTCATGCCACATCACAATCCAACGAAACCCCTGAAATATAACGTGGTTCTAATAGAACCTCATATTTTTCCATTTCTGCTCCCCACCTAATGTGAATGTCGATTATCCAGAGAAAGACTACGGTCTGTCAGGATGGTACGCGGAGCAGAGGAGGTGCCCCATCTGCTCGGCTGCAGCTTCCATGAAACGAAATGCACAGTAGACAGTCCGCACAAATCCATGCACATCTGTAATTGAGATGAAAGACGGCACTAAGTAACAGAAAGACATGATGGCGCTCACAGTGCATGGGTTTCAAGGGTAGGAATGGGAACGGGCGACCAAACGATGCGCGAGGTGCGGGGACACGGTACGAGAACGATTCCCGGACGAAAATCCAAATGGGGCGGGGGCTTATCCACTATCATCACTCGCATTTTTTAACATTGGACATCTGGGCCTATTTTGTATGTGCTTCTGCAGCTTTACAATAACGCCATACTGAATTATTTGCGGGCTGACGAGCGTGGCGTAAGTATGTGGGCTTTCGTTGACCTTCGCTAACGCTGTTCCAGTAAGCGTATCATTATTTTTGCTCTGTATATCCAGGCAAGGTTGGTCCACCGAATGTAACGATTTTAAATTTCTTCTCTTGATGAATCGTTGAGGCCAATTTATTCGGATTGCGGGTAGCGGAACGATTGCAATACGCGAGGCAAAACACCAAAAGGAACTCGGGAGGTGGGGGCAGCAAGTACCCTCCAACAACGCACGAATCGAGGGAAAAAATGTTCCAATCGCGAGGAGGGAAAAGATAGAAAAGGACCGTCAATATGATCTCGTGGATTGTACAATGGATCCTGGCTTTTCGCCACCCCATCTGTGACCCATCTGAGACTCTGCCTTTTTGGCTCCCATCTGAGACCTATCTGCGACCCCACATTCAACAAATCGGACAGTAATCAAACGCGTTCCTGTGTGCATAAAAACTACACGGACATTTTTCATCATCCCGCAATCCACAGAGAAATTGCGGAGACGGAATACAGCATTCGATTTAATGGTGAGGGAATGAAGTGGGAGTCCTGGTGGCGGATTTTTTACAACGTAGTCAAGAGACTGTGGTCTTATCACTGCCGAAGAAAGTAGGTGTGTACATGGCACCTTGGTAGTAGGATAGTCGGCATAGATGAAGTCGCTCCGAACAGGCAATCACACGGTACATGTCCAAAAGGGGTGATATCGAACTTTGAAGTGTGAACTTTCAACTCGTAACGAAGTTACTACAAAGTTGTAGTGCCAAAGTGCAGGCTATAGATAGTCCCCATGCAACAATAGAAAATGATCAGTACGCGATCCGGTTTAACGCCTAACAGTTCTCCATAAGCAAAATGTTGGCGGGGTCGGTCAAAGAAGTTTCCTGAATTGTAGTTTTGTGGCTTCCCATTGTTCACAGTGCCATATGCCATATGCCATACGATTGTATTTGTCTCGACACGATCAAATGATTAGATACAGGACTGAAATTGGTTGGGCCACTTCTCCACCAGTGCCCCCGCACGATGTCTAAAGTTGTACTGTTCATCCCCCGGTACTTGACTGGTACTCAGCCGGTGAATATGACGCAGTACCTTCGGAAGCTTGGAGAACTGTTATGTCTATAGCTCAGACCTTGTAGTGGGAGCTACACTGGTTCACCCACTACTAGATAGTCAAGACTCATCGCGCTGAAGCCCTCGATTGCGTTCAATTTTGCATCCGCTTTAGCGATGTCCTTGGTGCGCCCGTCAACAGAGATTCCATAGGAGTCGCTCTTGACTCGCCTCAGACTTAGGAACTAGATTTCCCAAAAAAGTCCTTTGAAGGTCATCTCGCCACTTGCGAACCTGAAATGCGTGGCCATCTTCCCCGGGCAATTCAGATTTCGAAGTAGCGGAGCTTGATTCCGCTGAACCCGTTTTTTTCATCGTCCCTGAATCAATAAATTAAAATAAACTCGTTCCCTGATCATGAAACGTACGCGTAGACCCATTTTGAGTGTTTGACAGCGCGTAATCGAGGGCTTCTTTATATCCAGCCAAAATGGCCGTTCGCTGGGTAGCAGAATTGTTCATGGCCTTCTCAAGCCATTCTCGATCCACCTTTGAAATATTGTTGGGAGAAAGCCAAGCACTGGTGCCCTTGAATCAGTCTGACAGTGAGCGAACTCATGGCACTCAACTGATCGTGGGCCGGGAAGAATACAACTGCATAGTACTTGCCACGCCGCACTCCTCCGATGCTACTCTTACGCAGCACATCTGGATCAACCACCTGTACGCGAAAAAAGGTTGGCCATGCTCCATAAACAAAAGACTTGACCAACAATCCCTGGCCAAGCGGTGTGTCCGCGAATCTTTCCCAGAACCAAATCGCCCGGCTCAAACGTCGAGAGTTTGCCTTTCTTGTGAGATGTCAATCTCATGTTTCTAAGGGGCACTGATCGAGCCACCTTCCTCGAGTAGATTAAAGTATAGTAGAACACACACCTCCCTTACGAAAACCAAACAATTCTGAGCAAGCCAAATCATACAAGGCAGATGAGATGGCGCGGTTTTGATGTTTGTGGCACCGGATTTCCTTACAGCAATTTGCAAAACTTAGGGCGAGAGACGCACAGTCGCTAGAGGTAGGCTTTAGGCGATCTGAGCGGACTACACAGCGTCACCGCAGTGTGGCCCCTGGTTCTCCATCTTTTACGATCTACCACATCAGGAAAAAGCCAAAACGCTATGGGCTGCCATATAGACCTACACAGACGCCCATAGCCGCCATAGAGGCCATAGACGCCATAGCAACGTTGCTATGGCGTCTATGAGTGTCTATGTGGGTCTTAGACATGTAACTGCCCATAGAACCCATAGTAATTGGGTTTTTCCTGATGCCCCTCCCGCCGTCTTTTTTTAGGTATTGCCTAAAATTCAGGGCTTCGCTCAGGCGGAGTTATCTGTGCTGGGAGCTTCTAACAGAACTCGAGTAGGATGAATGGATGGCGTAAGGATAGACATGTACATGTACTGAGGTGGGAGGCCATCACCACGAGATTTCGTACCAAAACAGTATTTTGACCACTGTGCAATCATTTCAAGCCAGATTTTGACAGGGTCTTGCCAGGAGGATGGCCAGCGAAATTTGCTTTCAAACTGTCTCTTCGGTTTTTGCGTGTGCCATACCTTGCAAACCATTTCATTCAGTTCAATTGATGCCCCAAACCCACTGGTCTTGGGGACAATCCTACTCAGAATTTGGCCAGCATTCCAGAAATCAAGCTGCCATTCAAATCCGACCATTTGTGCGTGTGCTATTCCTTGCAAACCGTTTGGTTCGATTCAATTGATGCAATCTGTTGATTGAATTGATGTGCATCGCCACCAAGCCATTGAGGTCACGAGTTTCAAACTGTGGACTTGGCATGAGCATGGCTCCCTCAATACAGTTCTGAACCCACTGGGAATGGACTGGGAGTCTGGTTGCAACATGTCGTTGGGTTATCGGTGACGTTACCGAGATCTGATTGTGTTGAAGTGAAAGCGGGGAGGGCGAAATTAGCAGAAGAAGTAGGGTAAGATTGCAATAGCACTGTTGGTTAGAAGGCCGCTTTAGAGCAAATCAGATGCTCTAGCAGGTTTGTGCAGTAAGCTTATATACTACAGGAATTGTATCTAGAATATTCTACGTGTATCTACTTGAACTGTCTGTGTTACTAATCTTGTCAATCAATTGCCCGAAGGCTGAGCTGCATTATTAATCTCAACAAAGACAGAAAAGCGGGGGCACGTAAGCATGCTGGTCTTGAGGACAATCCTACACAGAATTTGGCCAGCATTCCAGAAATCAAGCCGCCATTCAAATCTGACCATTTTTGCATGTGCCATGCCTTGCAAACTGTTTGTTTCAATTCAATTGATGCAATCTGTTGATTGAATTGATGTGCATCGCAACCAAGCCATTGAGGTCACGAATTTCAAACTGTGGACTTGGCATGAGCATAGCTCCCTCAATACGGTTCCAGACCCACCGGTGTATTTTGACGGTCCTGGTGCTTTTGAAAAGGAGCTCAGGGCTCTCCATGCCAATCCAAACAAATGCAGGCCGTCACCAAACAATGTGCCAAGATTTTGCACCAAAACAGTATTTTGACCACTGTGCAATCATTTCAAGCCTGATTTTGATGGGGTCTTGCCAGGAGGATAGTCAGTGGAATTTGGGTTCAAACTGTTGCTTCAGATTTATTTTGATGGCCCTGTTGCTTTTGAAAAGGAGCTTAGGGCTCTCCATGTCAATCCAAACAAATGCAGGCCATCACCAAACAATGTGCCGAGATTTCACACCAAAACAGTATTTTGACCACTGTGCAATCACTTCAAGCCAGATTTTGATGGGGTCTTTCTGGGAGGATAGCCAGCGAAATGTTTGGTGATGGCCTGCATTTGTTTGGTGACAGCCTGCATTTGTTTGGATTGACATGGAGAGCCCTGAGCTTGGCCAACTTCCCCCAACATTGTGAGCCCCAAACCTATGGTGTGGGTCACCTAGCTGCCGCTACCAAAAATTAGTGGCCAAATCGGTTGGAGAAATTTTTTGGCCCTATACACAGCCACAATCACCGACTTTTTACATTATTTCCCCCGCCAGTGGCCAAATTGAAGGCAAGATTTTTTTTACCTCACTCAATTTTGTTCCAAATCGAAGTTTGTCTTAAAAGGTGCACTTCTGTAAGAGGAATAAGCAATACAGTCAAAACTCGGGCCGGGAAATCCCGAGCAATCTCGAGCACACGGGTTTTAGGAGGCCTCTTTGATCCCTGAGCCCGTCTCGCGATCAACAGGTTCTTGCTTACTAAAACAACTGGTAGCTAGTCTACCAGCCCAGGTTCGGAGCAAGGCTGTCTCCCGTCCGGCAAGCCGTTGACCGCCGAACTGATCTCGCATCACCAAACAATGAACGGGAGGAAGGATCCAGAAGATTCCATGTTTTCATAAGCATGATTATGAGATTGAGCAACGGCAATCGCGGCAGAGTCAGCGGCTAGGTCAAGCCGAACCAATTTGGCTGGGAGGGAAAAGCGATTACGTGAAAACTGCTATCAACCTACCATCTATACCTGCCAATATTTCTAAAATCCAACTGCCCCGGACGCTATGTCGGCAGGGATAAGTAATTCAACATGATCGAACAAATAATGTGAACACCTCGTACCTTACCTCCATCGGTGGATGGGATACATCTCGCACGGATGGATCATTGGATGGGCGCTTGACAGAGAATGAATTTCAGTGCTAGCAAGAATGAAAGTGAGTGGCTCACTGGGTTTGCACCCCAGCCCTGGCGCCGCATTGGATGTAGCCGAAGTGAATGCTCTGATCTTCCATTGCGACTCAGACATCCTAGTAAAATCAGCGTGTGTAAAATCGAGCTCCTGGCACTGGGCATGGACAATTGGTAGTGGGTATGGTGGGGGATAATGGGAGAGCGAAGGAAAGAAGCGGAGCGTCTCTTGTGTGGTCTTTGAGCGGTGGAGCGCCCGGCATGTGGCTTCGTCCGAAGGAGTCACATTTACTAAGAGGAGCACAGAAAAGGTAAGGTTGAAGTTAATTTGTGATGTTGAAAAATAAACGTGAGAGAAAAGCCTCGAGGTGACCAAGACAATGGGAAAGAAATGACAAATTTAGGAGGGTGCAAACAGGTACAATGTGATACGAGGCATCTGCTTAATACATGAGGTATACATAGCAATGGGGGGTAGCTATATAGGTCCTCATAGACGATGACAGACATTCGCCATAGACCTACATAGGCCTTCGCGTAAATTCCTGAGAAGCCCTGCGATGCATGAGGTTCAATTGGATTGTTCAGTACTTTGGCTAATTTCAAGTCTTGAATTCCCTACGTATGTATTTGGAAAATACGTCGTGAAAATTGCCTAGGATTGCTTCAACACTCGCTTGAGCTCACCCTAAACTGTGATGTCATTACTCCACCGGTTGAAATAAATGGACACACGCAGCTCCAGAGCCCTAGGGCCCTACTGTATGTAATGTTGAAGGATTTTGGGTCGTGAATCTAGAGAGTGCGTACATACCGTTCTCTGCCGAGTACACGACATGGTTTCAGAGCAGGGCTCAAAGGGAGGGTGCCAAACTACTCGCCCTTTATATTCGGCATCGACAGCCTGGCGATGCTCGACGCGAGGTCTCCATTACTGTAAGCCTGTAGTGTGGATTTGTGGCGCGTGGGGAAGCTTTACTCGGACCCTATGTGTGCTCTGTGGGCCCTGAAATTGAAATGTCGACGGGGCTGGTGCTTCTCCAACCGCCGACCGATTCAATCGGATCGATTTGCATATGAAACACTAAGGGGTTATAGTTATTTGCATTCTACCAAAGTTCCGGGGCCAAGGCTGTGCGGTCTCACCTGTACGGGAAACAAGCGGTTGGCGTACCACTCCGCGGTCCGCCACCCTCTTTCCGAAAGCTTAAAGCTGATTTTCCGAAGTCATGGGGCTGATGAGCCAAAAGTGGAGTTTAAAAGCCTCAGACGGGCTTAATTTTATAAAGAGAGAGAGAGAAGAGACAAGACCAAGTGATCAGGGGCGGTGAAGAAACCGGTGACAATTACACTGCCGAATGATTGCCGAGGAGAATGATGTCTGTCGGGGTTGATAAAACGCCTGATTATCCATTGGAAGGCTCCCTATTTTTGGCTCGATACTGATGGAGGTGCGTGAAAATACGAAAATAAAGAAAAAAGGAAAATAAATACTGTAGTATTACGTTCAATTCGTAAGGCCATTTGGGGTGTGACAACGCTTACGAACCGGACCTTTCGTATGACACCCTGGGACATGTGTGACTTACGAAATTTTTCGTTTTTACCCCTGTTTTGACCCAAATTTGGGCAAATTTCGAGTGACTTCAAAGGGACCTTTCGCACAGAAACCTTGTGACGCTGTGACTTACGAAATTTTTCGTAGATTTTTGGGCGTGTGACATGTGACCATACGAATTGAACGAAATACTACAGTACTCCCCCGAAGGGAAGTTTGGTCTTGATTGGCAAGGCTTCCAGACGTGCCAAACACGTACACCCTTTAGTCAGCCACAAGGGCGGATACTGAAGTAAGTCAATGAACATACTCATCTTATCGCAGATGACCCCTCGGACAATTTCAGAGGCGTGCCACAGTATCTGGTTGGGCCTCTATATTTTTTATACGATCATTGGGCAGGTGTAAAACCTCCAGGAAAAAGAGTAATGAATATTCGGATACTTAGCGGAGTTTGGATTTGGATACCTCTCGGATCAAGAGGACGCCGTCGATGATCTCCTTCCCTTCCACTCCCACTCTGGCGCTCCTCTGTTTCCTAATCTAAGGTTGAATCTTACATAGCCGCCACCGCGGAGCAGCGCCAATTATGGAATGAGATTCGTGATGTGCCCGATGAATGATCCTGACGATTTCCCCAGGTGCCCACCATGTATTTTGGTGGAAAAGACTTTCTCGAGGCCTGGACCGCCAGTAGACCACGTGACAAATTACTACGTTGGGAGGGGCTGTACACCCACCTCCTGGCCCTGGGCTTCGGCTTGGGCGCACCGGCGGCATTTTGAGTGCTCGTCGCCCCCTCCCTCTTGGCCCGCGTGCGAGTGAGGGGCGCCGAGGGACCAGCGTCGGTGGAACCATCCGGTTTCACCCTCTTCCGCGGCGGCTGGGCGTCGCCCTGCCCCTTCTCCGCCTCGGCAGGCTCGTCGTCGGTCTCCTTTGCCTTCTTCCGCTTGTTGTTCTGCTCGACATCCGCGCGGGCCCTGCCCTTCCCCTTCACTTCGGTGCTTTTTTCCGGAGGTGGGGAGCCCGCGCGGTCATCGCAGGGGGGTCTATCTCCACATCGCCATCCTCCTCGTCCACGATGACAGTCGATTTGACTTTGTGGCGCGATTTTTTGAGTGACTTGAGGGTCTCCCAGAGGCGCGATTCGACCTCGTTGTCGTCATCCGCGCGGACGCGGAAGCGGGCGGTGCGATGGAATCGAGCGCGGGCGCGGATGGGAACGAAGTCGGTGGCGTAGGCGGTGGCGGGGCGAGTCGTGGCAGGGGCATGCGGAACGAACGCGGAGTGTGACGGGCTGTGAGCACGAAGTCGATGTGATGGGCGTAGGATGCAAGGTGGGCGATGAGACACGGGACTGCGGAACCGGTGTGCGCGAAGCGGCAAGTCGGAGTGGATGCGGGAGCCGGAACGATTGAGGACGAGAAGCGACGCGCAGATGCGGAAGATAGACAAACTTGGTGGAGGAATTGGATCGGGATATGGATGAATGAGATTAAAATGAGATGGAATGTACCAGTCAGAATAAATGATTTACAGCTCTTTGCGGTACAACAGGTGCGGTCCTTTTTTTTCTGTTTTGGCAAGTTTTCACGAGAACAGCTGCCCTGAGCTCAATTTTCAACCGTTTCCCCTCAAAATAGGCTCATTTGATTCGCATTGAAAATCCACAGCGAATGGAGTATTATCTGAGACCCCTTAGTGGGCCACTTGCATAATATAAGCCGGTGGGATGCATAGACCTAGGATTTGATACTTCTAGGATGGAATACAATGTATGAGAATGGCGTGCGTCAAATTTGGAGGAAAGTTGTGGCGGCGGTCAACACCTGTGCTGGGTTTTTGATCGGGATGACGGCGTGTGAACATCATTCCTTGTCTCCGAACACCTTCACCCGCTTGTTCCTCCACCAATTCCTGGCCGATTCACAAGATCAGGGGCTCGTTCTCATCCCGGGATCCAGAAAAATGATCTGCGACTATCCTGAGAACAAAAAATGTTCCCTCTCGCCTTCCTAAGCCCCGAGAAGACCTTGATTTGAGCTTGAGTGGCAGATTCTCGACCTCTCTATGGTGAGCCAACCGTGTATGCTACAGACCTGAGAATTTGGGGCTGCACTTTAGACACCAACCACTCTCTCAAAACGAAATGATGGGTTTCTACCTGCCATATTTAGTGGTCACCTCTGAATACATCCCAAAACACCCGAATTTCGTTGGCGCGTATGTATGAACTTTTTTGGAGTGGTTATTGTAGGCTAGAGGTCAGCCGTTGTTAAAATATATATATGAATGCATCTTATCTATTGGTCCGTATTCAATTTTGGCGCACCAATACACTCTGTGCTTTGCAGAGCGTGCCATTCTGTGCACACAGCGATTTCAGACCAATCGGGGCAGTATTCCGAGTGCTACAGGTGTCCTACTCAAAACCAAGTTTTTCTGGAAGAAA
The DNA here is from genome assembly GCA_029378395.1 of Mycena leptocephala. Classification (NCBI taxonomy): domain Eukaryota; kingdom Fungi; phylum Basidiomycota; class Agaricomycetes; order Agaricales; family Mycenaceae; genus Mycena; species Mycena leptocephala. Next base: position 66,288 of record JARJLF010000137.1, read on the forward strand.
TTCTATTACATAAAAGGATCAAAAATACCGGTATTCCATTCACTGTGGATTCTCAATGCGAATCGAATGAGCTTATTTTGACCTGGAATGAATAAAACAATTTATTTTGCATTCCCCGTGCACCCAGCAAGCCGTCCTTACCATAGCCCTTTGAATTCTGAGCAAGACTGGCTATTCAGAACAATTTGTTTTGCATTCCCCGTGCACCCAGCAAGCCGTCCTTACCATAGCCCTTTGAATTCTGAGCAAGACTGGCTATTCAGAACAATTTGTTTTGCATTCCCCGTGCACTCAGCACATTTTAAACTCTCCCAGCCCAACACGGCATTTGCCCGGCCAACACAAACACCGGGATGTCCCGTGTAGTCGTAAACACCAATTGAGTCCTCTGCAGGCAGACTCAAACCGGGATTTCGAGCCGTTGTAACCACTGGATAGTCCTCTGAATTCTGAGCAAGGCTGGCCAGTCTATTCAGAACAATTTATTTTGCATTCCCCGTGCACCCAGTGCATTTTTAACTCTCCCAGCCCAACACGGTATTTGCTTGGCCAACCCAAACATATACATTCTGCAGGCCACGGGAAGCGAAGGTAGGTTGATCAGTACTATCCTCCCCCCCCCCCCCCCATGCCAAATGAAAATGATTCCAAACTCCCCCGACCTTTGGTCGGCACGGTGGTCCCTCTGTTTGAAATAATAATGATAATCAAGAACGAACTAGTCAACACGGACATGAAATCGAGGAGAAATCTGCGAGTATCGAATGCGCTATTGACAGGGTGACTGGGTGTTTCATCCCTCCAATAGGTCAATGTGTAAATTAGCACGGATACCATACCTGTCAATTGGTCATGAACCCGTTGAAATCAAAGCCTTCGAGCTCGCCATCTCTCTGAGTCAAGATCTCAACTTATCCTTCTGGAATCACGCTGTAGAACCATGACAACTGCTCGCGAGAGTATGCCTTTGTTTCTCCGCTTTGAGGTCGGTGCGTTTCAGTTCTTCTCGCAGCTCTTGTGAGATATGATTTTGTATGCGGTCCGGCCTGAAAGGGCGAAGAATACGGAGGCCTTGCAGCGATCTCACCTGCGAGAGCATGACATATGCACTCTGGATCGTCGGGCAGCTGGCCAGATCGATGCAGCACACGTCTAATGAGCGGCTCCGGGCGTTGTGCGAGGTGAAGGCGAATGCGAGGATGAGGGGGAGCTGGGAGCGGGTCGTACTATACGTCTTTTCCGAATTCGGGAGGCGGAAGTGGATTGTTTTGGTAACGGTCTTGAGCGTGACTCGATGGGGAAATGGTGCGTCCGCATTGCTGTTTTTGTATGCTCTGAAATCGACTTCCGCTGATATGGCATTGCGGCGGCCCTCGATCTCCTCGTATATAATTGATACGAGTATTCCAGGGCTGCCGTTGGAGATCCCTAGCTCCGTTGCAAGATTTTCGGTGCAGAACACCGCCATCCCAGGCACGTAAGGTACCTAATGTATACGGACACCTGGAGACCTACGGCGCCAAGGTGGCGCCATTGGATTGCGTTAACGTCCAATTTAATGCGAGTTAAGGCTTTACCGATGTGGAAGGGTGCTTTGCCCCCTTCGTGGACATAGCCCTTCTCATGGGTTGCGCACGCAAAGCCCATTCGGTAGCTTGATCATTAATTATTTATTCCTCTCTCTCGTTCCAACGCGATTGAGCATTTCGCTCGTAAACACTCATTTATCTCTATCCGCTTCTCAGATCTATTACGCAGCTGTGTAAAGGGCATGCTTGTTTTTTGTTTTTTGAGACTCGAATTACAAACCTCGCATTTCATAATATGACGAAAATTACTCTGAGCTTTGATCAAGTCCGGATTCTGGCATTCAAAGTTTGTGTCGAAACCGCCCAAGACTTCGGTCACTTTGATAGAGTTATCTTTTATTGATTTTACTCGAAGGCTGCGGCTTTCAGATGCAGCCCGTCGCCGAAACCTTATTGGTGGCCCGACGTGGTCACAGTCTGATGTGGAAAAGCGTCAGCCAGTTTATGTTCCCAAATTCCACATTCCTTCGACGGAGACTAAAGCGGAGAATATTCTTCAGCATATGGAGAATGCTGGCTGGAAACCTCTGCATTAAAATTGTCGAAATCCGACAGTGCATGGCTATCCATCGAAATCGTACGTCAAGGCCAACACCTCAGAACCAGTATTGTGAAGGGTCTCTTTTTCAGGGTTATAGAGCACGACAAGTCAGTCAACCAAACGAAGCAGTCAAGCAGTGACAAAATTAATCAATATATGGAAAATGCCGCGAAGAGCCAGAAGAAGCGCACCACCATGCGTCGCTCGTTCGTAGGGCGCGCGCTATTCAAAATTCAAACTTGTGAGATTGCACGACCTAGGCAGACTGGTACAACTCGGGACAAACAAAAGGGCTGAGCCCGGAGTTTGAAATTTTCCGTTTCCATTGTTCTGGCCTCAATTTCATCTCAGTTCAAAGGAGGGGTATGAGTGTAAGACTCATGGCTACACTTTTGTCTCTTCAGATTTTTTGTATCACCCCCCAGGGAGCTTGCGCCCGAGGGCCAGTTTTGTTTACTTTCGGACCGATAGGGTTGAGCACGGGTCCGGGTCCGGGTACAAACGAGCCGACCCGGACCCTGACCCGCAAAAACCCCAACCCGCACCCGCGGGTTTACGGGTTGAGAACGGGTCTCGGCTAGCCCATGCCGGGCGTGATCCGGGGCCGATCCGAGCCATGGCAGCCAACGGCATGTCATTTTTGGTGAAAATCTTGATGTTTCAAGTGAGTTTTGACTCCATACGTGTCCTATCCATGGGGTTCTACCTATCACATCACTTTTTTTCTTTATTTTTACAAGAATTAATTGCCATTTTCGACTTTATTACAGTACCCGCCGAGTACCCGCGGGTTTCGGGTCTAGAAGTGCTGACCCGCGACCCGTACCCGGCTGACCCGACCCGTAAACCCGTCGGGTTTACCCGTACCCGTGCTCTTCCCTACGGACCGATGTCACCGGAACAACGTCATTTGCCGGCGATCGGCACCACTCAAAAATTTCAAACTCAGGCTCAGCCCTTTTGTTTGTTGCGAGTTGTACCAGTCTGCCTTGATGGCAATATTTAGTGAACCAGTCTGCCTACGGCATAGTGCTTGCACTAAATATTGCCGTCAAGGCAGACTGGTTACGAGTCTATGTGTTTGGTCGCAAACACACAATGGTCTCCAAAATATCTAACTGAAGGTCCAGGAAAAAAAAAAGTTGCAAAACGAGGTGCGTGTGGCTGCCGGGGATTGTCTATGGGTTCTTGGTTGAGCTACGTGTTCCATACCGACGCGATTCCACAGTGACGGCGGCTGGTTTGGGTTTCTGAGTCTTTTTCTGCGAACACATGAGGTAAGAAACGAATTACTCGCCTTTTGGTCGGTGCTGTTGGTTTTTGTTTTTGTTTTTGTTTTTGATTGGCGCTGAGATATTTCAAGTCGATGAAGGACTGTGGTAGGTAACCAACTCACGGGGGGAAATGTGTGACTCTAGGACCTCCATCGAATTGTGGAATCTATTGGACATGGTTGCCCGTTTTGGACAACTGACCCTCGTACTCGCTTTTTTCTGGGTCAAATATTCTCAAAATTGATGAGACGCCGCCTTGAATGCATATGTAGGATTCTATAACCTCCAAAGAATTGTGGAATCTACTGGAGGCTTGAAATGGACTTAATTACCTGTTTTGGACAACTGACCCTTGTACTTGTGTTTTGCTGGGTCAAATATTCTATGCCTCCTTCGATGCATATGTGTGACTCCAGAACCTCCAAAGAATTGTGGAATCTACTGGAAGGTCGGATTGGACGTGGTTACCCCTTTTGGACAAACGACCGTCAGGCTCGGTTTTTTCTGGGTCAAATATTCCCGAAATTGACAAGGATCAGCCTCGGATTCATATGTGTGATTCTAGCACCTCCATCCAATTGTGGAATCTACTGGAGGGTTGAGATGGACGTGGTTGCCCGTTGTGGACAAACGACGCTCATACTGGTTTTTTTTCTGGGTCAAATATTCTCAAAATTGACGAGACGCCGCCTTGGATGCTTATCTAGGATTCAATAACCTCCAAAGAATTGTGGAATCTACTGGAGGGTTGAAATGGACCTAATTCCCCATTTTGGATAATGACCCTCGTGCTCATTTTTTTCTGGGTCAAATATTATTGCTGAACCTTTAGGTTTGGCTACCCAGGGGAACATTGATTTCGGCCACTTTTGCTACATGTACAAACAAAGATTTAGTCATGCAAGATTGGTCATCACATAAATAAAACTAAAGAAAATGGGGTAAGACGTAGAAATAAATCACATTGCTAGGATATATTTTTGAACTTAGCACCTGCCTGAATCCTCAGGTGCAAGCCCATTTCATCCCTGGAACCCAAGATATTCATTCTCTGAGTTCCATTTTATGGTAGTAGTCATTCCTGCTTTGTGTTCGGACCAGTATCCGAGATTAGTCATTTCAGCTTATCGATTGCAGCCTGGAAGTTCGAGTTGAGTTGGGCCAGCCTGAGATCGACTTTAGAATACTGTCCCATGGATTCAGCGGGTGTAACCTGTGACCACTTAGATTCACCTTTTGCTAGATTCAACCTGAGGTGACCATCATTTTTATCATTCAATCTTGATTCAACTTTACCTGCTGACACAGGATATTTGGGTCAGGTACCTGTTTGATTCCAAATTTCCCTGGTTTTCATTGAATCCCTGACCAAATTAGGCTACAGGAGCTGCAGAGAGCTGGGAGGAAGAAATTCAAAACTTGCTTCTCCAAGCCTGTATGGCATATTTCAAGGATAAGTACCGCTTGCCATTCGCGTTGTTTAGAAAAAAAAAGTTTCAGCTCCAGGAGCTCTGTGGGTGGTTTCGGTGGGAATTCTGCCAATTTCAGGCACTGAACCCTTATGCAACTATCTCAGCCCATTTGAAACATTGATGTCGGCCCAAACTGAATTCATCAAGGTTCAATTCAGAAGTCGAAGCCTGACTCAAGGGTCCAACCATTTAGTTTTTGTTTGCAGACATGGGCAAATCAAGCAGAAAGGGTATATAAATAGTTTCGAACCTTTTACATAAAACAGTTTATAAATGGTATGTTGGTGGGCAGGTTCTTTGGGCGCATCTGGAGGATCAGACCGAGTTATCTGACCATAATAAAGTCACAGATGAGATCCTAACCCCAAAAACCATTTACAAACAGCTTTCAAACTGTTTGCACCCACCCACAAACTAAGTCGAAATAAAAATGGTTTTAACTGTTTCAAAATGTTCTGAAATGGAAATGATGGATCCTTAGCCTGAGCAGTGTACAAACCACAAAAGAATTTTTCCAAATAATATATTCAAGGGTAAAGCCGTTTGAGATGGGCACTGGCAAAACAAAACATATTTGTATTAGAGAATGGTTGTTAGTATTCCACTTTGTAAAACACATTATGTTGTGCTCATCCAACCCAATTATTTTAAGCTCTTCCGATTGTTGAACCTAAAGTTGGTATAGTGGGGATTTTGTGAAAGTGTAGACCCCCATCGACCTAAAGGTTCAGCACCCGCCTCGAAGAGGCCCAATCGGAAGTCATATTACTTCATTGGCAAGTTTACATAGTGCACTATGAGTTTGGCATTTTTCTAGGAACTTTTGAACTCAGTATGACATTACCGAGATGACGATCCACTTTTTGATGCCATCATGCCTATCCCCGCACCCTTAAAATCTACTCTCTTTGCTCTCTCTCTCATTATTGTGGCGGAGGCCTCAAACTATTGCGACGCTCCGGACTTTCCACGGCACTTCTAGAACTCCCTACTCTGTTCTTGGCCTCCGCCTTCCCAGCTTTCGCCGTCTATGCTGAGTCATTGACTAAGATCACGCCGCACATCTTGTTCGTCCTTTCGTCTCGCGGCGCTCTCCTCCCTCCTCCCTGGACACAGATGGGCCTCGAACTTGCTAGGTAATGTCCTGCTCTTCCTAATTCTCGCTGGACTCTCCTCTGTCCTACCAAATGCGCGTTTGGCGCCATCTCGGCAACTTTGCACTGCGAGGCTATTTCTGGTCGCCAGCACCTAGATTGCGCGTCTTGCTTCCCGCCACCACAACCTCGTGCCGCCCGTCGCCCCTGATTCTCACCTCTACTCTATCGCCGATGCCGTTGCAGCCGTTCATCGGCTCCGCAGCCTCCTTGTCCCTGTTCCTTAGTGTTATATTCAGTTACGTCTTAGACAAGCTTTCCTCCATGAATCGAGAAAAAATGCCGGGGTCAAAATTTTCGAGCGCAACGCGTGACTCTCGATTTGAACGAAATTATACGCTGGAATATTGTTTTGAATGATACAGCGTTTGCCCCCAGCCGGAACGTAGCGAAGGCATATCTTGTGTCATATACAGTACGGAAATTGTTCGAATAAATTGCGGGATAGTAAGTAGGTAACGTTGAAGAATGGTCGAATCTATTAGCGTGTCTCCATTGCGTTACGTTTTCCGTGGCTGAGCTCATGATTTCAGCATCCTTGCACCGTTCAGTGGGTCCAACCTACCGAAGACCCGGTTTCCTTGGGGGTGGCTTCGCTGCCGCTGCATCCCCTGCACGAGCCGACTGGGTACGCTGCCGTTTTCCAGGGATGATGTCCCTCTCACTTAGTTCAAGATCTATGACCTGTGCTGCGGACCGCTGGTGTTCAGGAACCACGGAAGAAGCCATTGAGGGCAACTGTGGAGCTCGAGGTTGCCTTTGCCGCGGCCTAACTACAGACGTAGAGGACGGCGTGCCTCTTCTTTCCATCCGTGGCTTTTCTGGTCTTTTTGGCTCCGTGGTAGCAGATATGAGCCTTTGCTTCTAGTGCACACCATTACATGAGTACCGGCCGTGAGTGAACAAAAAGCGAACCACATTCTCCGATTGGATGACGGGTTGCGGAATACTGGAGGTCGTTTTAAGGGAATTGTGATTCGCGTTCCCATTCTGTTCTGTTTTCTCCTTGATCGACGGTGGAGAGATTGTTATTCCTTCCGTCGCATATGCTGGTTCCTTTTCCGTCCGTGTTTGTATGTGCGGATTACTTTGAAGTCGGGGCTTCGGCGATCCCTTTGTCAATCTCTCATGTTTATTGGCCAGGCGTTGGTCGAAAAAATCCATCCGGAGCCGCCCAATTTGTGCGTGGCCACCAGCTTTCAAGCTTTGGGATCGCGTTCTATGCACAAGGGTGTTACGAAAACACACATAGGCGCCGTTGATGCAATCTCTCTCGTCATTCTGTGAGTGAGGAGTATTTGTGTAGGTGTTAGGCCCCAAGTTAGACGAAAACATCAAGAACATACATTGAGCAAAGGAAATATTTTGTGTCCACCTCGGAGCGAGCGCCTTTGCTGCCAGTGCGGGTGGATGATGAGAGCAATCGATGTCGGGACCGAGGGTGGCGGGACCCAGGCCGGCACAACGTGCGACGCGAATGTATCGGGATGCAAAGGAGCTTGAAAGAATGGTTGGAAAAAGGAGAAATCCGAGAGTTGGTGTTGGGACTAACAATACAGTCAGTGATAATGTATGGGTAAGGGGGAATGGATGATTATTCTGACCCTAAGCTTAGGGCCAGTTAAAATCTCGAACAACCCCATCACAAGCTCGAATTCGTCCGCACTGATTAATACCAGAGTGCATCCCGCCCGCCGCTCATGAACAATTGGTTCCTCAACGCAACAGCCGTGGTTTGTGTCGTCTAGCCATTTTTTGTCGGCCTCGTCCATGTAATATGTATAGTCATGGTCAATCAGAGCTGCAGAACATGCTTCGGAGATGGTTTCTGTGGACTGGAGATATGTCAAAGGGTCCAACCATCTATCACTAGGATACAGCTCCGTATAATTAGCGACGAGCTGAACTGAACCAGGGATAGGGATCCAGACTGTGCTGGTGGCCAATGCAGTCTGCAGGTGATGTTCCTCAATGCGAGTCAGGTGAGGTAGGTCTGAAGGCGCAGACAGGCAGGCTTTACTCACAGTTGTCTCATTATCATCGATGTTTCCGACTATCAGACCTCGAGCCAAGTCTTCCCCATGGGCATCCTGCCGGTATTGCAAAAGGCCCGTCATTATTTTCAACGGGGAATTCTGTCCTGGAGGACGAGGTTGTCTGCGCCTCGCGCCAATGGGAGTCATCGTGATCAGAGGAGAACTTACTCCAGTCATCCAAACAGCTGTTAACAGGGTGTCACCACCCGTTCGCGTCACACTTCAACCACTCTCGTCATTTGTGCCGCAAAATCTCGGCTTCACTAGCGCCTGTACGAGGTTAAGGTGGCTGTCACTTGGGATGGAGAATCGAGCTGCGCGCCTAGGATGGGAAATGTCATGACAGTTTGTATGAGACTAATTAGCAGTTAGCTGTAGACTTTGGAGTTGAACAGCAGAGACAACGAAATGGGGCAGGATTGAAGATATGAGAAATTAAGTATATGCGAATGGAGCAGGTCAAGTATATGCCGCCGGCCGCCGTAAAAAGTCGCAGCACGACAGTTTGACCTGAAATTTCGCGGGCTATCACGCCAGCAAGACCCGGTCACCAGGGCACTAAAAAAGAATATGAGGAGACAGTTCGACCTGAAGTTCCACGGGCTATCACGCCAGCAAGAGCCGGTCAAAAAAATCCGAGCTGAAATGGGTCCACAGGGTTCAATTTACTGTTTCGTCTTTCGCAGCGAAATCTCGGCACGCCACGCCGGCGTTCAATTGCATCTGTTTGCTTTAGCATGGAGAACTCCCAGCCCTCGTGCAATAGAACCAGTCCAGGAAGCGATGAAGACAAGTGCAGGACCCCAGACAATCACCTGAAATGCCTGTTCGGCAAAATTTTGAATTCGGATAAAAAATCCTCAATATTCGGGATAAAAAATCAAGGTTCGGGTCCCAATGCCAGTTTCAATTCGGATAAAGTATGACGACTCACCGACGACGCCTGGTTGTATTCGGATAAGGTTCTCCTGGGGTGGACTGAGACACCTCCGGTAAAGCATTTCCCAGAGGTTTCTTACAGAGCCCAGAACTTGCAGGAAAATAGGCGATGATCCAAATTTGCAGTGAGAAGATCCAAAAGCCCTCTTCCAAGTCGGCCATTTACTAGCTGTTCGCTAGTTCTCTGTCCCGAGGCCTGTTCAGAAATTCGGATAAAAATCGACCTCTTCGAGGCCTGGGTCGAAGTCGGATAAGAATCGCCCGATTTAGGGTGCGGATAAAAAGTCAAGAATTTGAACAACTTTTACACAGGCATTTTGAGTGATTGTCGGGGTCCTACAAGTGCCGCCATTGAGCGCCGCAATGTTTCTTGCTATAGTTCAGATCTTCACGGAAAGCTGACGTGTGTGGCAGTGCGAAGAAGAACAAAAAAAAAACACATACGACTTGGCAAATGCTGAAAGAAACTCAAACTTCATCAAAGAAGCTTGCAGATCCACACACTAATCTTTAAATTTTTTTTTTTCCCACACAGCACGTGCATTTCAAATTGCGCCGGCCATCCCCGCCATCGTTCAGGGCTGCCTCCCACGCTATGATGATTCAGAGGCTCTCACCCTAGGGATGCTTGTCAACTTGCGCTCTGCCCTAGGCTCAACTTCCGCTCTGCTCTTTCGCCGCTCCGCCGCGTACGCAACATGGCAACAAACTGCCTTGACCGGCTGCCTGAATACAGCATGGGACCGTTTTCCGATCACCCTCGAAATGGCGGGGTTGCCGCAGCAGTGCAGACGCCCACACTCCGCCAGCACTGTACCAGTGGCTGGAGGCCACTGCTACCTGAGGCGGGTGTGGTCCTGTTTGGCAGTAGCTTCCTTACGTAGTCATCACGGCTTGTCCTTAGCTACCGCTATCCGTACGCCTGCGACCCCCTTACGACCTGACCAGCCCATCTGGGCTAGTCCAGCACATGCAATTTAAATTATTTCGGCTATGTGGGCAGGGATAAGGGAGCACTTGATGGATAACAATGGTAGCCCACTGGCACGGCAGAGCCCACTAACTGTTCACTCCCAAGGATAGCAAATTGTAGCCCCCTCAGAAATGGCGTGAACTTTCACTGGTTCACATGGATTTTGTTTTGGCGTTGGAATAGTCGCACATGTCCTATGTTGTATTCAATGAAGTTGAAGACTTCTTTACCTGTCGCTTATGCCTACAAGGACAAGTTTCATGGTACAATAACAACAACGATGGAAAACAGGAAATAACTAGGAAATAACCGCTCTACAGCTGTTGATGTGTCTTTCTCGTTCAAACAGCACAGAGCTCTCTCCTATATCTGTTTCATGTAAACAACAAACCTTTAGAGAAAGAGGCGGAACCCCCCATTGTCCAGAAAATCCACGCAAAAATCCGATTTGTGGTGCTCGATGAGACTTCATTGTATTTGCGCACGAGATCTCCGGCTATCCAGTTAGCGTAGAGCTCTGGGTAAAAATTCGATCTTGTGCTTGTACATCCTATCTATGTAAGCAATAAGCGATGAAACATGAGAGCTTTCCTAATCTCAGTAGCAGACAATCCACGAGAAGACATACCATGAAGCGAGAGCTGAGAATAGAGTGAATAAATATCTCCAACAACAATATTTTGAAGGGGGTCAGGGAACAAGAACAAGGTATCCAAACCTTCAGCAGGATTAACAGGGCCAGACACACTATACAGACAAGAATACCAACATGCGCACGGGGGTCAATTTGCCTGAATTTTATGCTGGAATCCCTCCCGGTGCTCGGGTCGTCGATTCAGCCAAAAAAATCGGTGGGCATTAGCACTGCTAAGACATTAATTTGGCGACAAATATCATCGTCTGCCTTGGACCGGCCTACTACAATGTCTGCTGCATGCAGCAGCCCCAACCACTGCATTCCATGGAATTTTGGCCATCCTTGTGGCCAAATTCTTAATTAATTATTGGTTTGGCATAGACTACAACATTTAAACCGAGATTAATTTTTCAAGTATTTATTTTTCTCAACTTTTTTGAGACCATCGTAGCGAAAAACTGTGTATCTCTCTCTTTATAAAATTACCGATGTCTGTCTGAAGCCTTTAACTCCGCTTATAGCATTAGCACCCCGAAACTTTGGAAGCGCTCGGTCCAGACCTTTGGAAGCGCTCAATAAACGGCGCTTCCTCGGGGCTTTTGGCCCCATGATCATCTCTTTAAGCGCGCGCGGGCCTATAAAAGTGTACACAATGCCAAACTCCGCTTTTCGCTCAGCAGCCGTTAAAGTTTCCGAGGCGCTAATTCAAGCGCCAAGCCAGTGCCAATGATTTAACCGAAGTCGCCATAGTGGAAGCGCGTGCGCATGCCTATAAAAGTGTACACAATGCCAATCATCATTTATCAGCGTTAAACTTTCCGAGGCGCTAATTCAATCGCCAAACTAGCGCCAGTGACTTGAATTTACTTGCAACTTCATCAATTCCGCCCTTGCTTTGAATGATGGGTTGACTGCAACCTGACAAAGACGAAGATTCAAGATCTGTCTGGGGACACTGGGTCGAAGAAGAGATTGTTTGGAGCTGTTGAGGGTCCCATTACCAGCTAATGTCGGAACCGAAGGCGCGAACGAAAATTTCTTCTTTCGGGACGTTTTCGGAGAATTGTAAATATCTCAACCAGTTATCCACTGATTTGATTGAAATGTATCTAGATATGTTGGGTTAATTCATGCGGAATTATTGACAGAGAGGAAGTTGTGTAAATATTATGTATTAGGTAATTTGTGTTTTCAGGCCGTTTCGCGCCGAATGCCGTCTAGCATGCCCACAACATGTCCCAGTGATCTAACATTTTGTGAGGGACAACGCGAATACCTCAGTAAACATGTGACTGAGCCAAAACTTCATGAAATCCCTGGATAAATGTAATCCTTACAATATCTCTGACTGTCAAAACCACCAAATGTATCGAATGGTGCTGGAGGGACTGCAACTGAATTATCCCTATTTCTGGCTCTGTAACATGCTTTCGTAGGTATACATGTTGTCCCTCCCCAAATACTAGGTCACTGGGACATGTTGTGGGCATGCTACAATGCATTCGGCCCAAAGACGGCCTGAAAACGCAAATTACCTAATACATAATATTTTCACAAATTCCTCTCTGTCGATAATTCCGCATGAATTAGCCCAAATATCTAGATACATTTCATCCAAATCGGTGCAGACCTGGTTGAGATATTTACAATTCTCCGAAAGCGTCCCGAACGAAGAAATTTTTGTTCGCGCCATCGGTTCCGACATTAGCTGGTAATGGGACCCTCAACAGCTTCAAACAATCTCTTCTTCGCCCTAGTGTCCCCAGAGAAGCATTCAAGTGAAAAATGTGTGAGGAGAGTAAGTGCCCCTAGTCGTCGTTAGTAAGTTCTGGGAATCGTACCTCCCTCTGCTGTAGGAGAAACACTGACTGTTCGGTACGGGGAGAATCGAGAATTGCGGGTACCTCAGGGAGTTCAACAATCAAAAGATGATGCAAAAGGAAACACCTGGACCCCCAAAAAAAATGAACAGAGTGCCAGTGAGCCCAGATTGACGTCCTATGGTGAGTTTAAAACATCCAAGTGTGTTCAGTTCAACTATGAGCTCTGTCTGCAGCAAGTAGTTTTGGGCAGAGCTGGAGGGCCAATAACGGGGCAGAAACGCCTTCCAAACTCACCCGTAAGCACGCCGCGTCACCACCGCATACTACGAACGTCTAGTCGACCAGCGGAAGATGTGGAAGCCAGAACGAGGTTGCCATCTGCGTCTAGGTCGTTGCTTGGAGACTCGGATTTTGATGTCTTTAGTGCGTGAAAAGACATAGATTATATGTATGGTATTCCAGATTCAGTTTGTACAATGAGAGGGCCAGGTTGCTGGCGTATTCGAGTCTCGACGCTGAGTACCGAGAAGGAGTGTGGCGTTGATGCGATCATGCTTGCGTGGCCACATCAAAGGCCAACATCCGCCGATCGCTCACTTCTTAGTGAGCACAACTCACTCAATTAATTTAATTGATGCGAGCCCATCCCCAAGCCATGGAGGTCATGCGTTTCAGAATGCTAACTTGGTGTGAGCATAGCTCACTCAATACTGAACCAATTTCAAAGGTCCTGGGTGCTAACCTGCTCAGCGCTGGTACTCCAGGGAATGGGGTGCGATCAGTTTGCCTGCGTCATGTGAATTCAATTGATGCACCGCGTCTGTAAGCATCCCAAGCCCGCCCTTTACCCAGTTTATTGATCCATTGCTGGCACGTGTGCCTCAGAAAATCGCGCAGGGACTGCGCTGGAATTGAAAGTGTTCGAAAATGCAGAGAATTGGGGACATCACGCGTTTCAAAATGTAAAGCAATGCCCTAAGGTCACGCCTTTCAAAATGCAAAGCACTGATTGGCTGCTGGAGAGGTCAATATTGCCTCCGAGCAGGATCTGAATAGCTCAAAATGACCGGTTCAAAATTGTAATGGTGCGCTGCCGCGCTCATTATATTTCTTTCCATCTACATACACAATTTCTTTCCTAACGTTACACGTTTCAAAATATAAAGGAATTCAATGAGGTCACGCCTTTCAAAACGCAAAGGAATTCAATCAGGTCAAGCATTTCAAAATTTAAAGCGAGATGAAATTCTTCAGATAACCGTGATTTACTTACCTACCCAATTATGTGCATCAACAGACGACATTGCTTTGTTTTTACCCCGCAGCCTACACAGCCTCCAGTTGTGTCCAGGACAACACACTGCTCCCACCCATGTGACTGCACCAGGTGGAGGCAACATACTGGGACTAGGGCAGTGTACAGAGGCCGAAGGTTCTGGCCCAGGGCTACTTCTTGTGCACGACTTTTATAGGCATGGGGTGATGGCATCAAGAGCTCAAAGAGGTGCAGGTCCAAAAAGGCACGTCCAACGTCTTGAGCAGATCTGAGAAAATAGGTCAGTATTTTTCTTAGTGAGATTCGAGGAAGAATTGACCTCCTTCCAACACAAAAAATCCGAGATTGCAGTGGCGGAAGAAAATTTAACCCCCGACGAACCGTATAATATTCCGGCATTTGGGCAGTTCTCAATTGAAACCCTCGGGAATTTTTTGGTTGGTTGTCGTTCAGAAGTGGAATGGGTACGGATTTTTCGGCGGAATAAGATTCGTAGGCATGAAATGAGTGCTCTAGGGGACTGAGAAAAAAATTAACCGCCGGCGAACCGAGTTGTGTAATATTTCCGCATTTGGGCAGTTCTCAATTTAAACCCTCTGGAATATTTTGGTTCGTCCTCGTTCAGAAGCGGGATGGGTACCATTTTCTTTGCTGGAATAAGGCTCTCTGGCATGGAATGACTTCTCTCAGGGACCCACAGAGAAATTTAACCCCCATAAATTCCACAAATCTTTGCAGGTTCTGGCATCATGCATGCACATCCAGCGCAGCATCTCGTCGATTTACAGGACATTTGACCCAGAAAAAACTGAGTAGGAGCGGCGGTTCCAAACGGGTAACTACCTCCATCCAGGCTTCCCAAGCGCCTGTTGCAGGCCACTCATCGTGCATGCACCTACTTGTGACAAGAAATCGGAGGAGGAGCAGACTGGGTGGTTGACCAACTGGTGGATCGCAGACGGGATGAGTGTGAGGGTGGTCGCGCGATATCTAGGGCCCTCGTTAGCGAGTAATAAAGTCAGTATGGATGGATTAACGCGCTTTGTGATGGTCTTCAGGTATTGCACTGTGTTCCATTTTTCGAGGATGACATAGGTGGCTGGGGCGAGCGTCGCGCCCAGCACATAAGCATGTAAACCGTAGGTGTGGAACATGGGAAGGACGCCGACGATTATCGGCATGGTCGCCCGGGGTCCCTATGAAGCGCGTCCCACTTTTCAGTTCGATTTTGAGAGAAATATTGAAATAGAAGTTACCAAGAAGGGCACTGCCAGCTGGTTGATAACTGTGAGTTGGTAAAGCGAGAATGTATCATTCCCGTGCGTGATCATAACCGCTGAATTTTCATGAATTTCACACTTCATCAAACACCTAACCAGACACGCACCTTTGGGTAGCCCACTTGTCCCGCTAGACATGAGGAGATACGCAAGTGTATCTTTCTTAGCTGGGCGGACTGGCTCAAGTGGGACTTTGTTGCGTATAACCAAGTCCACCATCTGACCGAAGCTCTTCCGTCCATTCACAGGCTGTCCAGACATGATATATATCTTGTCTGGTGTTATGTGCACGTCTGAGTCCTCAATCGCGGCAAGGACGTTGTTGAGCAGTTTCGCATCCACAAAAACTCTAGTCGCTTTGGTGACCTGGAGTGCATGTATGAGCTCGAAGCGTGTCGAATACGCGGAAATGAGCGCAAACGGCGTGGTCACCATCAGAAGCGACAAGATGATGTTGATATACTCCTGCATATATGTATGTTAATGAACAAAGAAATGAAGCCAAGGAGCGACGAACTAGTGAGTTGTCCCCCATCAAGCCGATCATCTCGTCGCCGTCGCCATTCAGCCCGAGGCCTCCGTGGGTGAGTTTGGCACCTAGAGCGGTCGCACCCAACTCCACTTGCTTCAAGAAGTGCTTGTACATGTGTTTTCGTCCCGTCTTTTCTTCCACATGAATGGCATAATCGGGCCACTCCGCCTACCACCCCGCGCTCAGCTGGAGTGTCATGG
Organism: Mycena leptocephala; assembly: GCA_029378395.1. NCBI lineage: Eukaryota > Fungi > Basidiomycota > Agaricomycetes > Agaricales > Mycenaceae > Mycena > Mycena leptocephala. Next base: position 82,014 of record JARJLF010000137.1, read on the forward strand.
GTCAACCATAAAGAAACTTACCTGGTCTGGGCGTCCAAACATAGTATGGACGACGTTGGCATCTGGGACTGGACGCAAAGGTGGGTAAAGGGAGTGAATGGGCATCAGGGAAGGGGAAGAGCAGGCGTGCGTACAATGACCGTTTATGGCACTGGGTATCCCGTATTTACCGTGACGGTGAACGAAGCGACGCACTGCGGTTGATTGATACCGGGCCAAACTGTCGGTTTCTATGGCGGTCTAAGTGCACTTTTATTCCGCCCCCTATTTATAGGTGATCTCGGGAGTTTCCGCCCCACAGATAGGCGGTTTGACACCCTCCGCGCTAAATAGATAAAGATGACAAGATGTGTGGTATCGACGAGAAACGAAAACGATAACCCGGCAAGCTACGGCACCATCATTCGGCTGCCCAGGCAATCAGCCTCGTGTGGTCACATTTCTCGCTTATTGTCCGGGATCCGGAACACGCTCACGTGCCGTACACCGTGATACGGAGGCCTCAAGTACCCGAATGCGACGGAGCGGAGCCAGTTAAGTTCAACTAGCTATCTAATCCGAGAATGTCGTGCCACATTCTAGGATTAGATAGCTAGTGATACTCTGGCTGTTTTTCCATCCCACAAGAAGGACCGTATCAATTTTTCAAGTGTGTCCTCAATGTCCTTTGGCATCCCTTGGACTCTGGTCAGATACTGTGTTCGACCTCCAATTACCATACTAAGGATGTGACGCTTCCCTTCCAGAGTCGGGTGTGTTGCTTGCCAGCGCATGAGATCGGTATTAATTTTTTCTAGGACAGAAGGCCATGGTATGGTGTAAGGGATGCTATTGCCAATCCATGCACCTAGCATGCGGCAGCTCTCGCCGTCAGGCACAATTCTGATAGTTGTGTTAATGTCACCAATGGGGGAGTGATCATTGATTCGTCTTTCTTCTATGACTTTTTGACGATAGGAGGACCTCCCAAAAGGGAGGAGCACAGTTTTATGCTCATTGAATTTTGCAGTAGATGCGGCACACCAGAGGCGTAGAATGCTCCACAGAGTCTCGATGGAGTCAGTGGATTTCAAGTAGATTGTGGTGTCATCAGCAAAAAGTGAAACTACTAGAGTCTTATTTGTTCCGGGAATGACTACTCCCTCAATATCTGATTTCCGCAGCAGGCATGCAAGCGGCTCAATAGCCAGATTGAATAATAAGCAAGAGAGGGGATCACCTTGCCTCACACCCCTGCTAACAATATATGGCTCACTGAGTTCGCCATTGATCATCACTATAGTTTTGGCGTCAGTGTACAGACTTTTGATTATCTTTGAAAATTTGGGAGGGAATCGCATATGGTCTAAAACACGGAGAAGGTAATCATGATTAATTCGATCATACGCCTTCTCTTGGTCAAGGGCGATAAGTACACCATCTTCTTCTGCAACTTCAGCATAGTTCAGCAGGAATTTCGCTAATTTGACCTGGTCTTCAATTTTCCGCCCTTTCATGAAACCCGCTTGGTCTGGTTTTATCAAAGAAGGGGCAACATTCATTAATCGAAGAGAATAAGCCTTCGTCATAAGCTTGTCTGTGTTCAACAGCGTAATTGGCCTGTAGTTGCTAATAAGACCTGTGTCTCCTTTTTTGAACACGGGGCATAACCATCCCATGCTGAAGTTGCATCCATTGGATAATCCAAATTGTCCAATGTCGCGGTATAAGTCCGCCAGGAATCCCAAAATGTTAAAAGCCCCACCTGGCTTGTCTTTATATTTTTTGTATTCAATGTCCATGGCTTTGAAAAATTCATATTGGATGCCATCTATCCCCGGGGCTTTGCCATTGTTGGACAGTTTCAATGCATTTCGTATATCCTCTTCAGTAAGATCCTTGTTCATTTCATTGTACTCATTTTGGGATAACCGTGCATCGCACTTTTCAAGCACTTCCTCAGTGCACATCATTCGACCATAGTCGTCGTCAGAAACATCAACATATTGTGTTGCTTCATGGTAATCCCGGGCCATCTTGGCAATTCGTTTTGGACGAGTTTCGAAGTGAGGTACAGTGGAATCATTATCTGTTGTCTTAAATTCGTTTATAGTGTTCCTCAGGTGATACTCCTTGGTGGAACGAGTCCAATAGTCAGTTTTGAGGCTTTCACCCTCAATGTCATACCGAGCCTCAGACTGGGCCTTCTGACGGTCAGCTTCTTCTCTAAGATAAGTTTCAACCTTTCCTTCTAGATGTAAAATTGCGAGATGTTTGTCCTCAGTAGGCATATCTGCATCATTGATAACAAGGTGTTTCTGTGCTGTCCAGGTGCGGATTTGACGGGATCGCTCTGTAACCAAGCGGGAGCATTTTTTACCTTCTGCAGCAAGGTCAATCTTGAATTGGTGCCACAGGTTTTGGATGTTCTGTTGGCTTTGCCGTTCAGCATGGTTCAACTCTTCCAGCTCTTCCACGAGCTTCTTTGATCGAATAGAAATGTAGTTCATAAATCTTGGTTTTTTGAGGAGATAGATAGGTAAGTTCCAAATTCCTGGCCCATACTCCTCATCTGGCCGGCATGTCAATTGGACAGAAATCAAGTGGTGGTCACTGGCGATTAAACTAGGTTCGATTGACCAATTTCGATATCGTTTAAAATGGTCTACTGGTACATAGATTCGGTCGAGACGTGAGCCAGATACATGTGTCTCATTTGTCTTCACATTCGTGTGCTTTTGGAAGCAAGTGTATTCATTCGCATCAGGAAAAGTTGTGCGCCAACCGTCTTGCATGCGGAAGAGGGCCTTTAGGCATATGAAGCTCAGAGGTACTGCCTCTTCCTTGTTCGATGTACGATCCTTAATGTCTTCAACAAAATTCCAGTCACCCAGTGTTTCAGTTGGAAATGGAAGTTCTGGGTTTTCTAAGTAACAATGCCATAATCGGGCCCACATCCCCTCTCTTTCTGGAGCGGTATTTGGGGCGTAGATGTTGAGAATGTTTATCGTTTCTCCCTGATGTGATGGGATAACAAGCATGATTGCATGGCCCTCAATGAGGACATGCTCTTTCACATTTTCTGTGTCAACATATTTTTTGTTCAGAAGGAAACTAACTCCAGCTGTGGAGCTAGGTTTTATGGGATGTCCAGAGTTGAACAGTTTGAACCATTTGCCGTGAATGTTATTGAACTGGCTAGCAGCGATATCATCCATGTGGGATTCTTGCCAGGCAAAAACACCTATCCTCTTCTCGTCAACTACTCTCTTCATGTAATTGAGTTTGTGGCCTGTGCTGCTCATGGATTTATTTTTGTCTCTCCCATTTATATTTTGGGATGCAATTGTTATGTTCGAACGAGTGAACTTCGCTGAATGAGTGAGTTTCAGAGGTTTATTCCTCTGTCTAATCTGTGTATTCAATTCTTCCCAATTTTCAGGGATAAGGTATTGCCTGCCATTATTTTCTTGGCTTCTGTATGATGGTATGTGCAGCGAGTCGATATTGGCATAGTAAGCTTGCTCATTTAAAATTTGCGCTGCAGTGTTGGAATTGTTGGCATGGGAGTCATTATACGTTCCCTCTACATCTCCCATAATTATATCCGGAATTGTATTTGTACCATTCATAATATGGCCATTAGTGTTCCACAGATCGGGAGTCGCCGCAGTTGATACGGGCATCAACCATGGTGAATCATGGTCTGTGGTAGTCATATTTTGAAGGTCTGTAGGGGAACATGGGTGCTGCCCCTCAGGCTGCATTCAATCCAACAATCCAGAGTTCGGATGGGGTACCATCAGAAGCGGATACATGAACCAGGAGCAACTGGCCAGGTTGCGCCCAATCCAATAATCCAGGTCCGGAATGGCACAATTACCCTTGCTTTGTGTCAGCCTTTTTAAACAAAATCCGGCCCAAGCCGGGTCCGAAGGCTGAGCCGAATTCCGGTCGGTCGGTCCCCGCGGCAAGCATTCCGGATCCGCAATCCGGATAAAATGCCGGGTTTGCGACTTTCTTCTGAACGGTAGGTCTGACGTTCTGGTGACTGAAATTCGGGAGTGCCGCAATGTCCTCGTCAGTCGAAAGGGGAGGGACGGTGTTCACATGTACATAATTCAGACGCTCGACAGATATCGTGGATGCTCTGACTTTCGATCGAAGCCGCGTCTGTGAGCGTCTGTCGCGCGAATGACAGCTCCGATAAAATCCGATCCCACTCCGGAGATTAGCAGCGTCCTTCTATAGTGTGTGTCTTGGCTTTGTGTTGATTGCATATAGCTTTCTTTGAATATTCGAGACTCTCAAATATTTTTTGTCTCGGCATTAGTGTCGTTCAAAGTTGCCATTTTCTTCTAATTTTTTGTCTCATTTTCATTTTCATTTTCCATCTCCTACTCGTTATTTCTCGGTCAAAAATGCAAATTTTTCTTTTGGGTAAAATCTGGTCCATTTGAAATCTTATTCTGCACCCTCCAGCCAATTTTAAGCCATATATTTCAAGCCATTACCGCATGGCAAGGAGTAGGATTTAAATGCGATGATCAGCAGAAGCTTAAAATGGGCAACTTTGAACCCCCCCCCCTCCCATCAGGAGCATTTGCGAGTAGGAGGACAAAAACATTACAATGTTTTCTAGGGTTAAAAAGGCCAAGGAGTTAGTTCTATAGGACATTGTAGGTAGAGAAATGCTACAACTTGAAAGCATTTCTCTGGGTGGTGGAAACCACTCCCTATGGAGCTACAGTAACATTCCAACCTTTACAATCCAGATGGACTAACCAATTGTTAGTTGCTATTTGCCTACGTGCCAATGACTTGGAGGCGGATGAGCCGATGAGATACACTGCCACTGATCCGCTTCTCTCGTTTACAACCATCACTTTGCCCTCAAGTGGGAGTGGAACTTGGGCTTGCTCTCGCCAATTCCCTCCTCCATTTCACTGGCTGGCGTTCTATTGCCCTGCTTCTGCCTCTCAGCGCCTCTCGTTTGCTCCACCGATGCTCAAAACTGCCATTCCGCTTCTCGGCCTGTTGGTCGTCGTCGCTAAGCTCAGCCGCGCCGAAGAGACCGCTCAAATGCCATGGGACTCACGCCGACAGACAAACGGAACATTGTCGGCCACAGCCTCACCCACCAACTGCGCCGGATGCGACGCCTCCCAACAATCACGACTCCAGCAGGCCTTCAAGGACGCTGCGCTCCTAGCCTCAAAGGGCGTGAATTTCGACATCAACTTAATGGCGTTGATGGAGTTCTTTGGGGCGCCTGTTTATGTCCAGGGAGGGAATCATATGATCATCCAAAGTACGTTCAGTTTAATTCTCGACGAGGAAAATTGAAGTAACAGTTCTTCCACCTGCTAACAATAGACAACTTCGCGCGAGCAGCGACATATCAGCCATGATGGGACGACCGACTCCGGAACGGGTATCTTATCGTTACGTGCAACGACCCCTCCGCGCTCTGCGGCCCCAACACGCCCGCATACCACGTCGACCCCGAGCCGACACCATACCCCGTGCTGAATTTCTGCCCCTTGTTCTTCGAGCAGCGCTCGCTTGCGAAGGCGGTGGAATATGCTATGCCGGATAGGCATCGCCGGTATGATCTGCGCAGCTATGACCGAAATCAAGGTGCGTGTTCAGGATGAGGGGGTGCAACGTCTAATCCAACTGCGTGCAGGGTCGACCTTGTTGCACCAGATCCTGCATATAAGTGCCGTCGGGCAACCATCAAGTGAGCTCGCCTATTCACTTACTCTTTACGATTGCCTGCCCTCTGACTTGTTCATCCTCAAGTCACCGATATAATGGAGACGACGTACGAGGGACGAGAATACGGCCCCGCCATCGAACCCTTACGGTGTAAATACCTCGCATATGCCAACGAGAGGAATAATGTCGCGGAGACGATAAGGAACGGTAAGCCGCTTCCGTTCTCTTCGCTATGCTATTCTTTGGTCTCAATTTTTTTGCTCTTTTTTTCTTCTTTGGCAGCCGACAATTACGTTCAATTCGCCATGGGTGCGTTTGTTCGCTTCTTGCTCTTGTTCCTCCTTTTTTTACATTGCGATCTTGATATTCCTTTCCTGTCACAGCCATGTTCGTGCACAACTGTACATGAGATTGCTCAGGAACATGGCACCCAAACTGGCAGATGCCCGTTTGCGGCTCACGGCCTCACGAGCACCGAATACCCATGGGCACAATTAAATCAGTTGCTCTCCAGCATCTAACACACAAAGGAAGCATGCTGGGTATTGGCCGATCTGAACTTTCTGTAAGTATGTACGACAACCCTGACGCTTACCCGTGGCAAAGGAGGCATCGGTCAGCCAAGTCACTCAAATAAACAAGGAGATCTTACGAGAAAAAAATCACTGCTCATGTACTATGATAAACGGTTTCAGCTGGACACATACTTCCCTATGATTGCATTCAACCATGAACAATTGAAAGCCGCTTCGACTGGAAGTAAGTTGTTGGCCAAGAGGTCGAAGTTTGCAGAAATTTCGAGACGCTTATCTGCTGTTAATCCAAAAGTGGCCGGAATATAGCGGACATAATGGCAGCAGGAGAGCATGTTAAGCCAGTTGACCTGGCAGAGCAGATATGTTTCGATCTGATTAAGGATCTTGACGGTGTGCCGGGCCGCGTGAAAGGATCGGTGACTTGGAAAAAGTACATGCGTAATGAGATTTGGTCAACGATTGCCTTTTTTAATACCCCTACCCAAGGGGCAGCCGCTTCTGAAGGTGCTCAGGCAGCCATGGCCACCAACACGGAGCAGAATACAGTAGCAGAGGGCGGAGAGAACAGAACTAACGAAGATGCACCCGGAATGGACAGAAATGTTGTGCCCGCAGGATCCACTGCGATCCCTGCAGAGTGGAAACAGGGGCTACCACCCAAGAATACAACAAGCACTGTTGGGAGCAGTACCACTCAGAAGGGAAAGAGCGGGACAAATGGCAAGAAAGGCAAGGCTGCTAACCCCGGAAAAAAAAAAAAAAAAAACACCCCCGGAAATTGCAGAAGAACCCGTTGTGGCGGATTTGGACAAAGATCTGGCAGATACTTCCAGTGATTCTGACTCGGATAGCTCTGACTTGGATCATGAAAGCACCAGGGCCATCAAAATAAATCTGAAGCTACAGTTTGAACCCAAATTTCCCTGGCTATCCTCCCAGCAAGGCCCTGTCAAAATCCGGCTTGAAATGATTGCACAGTGGTCAAAACACTTTTTTTGTGCATTTGTTTGGTGACAGCCTGCATTCGTTTGGATTGGCATGGAGAGCCCTGAGCTCCTTTTCAAAAGCACCAGGGCAGTCAAAATAAATCTGAAGCGACAGTTTGAACCCAAATTTTGCTGGCTATCCTCCCAGCAAGACCCTGTCAAAATCCGGCTTGAAATGATTGCACAGTGGTCAAAACATTTTTTTGGTGCATTTGTTTGGTGATGGCCTGCATTTGTTTGGATTGGCATGGAGAGCCCTGAGCTCCTTTTCAAAAGCACCAAACAAATGCAGGCTGTCACCAAACAAATGCAGGCCATCACCAAACAATGTGCCGAGATTTTGGACCAAAACAGTATTTTGACCACTGTGCAATCATTTCAAGCCGGATTTTGACGGGGTCTTGCTGGGAGGATAGCCAGCAAAATTTGGGTTCAAACTGTCGCCTTCACATTTATTTTGACGGCCCTGGTGCTTTTGAAAAGGTGCTCAGGGCTCTCCATGTCAATCCAAACAAATGCAGGCCATCACCAAAGAATGTGCCAAGATTTTGCACCAAAACAGTATTTTGGCCACTGTGCAATCATTTCAAGCCGGATTTTGACAGGGTCTTGCTGGCAGGATAGCCAGCAAAATTTGGGTTCAAACTGTTGCTTCAGATTTAATTTGACAGCCCTGGTGCTTTTGGAAAGGAGCTCAGGGCTCTCCATGTCAATCCAAACAAATGCAGGCGGTCACCAAACAAATGCACCAGAAAAGTATTTTGGCCACTGCAATCATTTCAAGCCAGACTTTGACAGGATCTTGCTGGGAGGATAGCCAGCGAAATTTGGGTTCAAACTGTTGCTTCAGATTTATTTTGATGGCCCTGGTGCTTTTGAAAAGGAGCTCAGGGCTCTCCATATCAATCCAAACAAATGCAGGCTGGTTTTTAATTAACATTATGTCGCCTACCGGTCGACCTCTGGCAGACCGTACTATGATGCAGAGCTCGCATAGTTTCAATGCTTTGCAAGTTTCTGGGCCCACAGGAATAAATTTGGAGTCATGAAATGCCGCCGCACTCGATCACATCAGACTTTCGCCCAATTGGGTGATGAACTCGTTCGCTCTCCTGTGTCACCATAATTCAATATGGTACCAATTCTGAAAATTTTGGTGTTCATTATAGACCTACCTACCTGCGCCAGTGTTCTTGAGCCCGCAAAAAGAAATTCCAGAGAGCTGCAGACTACAATTCGTTCCCTCCCATTTTTTCTTCGTGTGTTCTGAAAACTTACCTCTTCCATCTTGTGGTCTCATTCTTCGAGTTGTGATTCGATGCGGTGTCTCGAACTGAATTCCCAGTGGCATGATTTCTTTACTTTGCTCTCATCTTCGGTCTTGGATTTCCTCGTCCCTCTTCGCAGACCTTGATCGATAGACAGATGACTCTTAAGTACTCCCGTGTGCATTCCTTCTCTTTTGTCTGGTATTGTAATATGCCTTAGATATTAAATTTTGAGTGCGCGCCAACTTTGATTCCTCGGCTCTCCTTACCGCTTTCGAGGGTTGTTTTGAACACTTTTCAAGGCCGATGATAGCTTTGGTCAACATCGTCGAATGCACTGATACTTTCAGCCCGCTGTATTCAAATTTTCAGCAGCGGAATTAAAGGAGAAAGCGAGTGAGAGGACTTATACTCTCCTGGTCAACATAGAGCTCTAAGGCCATGAACCCGTGTTTTCACTTGCCCGCGGTTTCCAGTGGTTTCCAAACCGCAGGGACAAGGTCAAGATAGATGGCCGCATTTTCATTGGTGGCGTGTGCAATGTAGAATTCGCCGACGGTGAGATTGGATGTGTCAGGGATAGGCATGTGAGTCCCTCGACGTCGAGTGCGAGTGCGCTGAGGAAGCGTGCGGGGAAGTCGAGTGGTGCCCATGGGAAGAAGAATGCGCCGCGTGCGCCCCGTGCCCCGCCGCCGCCGCCCCCTCGCCTCATCCCCCGGCCCCCACCTCGGCAGCTGCACGCCCATCAACCAAATCGCCTCCGCGCTGCGGTCCGGCGCCGCGTCCCCGTCGGCGCCTTGTCCAGCAGGCTCGTCTTGCTCGTCCCGCCGCTCCCTCCCCCGCCTCCACTACCTGTACTTCCCCCCGAATCACCACCCTTCTTCGACGTCGACGCCCGAGCTTCGCCGTCCCCTCGCTCTTGCGCGCCTTGGAGGTGCTCCGCGCCGTCCTGGAGGAGGTGAATGAGGAGAGCGCGCTCGCGGTGTTCATGCCGTGGCTTAGACTGCCTGAGATCGTCGATGTGAGTGAGAGATCTGCCGTACTCGCGCTCCCCGCCAAATGCGCGAACCACCCGCTTAGTCCTGCTGCCAGGGGGCCGTCCGCGCCAAATCCCAGACGACTTGGCGTCCGCGTTAATTGCAGCGTGTCGCCGCCGTGGCAGTGCGAGGAATTTGAGTGGGAGGACGACGACGGCGGCGTCGACGCGGAAAAGTGGCGCTCGGAGCGTGTGTGTGCGCGCGGTGCCGCCGTACGCGCTCGGCGGGCTCCCGGGCGGGCTCGAGTACGAGCTGTCCATGTTATCGTACTCCCTCAGGTCCTGCGAGGATTCCTGCAGCGTGAGGAGCTCCGCGGCGCTGGGGGCTCCGCGCTCGGCCTCGCGGATGCGCTGCCGCTCGCGCTCCTTGTCCTTGTCCTTGCCGAGGCCGGGGAAGCGCCCCGCGCTGAGGCGCGAGGACGAGGTGGACGTCGAGTTGGACGTAGCGTGAGAGGCGGAGGAGGCGGTGGACGAGGGGCGGTCGACGGAGAGGGACTTGGAGCGGTCGCGCTGTGCGGGCGACTGCAGGAAGCGGGGCAGCTTGGACGCGACGGTGGGCGACGTGGGCGACATCGGGGCGTGGGTTGGCGCGGAGGGCGAGAGGGGCGTCGGGATTACGCGGGGATTAGAGGATGGCGGGGCTGGCGTAGCCGTGGACTCAGACGTGGACGCAGAAGTGGACGCAGAAGTAGACTGAGGTTGAGATGTCAACGTCGGGAGTACTCGGGGATTGGCAGATGGCGCGGCGGGCGTGGGCGTAGATTGGGGCGGGGATGGGGCCGTAGACAGCGGGGATGGAGCCGCCTGGGCGTGAGTCCGCTGCGCCGAAGCGCGCTTGGGCGCCGCCGACGAGCTGGGCATGGGCCTAATCCGATCGTCCGACGAGCGATTATGCCACGCACAAACCGGTACATGAGCGAGAAGAACGACATCGCAGCGTAGTGTAGTGTAGGAAAAGAGGAGTGGAATTAGATTAAGACGGACGTACGGGTGGGCTGGCAGCCTAAACGCGACTCTGGCGACTAGAAGGAGAAGATCAAGGTGGTGAGGGCGTGTGCGCGTGTTTGGCTGCAGCTTCCATCGGCTGTCTGCTTTCGACTCCCAACACAGCAACTCGGGCGTCTAGGTCTGGGTGTCCAGGTATCCCTAGCCCTGCTTTGTATCTCTCCTAGTCACGCTACCCCGCCTCCATCCGAAACGAAGCGTTTCACCGAGATGAAGACCTCCGAACGTGGCGGTCTATGCAAGGATCTATGCCCTCGAAACGTAACAACACCTCGAAACGTCCTTCCATCTCTTCGAAACAGGAAGCACGTCCTCAAACGGGATAACTATTCCAGGATCCCGGTGCTGCCTGCAGGCGATCCGTACCCAATGACCTAGGACTTGTTCTGGCTCCACAGCGCCCTCCCTTATTTCGCTGCCTCCTCGGCCTCGTGTTCTCTGCATGTCGTCCCACAAGCCCTGACGGTGGTTACGAGTACCCTGACACCTCCCAGGTCGGTGTCTTCTGTCCGCTAACGTACTGGTGCTCGCTACTTTGTCTTGGAATTCACAACTCGGAACTCGGGCCCGCGAGAACCGACTCTCGAACAACTCTGGGCCAATTAACGCTACGACCGTCGGAATATTACACACCTTGGGATCCCCGACGGCGGACTCGCTCAATTTCAACCCTCGACATTCAATAATCAAAATGCCGAGTTTCGCCGAGTTGCTTCTTGCTTGCTACTGCTACACAGCTTTACGTGCACTCGCGGATTAATCTCGATTCACATCCACCAGGAAAACGAATACCGATTGAGATCCACGAGGAACACGCGCGCATTGTCTGGGATTGGGTCCCCGGTCTCCTCGGCGCCGCAATATAGATGTGGGCCTGGATTTGATTTCAGGTGGCGATTTCGTGATACTCAGAACTGCGATTGTTAGAACTCGGTACAATTTCGATATCACTGTAAGACTCGGAGCTGTGATTTATTATTGGACTCGCCCCAGTCGCTCCGTTAACATACTGATGCTCGCCACTTTGTCTTGGAATTCGCAAGTCGGAACTCGGACCCGCAAGCATCGGGTCTCGCTCTAAGTCTCTGCCATTCTGGGTCCAACGCTGCTACGATTTACTGTACTGTTGTGATCTCCTGCTTCTCCGCTGCGGCGATCTGCATGACTCGACGTCTACTTCTCTCCCTCTGCGTGCGATGCTTACGACTCGACCTCTCACGAAGATCATAAGAATATCACATACGTATCACTTTATCACTTCCCTCGGGATCCCCGACGGCGGACTTGCTCAATCGCAACACTCTTGATCAACGCTCAATAATTATACTCAAAACACCGGCGTCTTTGCTACATAGCTTTGCGTAGACGATCGGTTTATCCATGACGAAAACGCAACGGTGTTTTCAGTAGTCACCGGTCCTGCTCGGCACCGGCGCTGGATTTGAAGCGGCGATTTCTCAAGTTCGGAGCTGCTGCGATTTATTACTCCAGGACTCGGAGCTATGAGTATCAAGACTCGGAGGTGCGATTCGTTACTGTAGCACTCGAAGCGGCGTGCAGCGCGCACAAATCTGCCGCGTGTGGCCTAACATTCGATCTGTTAACAATCGTCGAACACCAGTTGAACATCAGACCAATAATCCTCCAACCCGATCGGCGCGGCGCGGCCGATCCGCGTCCAAAGCACGTCGGAGAACACGATTTCGGAACTAATACTCGGCGCTCCTTATTTAGACTCGAAGCTGCGATTCTGCGATTTATTGCTGTAAGCCTCGAAACTGCGAATACTAAAACTCAATGCGGCGTCCACCCCGCGCAAATCCGGCGCGCGTGGCGGAACATTCGATCTCCGGAGTGCGTGGCGTAGACCACAATTCTCGAACGCCTACCGGCAGCTCGGATCCCTGTCCTACTGGGTAGAGCCGCCCCGACCATTCCATTATCCTCCCGACCATTGTCCAAATGGAATCCCGCTGTAAACCGTCTCCAGGAACGGGATTTACACCATGTGCGGCGGGTGAGGTGGTGTGCAACTTGTGCGCTACAGGTACCCGCAGTGTGAAGAGCAACCTCTGACGAGAGACTGGGAAGAGTTTGTTCAGGCGCAGCATCGGCGACACCTGGGCGACACTGGGAAATTTGTTTTCATTGAAGGCACTTTGAGTGGAGCCAGGTCTCTCGCCTGTTGCGCTACAACTTCCACAATGAAATTGCAAAGATCGTCCAGTAATCTCTCCCGGATGTACGAGTTGTTTGGAGTTCTGAGTCGGTTCTTGCAAATAAGGTAGACTAGTTGAGAGGACTCTGGATAAATACGAGACATGATGAGCGAGCACGTAATCAAGCCGAGATGTATATATAAGTAAGTCAGCGAATCTAATGAGTATGCCAAAAATTGGGAGAGTTATCAGTTTGCGAAGAAATCGACGCTACCGGCGAGCGGGAAGCTCGGCGGCCCGATCCAGAATTCTGGCTCTGGATCGCGAGGTCGATTTCGTACACAAGGCGCTCCAGGGACTTCGGGAGACGAAGATGAAGCCCTAGAAACACCAAGTGTAAGCGACAGAGCTCAAAGAAAAGAGCTCCTTGAGGGGATGGTGGGTGGGGTCGAAAAACCGCGTGCGAGACGAGGCCGACCGGGACGAGGTGGATGTCGCAAGCACAAAGAAAAGATGCGACGTGTGACCCGAAGGTCACAAGTCATGTGCCCGGAGGGAACCGTCTAGTCTCCCAGAGGCAGAGTAGACCAATTCCTTCAAACCTTCGTGCCTCAGGATATCTTTGATCTGACGTCTGCTTTTTGATGGGGGGTCCTTAGCGGTTGGCTCGTTTCAAACTCCGCTTATCTCACGTGTTGACCATCCATGACCAAACATTGACTGCGTCGGTCGCCCCTCCAACGCGTCTCGGACGTGAATCCCACGTACATAGCATCCCTAGTATATTTTTGAATTCGGAGTGGAGCATTAATGGTGCAATGGAAACAGATGAGCCAAACTTGCTTGAAGCCGCGGCAGTGATACCGTCAAAGAACAGCTTCCTCAGGCTCGCCCACATGCACAAATTCAACAGTACTGAGCATGAACGAGTTTCAGGCATAGAATGGGAGTGTGGATATACAATAATGATATTTTACTTGCAAGAAACGAAAAATCCCCCGCGGCTTTGCACAAGAGCCAAAAGCCGCATGCGGCTCGTGCGCATCCTATCTAATGTTGCATCAGAGATTCACATCCGCTTTGCGGGAAGATATATTGGGCGAGGCTGTGGTCGCAGGACTTCTCCGCGCACTTGCGTCCTGTGGTATCCACGGGGCCGAGCGCTAGCTTACAACTGAGATGTTGACCACTATCCTCCCGCCCTTCACTCTCTACCACTCAGTTCTCTCCCAGCTCGCAAACGCGTTTCAAGATGCTGATGATCTAGTTACCCATCCGGCATTCAGCACATCAACAATCTTTGACGCCTGGGTAGACCTCCGAACCTTGGTGGACCAACGTATGGTGTCTGGGAATCCGCAGATTACGTCTCCCGCAAAGCCTGCGATACCATGGAGGTATTTCGTAGTTGCCTTTTTTTGGATCTACTCTAAACAGTCATCAGTGCGGCAATATTCGCCTCAAGTCGGAGTTCAAGTGCTGCGGTTGCTGCCACGCAGTTCACTATTGTTCTCGCGAGTGCCAACGGTTTGACTGGACACGTGGTGGACATCGAGCGGACTGTGCCCTCATTCGCGCATTCGATCTCCGTAAGTTTTCATCCTGTCTGTGTACACCATGTCTGACCCAATATTATTAACCGGCGCAGCGCATCGTCCACCACTCAGTTCACGGAACATGTCGTTCTGGCGGGCTGTACTGGATGATGATTATCGGAGGCATAAATACGAGATAATGGCTCGCCAGGTTCACTTCGTTCGCGCATATCCGTCAGAAGTGCCAATCACTGTGTTTGATTATGCCACTGGTCGTCTACGCATCGGTGTTTCCCGGGCATCCAGCTTCACCAACAACCCAACGCAGGGCCATTAGATGTCCGAAAGTAGGAGAAGATGTCCAATGGGCCATTGAGATGTAGAAACGGCGGGCAAATGATCCAAAAAAAAGGGCAAAGACCAGATGGAAGAGCCTAGTCAAATCCAAGCCACGTCACTGTCGGCGACTTCAGGAGGCCTCCGTTCAACTCCGCTCTGATTCAACTAGTACTCCTTCCTGTCAACACAGCGGGCACCAGGCTCCATTTTGTGTAAGGACTGGAAATACACCCGGTGAGTGCACGACGTGCTCAACGCGCCATGGCAGTGGCATTCTTGAATTTTTTGAGTACCTCAAGATTATTGGAATTCGGCACTTCGACCGCGAGAAGTTGAATGTAGCTGTACTCCAAACGGGCCCGTTCCAGGCACGGCGCACAAATAACATCGGTCCGCCTAGTACAAAACCGAGCAACACCGTCGCCACCGTTGCGGGTCTGAACAGTGAACTCCGTAGCGCAAACCTTCGACTTGGCTGACGTGGCTCGCGCAGCTCGTGGTGCTCTACCCGCCTTTTTACCAGCCACAAGGCTCACATCTTTGGGGCAAGGAGTGAGTACCAGCGAGGATAGGAGAGACACAGCTTTTTGGCACGTGACCGCATCGGCCGTTAAGTCTCACTCTCTAGACTCTAAATCTTGCAGTCAGCCACCAGACTCCTCTTGCTCTTGACCATCATGTCCTCAGTAAGTGCGCCCCAGATTCTTTCGCCCCACCACTGACATTCCATAGCCTCCAGCATTCGGCCGCCCACGAGTCATGGGGAGTGTGGTCCGCGCATTTTGGGGCACGGCTATCCGTGCGGTGAGAGCGTATGGCGCCGAGGGCCAACCTGCGGGCGTCCTCGCGCGTTGAGTACGTCTTTACACTTCGGTGCACTGTCCCAGCTCCCGCCGGAAACGGTGTTCTCTCTTTGACGCAACGTCCAAGTTTCCCCGCCGGCAGAGGAGGCGTGTAATAGAATTAGTTATCGCATTAGACAGCGTCCGAATCACTAAGTTTGCGCGAGGACTCTAACGAGATTTGGTTGGCCGAGATGAATGTAAAAGAGCGAGAGATGTCCATTGCCCTGTGGAGAATGACGATTTCCACGGCCGCCGCGTGCGCGGCCTCCAACGGCCCCGGCAAGGGCAACGTGAAATTGACGCCATGTTGACGCCATGTGACGCCCTTGACGCCTGGGGGCGTCACTCGTAAAATATTTTTCCATTTTGAGGAGCCCAGCTGTTATCAGAGCACTGTGTTGGGTTCAAAATCAATGAGACAGACCTTTGACATACATTGAACGCACACAATGTTCCCGCAGGCCCATAAAACTTCACGATATACCTTAGTGGGGGGCGTCAAAGGGCGTCAATAGTATGTCAGGAGGGCGTAAAGGGGCGGCAATGGGGGCGTCAGAGAGGCGGCAGAGGGCGTCAAGGGGGGCGTCAAGGGGGCGTCAGGGGGCGTCAATACAACTTTGAGATGGCGTCAATCCAATGGCGTGACAGCGTCAATGTGACACGGGGCGGCAATTGGGACATCAGTGCCAGCAATAGTCCGGTGTACTACTGAGCAAAAAAAAACTACTCTCAGCTCATGGGTTACAATAACTCATTCCAGAGAGATTTTGGAAGCTGACCTCCAGCATCACTTCAATTTTTGCCCAATGCCGGCTTCAACTGTAATTCACTGAGGTGTAGTTCAAGTTCAACATTGTTCCTTCATGCCTGACCCTAGCAGAGCTTGAACTGGACACTTTATAAGCATTAAACTTTGTATGGTACATGACCATGGAAATGATATTTACTGCGGACGGGATGCACATTTGAAGACTGTCAATTGAAGAGCATGTGAAACAGTATTTACTCCAAGGACTTGTATCAATGAATGAAACACTGTCCTACTAGTATAATGGTTGTGTATCAAATATTTGAGAAGCTGTGGGCATACAAGTTGCCCAATGCAGCAGCTGGGCCGGACTCTAGGTATCCCGATCTTTTGACTATTTTTGGAATATATCAGCAGAAACACAAACTGAGACAGTTCCACGTGCAGAAATATATTATGGGCAATATTATGTTTATATTATGACCATTAACTCGAAAAGATTTTTTTTCAGGGCGTCACTTGGCGTCAGTTGAAGGTGTGACGTGACATGGGGGCGTCAATCTTCGCCCAACGGGCGTCACACGGGGCGTCAACGGCGTCAACTGGCGGCACTGGCGTCACGCTGGCGTCACTTTCACTGACCCCCCCCGGCAAGGCTTGTATTTCTCATGAGCGTTGCGTGTTGGAAATTGGCGCCATCTGTGGTTAAGAAGTTGTGCAAGACCAGAATTAGACATCCGATAGCAGATTTGCGCATCGCGTAATACAAGTTCTATAACACGTGGCATCCAGCATGAATGTAAATATGTATTGTATGCCGGTAACCCGGCTACAGAAACAGGGGAGCTTGCGCAAATCTCAGTCTTCAGTTTTTAGGCGCTTTGTGCTATCCTCTTCAACATTTTTCATCGACTCCAGATTCAGCCTTCCCAATCCAATCCGCTCTATGGGAGTGAGGGTTGAAGCTCTAAAGGAATCCTATTGGATCGCAATGCCATTCTCTAGCACATGCTGGGTATACAGATAGCCAGTCCTGTAGAATTCTATGTGGATCCCCTTTCATACAGTCCTAAGTGTTTGTTTCCTTATAAAATTGTTGTTAACCCTGTGAATATATAACCCCACGATATAGGGCAGAATCTGGTCAAAGCCTTTTAATATCAACGCTGAGCAGCCAACCTACCGGAAACTGGTGTCCTCTCAACAGGATTTCATTCAGTGTGATATGTATCCCCTCTCCTCGACAGTAGTCCTTACTGGAAACGAACCAATACGGAGAAGATCCCATGTCTGTTGGAGATTGATGGCACATCAATCATTAGTGATGTGATCGGCCGACATGGGCCAGTCAGCCCGAGGTTTCTTGCTCAGCAGTTGAAGGACATGGAATTGAGTAGAATATTCTAGTTAAAATACTAATAGGTATATAAACTGTAGTAGTTAGTCCATAGCTCCTCACGAGTTTTTCCCCAGTCGCCTAACAGTGCAAGTGTCAAGCTTAACAGCTCTCGGCTAAATCTACAACAATGTCTGGCCTTGTCGGACCCACTGCTATTTCGATACAAGCCCCTATTTGTTCGCCATTGTATCTGCCGAGCGTTTTGCACAGCCATCCACATTTAGGCCTCGGAGAATGGGGTCGCAAGCTCCAATCAATTCCCTTTCTGGGACGGCATCACAGAACTGTCATGCACTTTGCACAGCCATCCACATTTAGGGATCCCCCAATGATGATGTATGCGTGTATAACACGCGGCATCCAGCTGCATGTATGCACATGTATAACACGCGGCATCCAGTATGCATGTATACGCGCAGAGCCGTCGAACCCGTCCGTATTCTACCAGAACGCTGCTACCCACTATACCATGGCCGACACGCGATACACTTTACAGGGCGTCAGACCCGTCAAGGATTGGACTCTGATTGGCGGCGATCTCCATATCATCGTACGTTGCTATGTTGACTTGCGATCTTTGAACTGACTGAGTTGGTCTCGTATTTCGTGTACCAGGCTGAAGATCGCGAATACTGCATACACCGATACTTTTTCGAGAGGGAATCTCTCAAATTTCGCACCCTTTTAGCTTCTCCTTCACCTGGGCAGCCTCAACAAGGTTCCTCGCATTTGACTGCCATTAAGCTACACAACGTCACCGCGAAGGACTTTGAAAAGTTCCTTTGGGTGTTTTATAATCCGTCTGTGCTCCATTATCCTCCCTTCAACGATCGAACTGACTTTTGAACGATTTTGCAGCACGTACTCCATGTACGACGCGACCGTCGCTGACTGGAGCTGTATCCTGCACCTTGCGCACGATTGGAAATTCGCGGAAGTCGTGCAACTCGCCATCCGAGAGCTCGAGAAGATGACGATGTCAGTCGTCGAGCGGATCGCGCTCTATCAACAGCACGGAGTCTCCGAGGACCTGCTCATCCCACACTACGCAGCACTGTGCACGCGCGGCTACCCGTTGGACTTCCCGGAGTCCGACCAGCTTGGTATGGCGATCGTCGTGCTGATCAACCAGGCCATGCACGCCGTACCCAAGTCCCGGCTCCAGGGTGTCGACGGAAACTCATCGCCCGTCGATCCCAAAAGCTCCGCGGTCATTTCGAAGATTATCGCTCACATTGGCAGCGGAGACAAGCAAGCTGGAGGGGCGGCGGACACGGTGTAGTGGTAGGATCAGGTTTGCGAGCTGTCGGCATCCCGATGTATAGTAGCTTAGTCATCCATCCCTTTCTGTCTGCTACTGCCATGTCCGCTGTTTGAGGCTGCCAGTCCTGGCGTCTCCATTTGGTAATGAAATTTGGTATCATAAACATGCAGATGCCAGAATAAGAGGACTGAATCACTCAGCGGCAAGCATATGCCTAAGAGATGAACATAAAATTAGATCAGTGGGAGACACTGAACAACTTGGTGAAATCCTAGACAAGCCCAGTCACGTACCGTGGGATGAATGTGAATTCTGCAATGAAATTGAACAAAACATTGGTTGTTCAACTCCACATTCTTGCTGCGTACAGGCAAAGGAACTTCTTTATACCCTTCCACCCAAATGGGATCCCAGAATGGAACAGCCTGAAGACTACGAGTTACCCCCGCAAAATGAGGATGGCTGGACTACCTTTGATAGGAGAGTGACTACCACTGGATGTATTAAGGGTACATTCCGGATCTTCACAGAAGAGCAACTTTGCAATACTCCCCCAGACATGAACCTCATGGAGCTTCTCAATTCGGAACCGATTATTGCAGCAACTGGGTTTTTGATCGGGATGACGGCGTGTGAACATCATTCCTTGTCTCCTTCCGCTTGTTCCTCCACCAATTCCTGGGCGATTCACAAGGTCAGGGGCTCGTTCTCATCCCTGGATCTGGGGAAATGATTTGCGACTATCCTGAGAACAAAAAATGTTCCCTCTCACCTTGCTGAGCCCCAAGAAGACCTTGATTTGAGCTTGAGTGGCGGATTCTCGACCTCTCTATAGTGAGCCAATCGTGTATGCTACGGACCTGAGAGTTTGGGGCTGTACTTTAGACACCAAGCACTCTCTCAAAACGAAACCATGGGTTTCCACCTGCCATCTTTGGTGGTCACCGAGGGATACATCCCAAAACACCTGAATTTCGTTCGCGCGTATGTATGAACTTTTTTGGAGTGGTTATTGTAGGCTAGAGGTCATCTGTTGTTAAAATATATATGCGAATGCATCTTATCTATCGGTCCGTATTCAATTTTGGCGCACCAATGCACTCTGTACTTTGCAGAGTGTGCCATCCTGTGCACACAGCGATTTCACCCCTTTTCCTTGGCTCGAAGGGAAATATTTAAGGTGCTCATATACCTCGGAAGTGCTCTGTTATTGTATGGAATATTGAAATTGGATGTCTTTAATGATTTGGGATACATTGTGACAGCTGATATCAGTCCAAATGAACAATGTGAGGACGTGGCCCACTAAGCTGTTTTTTCTGTTTTAGGAAACCGCCGGAACAAAAAATTCCGTAGGTCAAGAGACCATCGTGTAAATTCGTGGATACTATCTCAACTCACAGGATGAATACCTTGGTGCTAGACCCCATATAACCGTATTTACCGCATTTTACGTCTGGGCTCGAGGTCAAAAAGGCCATGGTGGCCCACTAAGCAGTCGCAGATAATACGTACACTCATGAAAAAAAACTGACGATGAAAAATTCCTTCGCCTCACCATTTCTTGTGTTCAACATTTCCAGCGCATTGTACTGGATATGCTTATTACATGTAATCGAAAAATCTTGACAACAGAATTATCTGCTGATGTGGGTTGTATGGTGATCCGGTTTTGCATGGATCAAGCTGTGAGCCCGTCACGTGATACATGGCCCTTCCATCTTCAAGTACAGCATCGAAATAATTCAATAGAAGTGATGGTGGGAACAACTCTGCCATATATCGCGGGAGTGAATCTGATGTTCCACAGTGTATGCGGAGCAGAGTCAATGGCTATGGATATAAAACAGGTCCTCGCTGTCATCTATGCAGGGCATTCAACTGGCAATATTACCATAGTGCAGTGAATAAACTGCACATGAAACTAATGGTGTTGCCCGGACTGTAAACTCTGAAAGTATTATATCTGCGGATGTGGGTTGTACGGTGATCTCGTTTTGCATGGATCAATCTGTGAGCCCGTGGCCTGGGACCCCATGATGCATGGCCCTTCCATCTCCAAGTACAGCATTGAAATAGTTCAATAGAAGTGATGGTGGGAACAACTCTGCCATATATCGTGGGAGTGAATCTGATGTTCCGCAGTGTCACCCTCTTTTTAAAATTACGGGTGTCCGAAGCCTTTTGAAACTCCGCCATCAGCTCTAACCTTTTTCGTCGAGCTCTCTGTGTCCACTCATGCCGTGCCTGCCACGGCCGCGTAATATCCCATCATCACTCAACGTGTACAGCCTCGGCAAGTCCAGTAAGATGGGTTGTCTTGAATGCTCAGTCCGTGAGTTGAATTTATTTTGATTAGATTTTGCAGGCACAATCCATCTCTGTTACAGTTCCAGTTCACACCAAATTAATATTATTTATTAAATATACGTAGGCTCTGCAGAGGAAGGGGATGCGAGGCCGCGAAGCGGCCGAGCAGCCGCTTGTATTATCTTAGTGTAGTGAATAAACTGCACATAAAACTAGAGGTGTTGTGCATGCTGTAAACTCTAAAAGCCCGTCGATCATACCGGGGATTGATAACACATATACTCACAGTGATAAAAATTTGCAACTGAAATAGAAAAGAAGTTGATCATAAGATGGATAGAACACTGCAACTATTACTGGAACATGGATATAAAAGATAGCCACTGCTCGAGTTGTTGCCCATCATTTTGACGATGCCTACCCAACCCAAGCCTACCAACACCCGCTTGAACAACATCATAGCTTTCCTCAACCCTGCTAATGCACTCCTGAGTGAAATCAGTGATGCATCTGGTACCCCTTTTGTGCCAGCTATCTCAAACACCACAGTTTCTTTGATTACTGCAGTACAGGTAATAAATTATTATTCACAGTCCTACTGTCCTGACAAGATACCACAGAATGTGAAGAGGAATAAAGAAGAATGCCTCCAGCTCATGGAAACCATTCATGAACTGCTTTATGCAATTGTTGATCTCCATGTGAAATCCGAGCCAGTGGGCGTTTCTAGTGGGGGTGGTGGACAGCGGGTGGTACAGCGGCGGCGCGGCCATGATCTCCGCATCGAGTGCCGCCGCTTCATCGTGTGCGTCGCGTGCCACCCGCGTCTCCCAGCTGCCCCCGCCTTCGCCGCCGCCATGCCCGCCACCGCGGCGGCCCCCTGGTGCGCATCATTGAATCAGTCAGTAGCGCATCGAATGAAACGAGGAGGACGTACCACCACAATCAGTAATCAGCGCGTGTAGTACTAGTAGGTTTTACAAATCTACTTGGCCTCATCGTCTCTTTGCCCAACAAGTCCGAATCCCCGAACGCGTCGCGCGTGATCTCCGCCCGCACTGCGCCCGCTCTTGTGCCCCCAACTCCCAGCGGCCCGCCCCACCGTGCGCCGTTGTCCAATGCCATCGTCGCCACCTCCGCGTTCTGAGTCCCGCCCCGCCAGTTCGCCCCCGGCGCGACCCTCTGAGAAAAAAATATCGACATCCGGTACATTTTTCGGGTATTGGTAGCCCCTTGAGTGTCACCGCAAGGAAAATGTGGAAGGAACACAAAAGAAATACTCAGGCTCACTCCACTGCGAAAAGAAAGGCTTCATAGCACATGGCGTGCGGTTCCGGGACTACAAAAGATACATGCGAAACTAGGCAAAACTTGACGAAAATTTCTCGTAATTATTTGCCGGCACATCAAGTTTCACCGAACTTAGCGAAACTTGGCGAAACTTGGTGTAACTTGGCATGATTCGGCGACATTATCTTCTGGTAATATAATTCTAAGTAAATTTCGGAATATTACCTCGGGAGGTTTTTCCTGATGCGGGGCATACCGTTCAATTGATTGAATCTTTCCGCTCAATTAAAGAATTCAACCCTGTGGCCGCATTTCAAACGCCGTTTTGAATCTGACTAGCTGGGGTGAAAGCCAGCGAAATTTCAAGCAGGTACAGGAGGGATACCCAGCTTCTAGACCCCAAGGAAACAACGGTCATCCACTCTGAAAATAAAGAACTCTACTCCGCCCGAGACGTCCACCTTGGACTGTATCCAAGCCAATCGGCCTCTTCCATGTTCTCCTTGCTTGGCCCGTGCAAAGCGCACCCTCGTTTTCACTGCACCGCCCAGGTGGCTTGCAAGTTGGCCACTTTTAGCATTTTTGACCAGAAATAGGCCAAAAATACAAAAACTGACCAACTGGCCGCGTGACAAGTCACACGTCATCAAACAACTTACATCCGAACAACGACATGCGCACGCCACCCGCCCTGGACAATGCGATACGCAATGCGGCTAGACGCGCAACGGCGGACATCTTGGGCTCCAGCACACGCCACCGCTATGGCAGCTTTGTTCCCCGCTCACGCACCGGCGGCAAACCGGCTCGCTCATCAGAGGAAAAGGTTCGCTTGGCTATACAACACGCTTGGGCCGACTCGACTATCAAGAAGTACGGCCAAGGCCTAAAGGCGTTCCTCCGGTTCTGCGACTCCGAGGGCATCTCATCTGAACAACGTCTACCGGCCAACGAGTTCCTTTTATGCTCCTTTGCAGCATCCCGGGTCGGAGAGATAGCAGGAGTCACAGCCAGGGGAGCGGTAGCAGCAGTGAAAGCTTGGCACATCATCCACGATGCGGAGTGGTGGGGCAGCATCCGCCTCCGATACACACTACGCGGAGTAGAGAACCTTACGCCCGAATCTTCAAGGCGCGAAGAGCGACCTCCCGTCACCGAGGAAATGATCAACATTGTCGACGCCGAGCTCGATCACGACAACGGGCGTGATGCCGCGGTATTCGCTGGAGCATGCTGCTCGTTCTGGGGACAGATCCGTCTTGGGGAGGCACTTTCGGAGACGCAAGGCTCATTCATCCCGGGCAGAGTTCCCCTCGTATCCGATCTCGCTCCACCTTCCACAAGAGCCGGCTCACGCATCCTACGTCTACCACATACCAAGACAAAAGGCGATAAAGGCGAAGACACAATGCTGTGCCGCCAGAAAGGCCCGTCCGACCCGGTGGACGCTGTCGAGAATCACCTCCAAGTCAACAACCTACCACCAGACCTCCCACTATTCTCGTTCCGCAAGCCAGGTGGCATCATATGCATGACGAAGAAAATTATGCTCGACAGGTGCAACGAAATCTGGTCCAGGCACGGCTACCCAGCATGCACCGGACATTGTTTCCGCATCGGCAGAACAACGGAGCTACTACTAGCTGGAGTTCCTCCGGACATCGTCCAGATGATGGGGCGTTGGAAATCGGACGCGTTCCTAGTGTACTGGAGACGTTTGGACTTACTAGCACCATTACATGCAGAGGAGCTTGAGCTCATTGCACATTAACCATCTATTACTTCATTTTGTACAGCGTCTATACAAATACATCTCGCTAAGGCTCCGTGTTTGGGTTGTCTCTCACGCGCTTGCTGAGACGCGCCTTCTGCTCGCTGTCTGGGTTGTCCCAGCGGCACGCGCATTGCTCCGGCGGAACGGCTTCAGCTCCCGTTCCAGCTCGGATCACACCCAAACACTGGCAGCACTTTCGTAACGGAAAGTGCTACACTACATCAGCCGTACCGGCGACCAGAGCAGGAAAGACACGGGTTCCCGAGTGAGGCACGAGCAGGGGACGCAAGGTTTCCTGCTCGAGACCGGGCCGCGAAACACCGCATCAGAGGGAGCAGACAAACAGAGCTAAACTCTGTTCGTTTTTGCTCTCGACAGCGACCTCTGTCCGGCGTATATCGCTGGCCACAGGTCTCTCTTGCGAAAAATCCCCACCCTCCACGTCCCTCATCAGTAGTTGTCATCCATTTTTCGTGTGTCCTTCAGTCACCCGAAAGGTCTGCCAGAGCCGTGCCGGCTGGGTTGTCCCAGCGGCACGCGCATTGCTCCGGCGGAACGGCTTCAGCTCCCGTTCCAGCTCGGATCACACCCAAACACTGGCAGCACTTTCGTAACGGAAAGTGCTACACTACATCAGCCGTACCGGCGACCAGAGCAGGAAAGTGACGGCGCTTTCCCTTGCCGGTCAAAATCTGCTCAAATATGTCGTCGTCCGACTCGCTAAGGACATCGAGCTATTGAAGATAGAACATGAAGGTAAGTAGAACGAACACGAGAACGACGTACCGTAAGCTCAATAGGGACCAGCATGGAGATCTCGGCGGTATTCGCTTGAATACTCACTTTCTTGAAGTATTGGTTGTGGAGTTGTGTGTGCGTTGCCCAGAATTTAGAAACAAGTGTCTTGTTCGTAGTGAATTTAATCGGTATTCCAACACCATCCTTAAATGTGAACTGGACGTCGTTGCTGAAAATCGTTGTCAGGCCACAGAAAATTAACTGAGATTTAAAGCTCACCGGGTGAAGGACTTCCCTGGATAGTGCAGCGCCCACGGGCTGTCGGGTTCATTGACCATGGCCACCAGCTTACGAAGGACATTGTCCATGTTCTATTCCGGAGACAATGAATAGACAGGAGGCGGAAAGTAGCCGTCACGTACATCATCCATTGGAAAACTCCGTAATAGCAGTGGAACACGCGTTCCTTGTTTCTGCCCTTTGGATTTTTGAAGGAGGACCGTGACCTTAAAATGAATCGTCGCGGCCTTGGATGGATCTCCGCTACGTCTACGATTCGCCTCGCGAAGGTCAAGGAACTCCCGAGTTCTCCCCGGAAGATCAGCTGTCTTGGGGGTGAGGCGAATTTCGGACGCGACCCCTTTTTGCTTCTTGATCTTAGCCTTCAATTCAGTCATCGGCGAGACTTCAGTAATGTCTGAATCCGAGTCGTCCAGATTGATAACGGACGTGGGTACTTTATTCTCTTTGTTGCCTGGTTTACGCGGTGCGTCAGCTAGGCTCTTGAATTAGTAACCGTAGAGGGTTCTCGGGGCCATTGTCTACCTGTTTCGGAGTCTTCCCTGGTCTCGCAGGAGCCACACGTCGTGCGGTCGGCCGGGAAATATTTATAAACTACACTGCAGCCCGTGCATTGCTTCCATTTCTGCTTGGGATGAGGGGAATACACCGCAAAATATGGTTGAATGCACCTCAAGCTCGGCCAACTGGATGGCGTTGTTTCCGCACGCGTCGCGTTTAGCGCATTTGAAACAGTTGGCGCTTTTTGGATCGAGATGCTTGAAAACTTGACCACAGTCGGGGCACTTAGCCATAACTGTAACTGCAACTAGTGCTGGTGTGGTGGGCGAAGAGAGGTGCGATGAAGATGTTTCAGAACGGTGTTCTTGGACTGCCGGATGAAGATGTCCCTGAGCACCCTGTGTTTTTTTTGACTAGATTGGGACGGAAAGTAGGATATATGGACGTAACAAGGGACGAAGCCGACACGGCTCAACGCGTCCTACCCTACGCGTCCCTGCCATCAAAAATATCGCCTTCGATTCAAGTCCTTGTTGGTCGCTATATGAAGGTCATTGAACAGGAGCTGGCTGATAGATAGTGTTGTAAAATATCGGTGATGAGTTATGGTACTGGCGTACCTATTTTGCATGTAAATCGGTTCACTTGACTCGATCAGCCTCTCAAACTTGTTAAAGGCAATCGCTCCCTCAGCACCCGGGCTGAAGCCCCTCCTCAGCGCCCGGAGTTGGGTCAGAGCACATCGAGATATGTAGAGGTAGAGGCAGAGGCAGAGAGGTAGAGGGCTGACAGGTGCGGACACGAGCGGCCAGTCACGACACGCGATCCGTCAAAACAAATCAAAGCTGGGACTTGTTGGCAACCGTACTTTGGCGCCAAATAACAATGTACTCTCCTCGACGTAAAGATGTTTTCGAGAGGCCCTAACACAGTGGCCAATCTACTAACGCGTTAGACGTTTTGGTTGTTCAGCACCCCCGGATTACGAAGGCGGTACCCGGCGCCATATTGCAGGCGCAGAAGAGCGGGCCTTAACCCCGATGCCGGTCTCCTGGCAATAGAGGCGGCCCGAAGGCCGCATAGAGCTGTGCCCAATAATTTAGGGTCAGCGGAGCGTAGGTACATAAAGAACATTAAATAACGGAAGAATATATTAGTACACTCGTAAGTTTTTCGAAATCCGCAGACGAAGCTGCTGGTACATAGGGCGAAACTCCTCGCCCCATTCATCGATGCAGTGCGCTTCATCGACTGTTAGAGCGTTCACACGGCCACGGAATTTGGAGTCCATCCACAGTCTCCCGAAACGATCTGAAAGCGCCATTTCCGGGGATATATAGACCAGCTGAGCGCTTTTTTCGGCCATCATCCAGACGTTGGAGTCGTTGGTATTGTCCTCATTGATTTCGATCGCACTGATCCCTTTTTCAGATGCTTGCTTGACCTGAAAACGCGGCCGAAGCAAAATTGTGATTGGATAAGTACTTGGTTGTACTACTCCTGCCATAATCGACCCTGTCGTCGCCGAGGGCACTGAAAATACTGTTTAGAGGGGAGAATACAAAGGGGTTGAGACTGACATGAGCTGCTCCATTATCCAATTCTCCCGTTGGGAGGCGTCAAGCTCGCGGCGACTAACGATCTCCTTGTGTCTACCAATGTTGCGCTCGCGCTCTGCGAGACGACGTTCACGATGGAGGACGTCCGTAGTGCGACCGAACAACCGTTCAGGGGTTTGAAGGATCTCCTCCATAATCGTCTGAATGGGCAGGAGGATTGTTTCAAACATGGTTGGAGCAGTGCAAGGTGGGCAGAGGATCGAGGCAGGAGGGGGCCCAGCGCTACCTGGAGCCGAGATAAGGTGTTCGGCCTCGCGGCGTGCCACATCTGCCTCACGGAGGGTGACGGAATTCTCGCGTACAATTAACGCCAGAGCACGATTTGCGGATTGGCACCACCCCAGACGCCGGCGGAAGATGGACTTGATGAGTGGAGCTGCTTATCCTGAGGAGGGAGGGAGAGCCAGATCGCCAACCCGGTGAGAATGAACGGAAAGACGAGCAGAACGGGGGAAGGGAATGCATGATGATTCACGGAGCTGTGGCGATCGCGTCCGGTGCGCTGTGAGGGTCGTACCATGGAGGCAATAAGAAGAAGCGATTTGTTTGTCGCAAGTAACCGTTCTTTAAGCAAATGGCTCCTCGGCTGTGCCGTTGCCCCATATATCTTTGCTCCTTCTCTTTTCCTCTGTGCATCCGCTCTGTTTAATCCCTTTCATACCAACTTTTGCTCTGCTTTCTTCTCATCGTCGCCTGTCTCGTGTTCAACCGCTGTCCCCGTTTATACCAATCATTCATTGTTCCCTCGTTTGTACGCCTACAAAATCTGCCAACTTGCACTGCCTCTTTAACCAACCTAGACCAAAAATCCCTCTGGTTCAACAGCTTTCCGTTCCATTGAGATGAAATCGTTCAGCTGACCTATCCGCAGTGTGAGCCGTAGCCAGACGCAGCTGATCGCAGTGCTCCGCTCCCAGATTTTTGTCATTTACAGCTCTTTGCAGAACTTAGGGCGCGGATCAATTTTTTTTTCAAAAAATGATGATTTCAGCATAACACTCATAACTCCCTCAAATCTTGGTCTTTTCTCTTGATTCCAACACCATTGTACTTGTATGGGATGCCCGCACCTGCAAGCACCCGTGGATATATGACGATTATATAATCTGCACCAAATACGGAAATTAGGATCATTTTGTGTATATCACCTCCTGTACATGCCCTAGGTAGCTATAGGATTGGATATCTCGCAATAAACATAGTATGTATTATATATAGGCGCAGGGATCTCGGTTTTGCGTCCATGTGCTGTAATTATGCTATACCATTGGCCTACATATACTGGGTCATATCCAGGACCATATGGGGCTCTGATATTGAAAGTCAAATCATGCCTGCAGCTGGATATATATATTGTTAGACATATGCGAGGACATCATGATGCCTAGACTGTTTGTGTTTGTACGGGAGGTGATATACGTGCAAATTGGTGACTTACCATATTTGGTACAGATTATATAATCATCCTATATCCACGGGTGCATGCAGGTGCGGGCATCCCATACAAGTAAAATGGTGTTGGAATCAGGAGAAAAGACCAAGATTTGAGGGAGTTATGAGTGTTATGCTGAAATCATCATTTTTTGAAAAAAATTGATCCGCGCCCTAAGTTCCGCAAAGAGCTGTAATGAGCCTGCGGCCACGTACAGCCCGAGGATTGTCTACACATAAGTAGGGCAGATTGCCCGTCTTTCGCTACCAATTTCTCCCCACCTTTACCTGTCCTCCATCCCGTCGAAATTCCTTGGCTGCCACTGGGCTCTTAGTATTTAAGCCACAATGGTCGCAATTGGTCTCTGCTTCGCAACCGGTGGCGGCTCTTGGGTCTCTAATGCTTGATATCCGGTGCGATAGCCTTCGCTTCAAGAGAAATTTTCTCTGGCTGCACGCTCCCAGTGGTTATCAATTCCAATTTCGCTCTTCAATTCACTGGCCAGAAAAGACGAGGTTTATTCTTTCGAGTGGTGGGAAGTTGTGGGCTCTTAGCAGACAGCTAATTCTACCCCTTTTCTCGTGTACAATCCTGCCTGCTTGCAATTTTACCCATGTCTTGGTTCGGGATTTCTCAGCTGGCCCACGCCTCCCCCACTCTGACATTGCCTTAAAAGGCATATC
The DNA here is from genome assembly GCA_029378395.1 of Mycena leptocephala. NCBI lineage: Eukaryota > Fungi > Basidiomycota > Agaricomycetes > Agaricales > Mycenaceae > Mycena > Mycena leptocephala. The sequence goes on from JARJLF010000137.1 coordinate 111,481, forward strand.
AAATCTAATCGCCTCACGTGTTGCCCTGAGCGACCTCCCAGCAGACACTACTTAACTGGCATCTTCGGGTCGGTGGTTCGAATCCTACCATGCGTGTTTTTGTTTTTTCTTGCCGTTTTCGCTTCCCTATCGAATGATTTCTTTCCACCACTTTTCCCGTCCATATGAGCTCTGTAAACAGATTTTAGCGGCCAACCTACGGTGCTTAGCGGGCTCTAACCTGCGCTCGAAAATATTTAATATCAATATAATGCTCAAATAATTAAGCAGAAAAATTTACAGTGCTCCACCGAGCAAATCCCCTGTGTGAGACGGTACTTATGTTGTCTGTCAAATGAAACATGTTAAGGGCCGTCTACAGATTATAGCAGAAATTAAATAGTTGAATTTACTCTGACAAATGGCTCTAAAGTAAGAAAAAATCGGAAAAAATAATATATTGATTGGGTTAGTGTGTTCTCAAGAAGGGTTGAATATTTTGGGTGCCCAGAAATAGGTAATGGTGGACGTTCGAGCCTTCACTACCAACTCTGACACTGACGCGCAGGCGCGCTGACATACACGTGATGTGAAAGGTCACGTGTATGTCAGAGTGGGGGAGGCCAAGGGGGTTTGGATTTCTCGGCCGCACAGGATGCTCGGATGATCAAGACGGTGAATCCTTTGTCAGAATTTCTTTTTTTGCCTTCATCCTTCTTTGTTACCCGTTGTATCTTCGTAGCGTGCACTCAAATCAATCCATGATGCATGTTGGAATTGCCAGAGCGAAGCGGCGGCCTGTCTTGTTTGCTTTCAACCAACGTGGCTGTCACGTGACCCGCCATTTTCTTTTGTATCTGCATTTCTATACCGCAACAAGTACACGGACTACTAAGACGCGGTGCCCGAGGGCAATAATAAATAAAGGGGGCTTTGCGCGAGGGGATCAGCCGGGTTTTGTGTAGTAGAATTTGGAGGTGAGGGGTCATCGTGCAGTCGGCGTCGGCCGGGTATCGTTGGGGTCGGCGATGCTTAAAGCATAAGGTCCATAGCGCATATAGGAAAATAAATTAAGGGAGAGGTGGAAGTAGTGTTACCGCGGTCAGGTTCTGAAACGCTGCTGAACCTGAACCGAACCCGGACCGGACCTAGAGTCCGGTTCAGTGGCTGTGAGGTTCACTGGACCGAACCGAAGGTCCAGTTCGAGGTTCTGAAATTTTGAACATTTCCCGAACTGGTTCGAACCTGCCGAACCTGAACAGATTTCCACCCCCTCAAAGTGAACAAAAGAGCATTCGTGTGAGCAAATTGTGTCCAGAGGTATGGATTCACTTCAGGCCCACTTCAGTCTGATTTGTAGTCCACAAAACAGCCTGAAAAGGCGCTCGAAATAATTATTTCGAGACTTGTGATGGCATCAAACTGCCATCAGACGGAACCAATTCAACAAATTGTGGAATTCAGCATTGTCAACGAGTTCAGTTGAGACCTTCTGGGCAATACAGGAATGATAATAAAGCTGGGGAGGACCTGGAAAGAATTTTGAGTGCATCTGGTGCGTGGGAAGAAAAAACAGATTCGAACCGGGTCCGAACCTGAACTGGACCAGAACCTGGGTCCAGTCCAAAGTTCAGCAAATTCCCTGAACCGAACCCGAGGTCCAGTTCGAGGTTCAGAAAATCTGGGTGCTGAGCTGGACCGAACCGGACCGCGGCAACACTAGGTGGAAGGGACCTGGGGTGGGGGTGTCGGAAGTATCGTGTCGGGAGGTGTTTGGTGCGCGTAGGGGTCAGGCGGGTCCATCGCCTAGCCCCCATCGGATTCGTCGTCAGAATCCGGTGGTTCTGGTTCGTCCTCGAAGGACGGCAGCTCCGTTACCCGGCGTGGCTTGCCAGTCTTGGTAAACACCCCGGACTCCTCTAAGAATTTCGCCAGAGCGGCGATGCCGTCCTTCGTGCCCAATATCTCGGGCAGGGAGATATCCCTTGAGACGTCTTCGAGGATGTACCGTTGGTCCGCATAGAGCGGACACTCGCGAAGTAAATGTTCGCGTGTCTGCAAGGCCTCGCCGCACGGGCAGTCAACGTCCTCAGATGGAACGAATCTGCTGTAGTACTCGCCTGAGTAGCAGTGGCCGATCCGACATAAGCTCTGAGTCTATGTCTGATTTGTCAGTATCTTGCTCTTCCTGGCTCCAGTCAACTCGTAAGCTGTCAAAGTATATGGTAGGGTGGAACTCAGTGTTTGGCCCGACATGAGCCTTATTTTTATACTTGGGGTTTACTGGGGGGGAGGGAGGAGGTGCAGGATCCAATGAAATATCAGGAACAGGAGATTGAGTTGATTTTGCACCCTGGTTTTCAAGCCAGAGATGTTACGGGTCTGTTTCCTCCTGGGAGGCATGATGGGGGAGTCAAGATGCACTCCTGATAGGCAGCTATATGTGACCCAGGAACAAAAGAGCGGGCCGGATACTGTTGCTTCTTCGAAGTTGGACCAGGTGACAATGTGACAGTGACACATGTGACACGAAAATCACAGGCTTTCTTTGAAGGAACCACTCGTTGAAATCTTTTGGAAAAATCGGCATCATACTCAGCTCATTGAAAAGAGTCTCTAGGAATATTTCCATGATTTTACTATAGGTTTTGGGGTACGGCCATTGTTTTGGAGGTTGACCACTATAAATACCCCTTTATCTCAGGAACGGCTTGTGGGATCGGGCTAAAAAAAAATCAGAAGGACCTCCATTAGGTCTACTTTGCATCCCGATCATTTCCGAGGGCTTACTATAACCTTCATCAAAATTGTTGAGTTTGACTGTCCCCTACTGTAGTATAGGGTACGCTGGTGATGCTGACATTTGCAGAAAGTATCGATATCTGGTTGAAAAAAAAACACGAAGAGCCCTAGACCCGCAATCAGTTCAGAAAATTAGGCGATCAAAATTCACGATCCCTGGTGAGCGCAACAAGGTGGTATGAAAAGCCAGTGCATTGCAGGCAGCGTCTGATGGCCAGCACAAAGAAATTGTCCTACTGCTACTTTAGCACAGTGCAGACGTGAATATGCAGGGTGGCAATGCATTACAAGGAGCATCGTATAGCAGGAGCCAAGAAATTGTCCAGTTATTCATTCAGTACAGTCCAGATATAAATGCACAAGGTGGAATATATGGCAATGCATTACAAGCAGCATATTATAGGGGGCACAAAAAATTATCCAGCTGGCACCAAAACAGTATTTTGGCCACTGTGCAATCATTTCAAGCCGGATTTTGACAGGGTTTTGCTGGGAGAATAGCCAGCGAAATTTCAGTTCAAACTGTTGCTTCAGATTTATTTTGATGGCCCTGGTGCTTTTGAAAAGGAGCTCAGGGCTCTCCATGCCAATCCAAACAAATGCAGGCCGTCACCAAACAATGTGCCGAGATTTTGCACCAAAACAGTATTTTGGCCACTGTGCAATCATTTCAAGCCAGATTTTGACGGGGTCTTGCTGGGAGGATAGCCAGCGAAATTTGGGTTCAAACTGTCGCTTCAGATTTATTTTGATGGCCCTGGTGCTTTTGAAAAGGAGCTCAGGGCTCTCCATGCCAATCCAAACAAATGCAGGCCATCACCAAACAATGTGCCGAGATTTTGCACCAAAACAGTATTTTGGCCACTGTGCAATCATTTCAAGCCGGATTTTGATGGGGTCTTGCTGGGAGGATAGCCAGCGAAATTTGGGTTCAAACTGTCGCTTCAGATTTATTTTGATGGTCCTGGTGCTTTTGAAAAGGAGCTCAGGGCTCTCCAATTTTGGCCACTGTGCAATCATTTCAAGCCGGATTTTGACGGGGTCTTGCTGGGAGGATAGCCAGCAAAATTTCGGTTCAAACTGTTGCTTCAGATTTATTTTGACGGCCCTGGTGCTTTTGAAAAGGAGCTCAGGGCTCTCCATGCCAATCCAAACAAATGCAGGCTGTCACCAAACAATGTGCTGAGGTTTTGCACCAAAACAGGTGCTCTGGAGTCGTAACTTAATGCAAGATATATGTGGTACCCACTCTAGATGGACATGACTGAAGTGAATGTTTACAGTAATATCTGCCGAGTCAGGGTAGTTAGAGAGGAATTTGTAGTCACCAAACCCGAGTTGAGGTGCATACAAAGGACATACAAAGGACAAATCAAAATTGCACTTCAGTCATTGGAAATGAGGTTCTCAGGCAGTCATATTTGCTCATATAAACTTAGGTGTACGGACGATAAATCGTGCTCACCAAAGTGATCTCCCTCTTTCCACTTCGTTCACTGTTGGAATATGGACTTGGCGAACGATATCGCTCGTGCACTATAGCTACTGGGAGTCAACATTACCTAGTGCTGCCTCAGCACAGTGCTCACTCGGGCGGCAACTGGGATCATACTGACTCATACACAGCAGAATTGATCCAACACGATTCCTTGATGTTCTACTCGAATATCTGGGAATCTTGCAGAGATTCGGGGGTCGAACTCCTCTTTTGACCCACTATGGTAAAATGACGAGGCTAAAATACCTGAAAGGGTATTATTGTAAGAAGGCGAGAATGGAGGGGATAAGGATAGTAGCATACCTGCGTTGGCGGTGCAGTGTCTGCGTTGACGATGACGGAACTAGATAAAAATCGTGCTCAGATAGGTCAATATCGAACTTAAAAAGATCGCACACCCTTTGTATGTCGCATATCTGGACTTGAAGAATGCGTTCCCGGGGACGGACAGGTCGACACTCTGGGTAAAACTCGCAAGACTCTGTATTTCAGGACCGATGATAGAGTGGTTGAAATGCCTTTACGATAGGATTCGGTACATCGTGCGATTGGATGGGCAGTACGCGCCGCAATTCAGATCACTACTTGGTACTCTGACTGGGGATCCGGGTTCGCCCCACCTACGGAATTCGTTTATGTCGGACTTCATCCTCGCACACCACCCCCAGGATATTCACCTGAACGGCGTACCTACAAACCAGGTTGAACATGTAGACAATATAATGACGGCGTCGTTCTGTCCATCCGGTTTTCAAATCCACCTCTCAAGGATCTCGTAGGGACAGTGCCATTGGCACGCAGCCAAAGCTGAGGGTGGTACGGGAAGAGTTTGTCGCGGGACTTCAAATAGTCGCAAAAAGGCTTGTATGGGTCTGTGAGTCCAGAAAGCTTCTGGATCAGGAGTGCGTTGCCCAAGCTGAAGACAATCACCACGGCTTCAGCTCAGGTCAAAAGGCAGGAGGAGGAACGAAATAACCAGGATAACAGGAATGAAATGGCCGAGAACGAGCATAGGGAGATGGATTTGGACTGAACGATACGTCCGCGATGATCAATTTCCTTTTTTGGCCAGATGTAATTGAAGCGAAAATGCGCTAACTTATGGGGGGTCTTAATTACAATTATTCTCACTACACTGAAGGCCGTGCATATTCAGAATAAATCTGGATTCCAGAGAATGCTGCGCTTGCAGCTCTGTCCTGTCAGTGAGAATTCGTTCCTGACGAATAGGGACAGCAACCGTGGTGCATCCGCAGGCCACGCAGTCATGGTGAACATTGAATTCAAACATGACATTCCGCCGACACATAGCATTAATCAGAAACCTTGACGAGACTTGAATGAAATTGAACCCCACCCTCGGCTTTACGCAAACCACTTTTGCCTCGGCAGGAACTAGGATTGGCATGTTCAATCGCTGTTCTTTCGTGTCGGAAATAAAGAAAAGCTCAACCACGACAACAACATTATCATGTTGCGTCAACGGCTTTCCATCCCGCTCCCGAGTAATAATTCGCAAAATGCGACCGACTTGAGGCTTTCAGTCTGGAAGGACGACTTTAAACCTGTGGCATTTCAAAGAATATCCAGGAACCATTCTTACATGTATCCCAGAACTGACCAATTACCGACTTGCAAATGAGTCAACGGGTGCTGGCTCCGTCAAAATGAATTTTGGTGCTAAATCAGTCTGCTTTCCTCATCTCCCCGGGAAACGATATCCACTGTTGGCAGCCACGCTCACACGGCATTTCCCCTTATTCCGAGTTGTTTTCCGATCCGCACGGCATCCCTGCCGTCGTTTTTCTGCTTCACCATAGGCCTTGGATCCCATATACCGGACTTCCGACCCGCATTGTGTACCAGACCGGCGCTGCGACAGTGAGCCTCAAGGCGATATAGTGGCATCAGAATCGTATCCATCCTTGTCGGGGTGCAGGCCGCCATACTCGACCGCCCATCCGTCCCGAGTTGCTGGAACATTGCCAACCATCTAAGGAAAAGATTGGCTTGTGTAAGGAGAGGAAGGTTTGTACGACGAACTGAAACGAATGAGCTCGAGATTTGAACATTTTTTAACCCACTGGTCGAGCGGGAAGTCATCGACGGACATTGCATGGCCGGTAACCATCAACAAATTGCCGAGACCATCAACAAAGCCTAGCGGGATTTTTGAAACGAGCAGCCCCTGTGACATAGTAGTGCAAGACGATGGGGAAAGACAAAAGAATATCCCACACGGGGTATGCCCTCCCGGTGTGGTACAAACCCGGACAGTGTGGGTTGCTAAGGCACTCGGGAAGTGCAGCGGCAGGCCACCCGTCTCCTCACCGGAGTACTACGCACGACGGCGACAGACACGCTAGATTTTCATTCCTACATCCTCCCAGTTCACATCCTCCTCAACAGATCGGCCTTCAATGCTGGTGCGTGTCTTTTTACACTCCCTCCCTCCAGTCCCATCCACCACATCATCCGCAAGTGCCGACGAATACCCCCTTTCCACCGCTCCTCCATTCACCACCTGCTCGCAGCGTTCCCCATTCTGTGCGAGGAATTCGAGACCATCGACTCGCAACTCAGCCCCCTCGTGGTGCCGAATACTTTGGAAACGAGGATCGAGTCAACCAAGGAGGATGCGACGAAGAAGGCGGAGGAAGTGGTACGCGGGGGAGGTGGCCGTCAGGGTGTCTGCTCCCAGCACCCGCTTCCTCGTCTCCATAACGACCAGCTCGAGCGCCTCCGCCTCGCTCCAGCGGCCCTGGTTCCGGTACGTGGCATGGGGCCCCTTGATTTGCATCAGGGAAGTAGTGGAAAGAGAGGCTGGACAGATGTAGGGAAGGGGGAATGTGGTACCCTTGTCTGTCACCAACACGGGGTTTAATGGGCAACTGTCACTCGGATCACCAACACTTTCATCAGAATCTCCATAATGTTGCGGCTCTCTAACTCCTTCTTGTTCTTTCTGCAATATATGATAACTTGATATGCAGCCATGTTATTGCGTAATAACTTGCTTATCGGGAGCATCTTACCTTGTTTTCCAATCCAATCGCCACATGACAGGCACCCTTGGCAGAAAAAAGCAGAACTGGAAGGTGTTCTGAACAAGATGTATAGGTCAGTTCCAGGTCCACGTCAGTGAAAACACGCTCCCTTTTCATTGTCCTTCCACTCGATCTCAACACTGGCAGCATCTCGCTCTGGCTCGGAGCAGACTCTGCCAAGTGCCAACCAATATTCCTTTCTAATGCGGTTTCGGTAAATTCTGCCCCCGGAAACATCGTGTTGTTGGTCATTGAAGCGGAACTGTCTCTGAGCACAACATATTTCTGCTGGGGAGACGGCCCCGAGCTGCGCGCGTGCAGTTTGAAATAGAAAGTACCAGGAAATCAATGCCCCGTCTTCTGGAACCATAATGAGTCAAATGGCTAGAAATTGTTGTTGCAAACCTGTGATTGCGCAACTCGGCGATCATGTTCTTGAAGCTTCTCGTTTCATATCTTTCTGCCCATGGATTTGAGTTCAGGCATTTTGATTTTCTTCTTTCCGTCATGGTGGGCGGGGAGAAGTGGGTGGATAGAATGTGAAGGTTCCCTACTCTATATATACATAATTGACTCCCGTAGCAACGTTGACCTCCTCCGAGAACTAATAGAATAGAGATCATTACCTATGAAATGATACAACTATCAATAATCTTCTGGTTTGAAATGTCCCCCTGAAATCCCTTGAACATCCCGCTTATCACAGCCCTTCAGATATCGATGTTTCAGGTTCCATTTCACTTGTATTATATCCATATGCGATCCACGATGTTGAACAGCCGAACAGTGTCGGAACTGTTCTGACACACTGGTGCAGCAGCACATTGCCTTTCAAATTTTCTGTATATTATTGAGGTCTGCATGGTCAAAGAGAAAAGGGGGCGGTGTAGCGGTAACCAGTTACCCAGTGTTGGAACCGTTCCAACACATTGGTGCAGCAGGGATTGCGTTCCTAATTTTCTGTATAATCTTGAGGTCACCAGAGTCAACGAAAAAAAAGAGGCCCTGTACAGTACGCAGTTAGACAGTGTCGGAACCATTCCGACACACTGGTGCAGCAGCACATTGTCATTGGAATTTTCTGTATAATCTTGAGGTCACCACGGTCAACGAAAACAAGGGGCACTGCAGCAGGACCCAGTTACTCAGTGTCGGAACTGTTCCAACACACTGGTGCAGCAGCACATGGCCTTTCAAATTTTCTGTATAATCTTGAGGTCACCACGGTCAATGAAAAAAAGGGGGCACTGTACCAGTACCCAGTTAGACAGTGTCGGAGCCGTTCCGACACACTGGTGCAGCAGCACATGGCCTTTCTAATTTTCTGTATAATCTTGAGGTCACCAGAGTCAACGAAAAAAAAGAGGCCCTGTACAGTACGCAGTTAGACAGTGTCGGAACCATTCCGACACACTGGTGCAGCAGCACATTGTCATTGGAATTTTCTGTATAATCTTGAGGTCACCACGGTCAACGAAAACAAGGGGCACTGCAGCAGGACCCAGTTACTCAGTGTCGGAACCGTTCCGACACACTGGTGCAGCAGCACATGGCCTTTCTAATTTTCTGTATAATCTTGAGGTCACCATGGTCAATGAAAAAAAAGAGGCGCTGTACCAGTACCCAGTTAGATGGTGTCGGAGCTGTTCCGACACACTGTTCCGACACACTGGTGCCGCAGGATCTTGCCTTTCTAATTTTCTGTATAATCTTGAGGTCACCGCGGTCAATGAAAAAAAGGGGGCACTGTAGCAGTACACAGATACAGAGGCAGATTGGTTTCCGAATTTTCTATTTATTTTTTAATTCACCATGGTCAAATTCACCATGGTCAACGAATAAAAAAGAGGCGCTGTAGCAGTACCCAGTTAGACAGTGTCGGAAACCTGGTGCAGCAGCAGCCTCTTCTTTTTCGTTGACCATGGTGAATTCAAAAATATACAGAAAATTTGAAGGGCAATCTGTTGCTGCACCTATGTGTCAGAACGGTTCCGACACCATCTAACTGGGTGCTGGGAGCGGCTCTTCGTTTTCGTTGACCATGGTGAATTCAAAAATATACAGAAAATTTGAAGGGCAATCCGCTGCTGCACCTGTGTGTCGGAACTGACTGGCTGCTGGGACAGTGGCTCTTCTTTTTCGTTACCATGGTGATCTCAAAAATATACAAGGAATTCAAAAGCCAATCTGTTACTGAACCTGTGTGTCGGAACGGTTCCGACGCCGTCTCACTGGGTGCTGGGACAGCGGCTCTTCTTTGCAACACCAAATCACCATATTTTTTGGAGGATAAGGACTCAACATGCATCCCTGCAATCTGACACAGCGTGGACTGGAGCAGCCTCCTACAGCGAGGACGGACGGGGCATTGAATCCTTATGTGGCCAGCTTCCCGATCAAAAATAGTACCTGCACTTAGTCAGACGGTGTCGCAATTGTTCCGACACCTGTAGCAACAGATTGTCCTCCGAGTTTTTTGTATATTCTCGAGGTCAGCATGGTCAACGAAAAAAAAAAAAAAAACAAGGCACTGGTGCAGGTAGCAGCAGGTTGCCCTTTGAATTCTCCGTACATTTTTGCCGTCACCATGGTCAACAAAGAAGAGGTGCTGTACCAGTACCAAGTTAGGGAGTGTTGGAAACAGGTGCAGCAGGACATCATTTATCAAACCTTTTTTGGCATTTCTACTCGTGGCCGCTCGAAAATCACGCTTGGACAGTACGCGACACTCCATGCGAATTTTACCCAGTTTTGATTTTCACCGAACTGGTGTTCCCTTCCAGTGCTGTACTCTCACACCAGCTCACCTGAACCTTGCTGCCGAGAATGTTACTTCAGCTTCTCATCCCACAGAGATGACCTTGTCCCACCTTGGCTCCGACGTGTGTCTTTATTTATTTGTTCTCCACATTTTAGGCTACCAAACTTACCATTCGTACCACCTGTTTGCTCAAGAATGAAACCCGGCGAGTCCCTGACCAAGGGATCTGAGGTGCTCAATCCGACGGGAATTTTGCAGGCAAGTGCCTCGTCTAGTCAATTTTGCCATGGGCTTTGATCCCCGCTCCAACGGGCGGATTTGATGTGAATTTCCTTTGTGAATATCGGTAGTGTATTTCTTTTGTTTACACATGTGTCAGCTCCTCAAATGCGCCGTCTGCTCGAGAGAATCGGAGCCATGTCAACAGTGTGCCGCTGTTTGTAACGGCGACCTAACATTGAAGACAAACACATTGACCGAGTGAAAGCCAGAAAGAAAAATATTGGCCCGAATCGGTGTGCAGGCAACGTCCTGATTCCCAGGAACACTGCTAGAAATGAGGTCGCATCATTCTCAGTCTCAACGCGCCGATTTTCTGAGCCCCGCAAGCTATTCATCACGGGAAAGATGAAATTCCCTCGCCCAAAGCTGTTTAGAGTTGATTTTTCACTCTAAAGCTCAGTAAGGCCCACGCACCAGCTTCTGCCAGGTTCAGCGGCGGAAGAAAGATGCAGGGGATCCGCCACGAGGAAACATATACTCATGGCTGAAAATAAGTGTTGGCATATAGCTTTGAATGTGCCCTCACTATGCCATCTATTGATGAGGAGACTGCGTTTTGGTTTGGAGGTCAATAGGGTTCAAAAAGTGGGACGACAGGGCTGATGCCATCAGATATGGCTGATGGACCACCATTTTTTGACAGAATAAAAAAATCCCTCAATTGCTTCTGCTGACCGTTGTAGTATTAACTTGGTTCGTTCCAACATGGTGGATGTAATTAATGACTAAGGTCTACATTCTGACCCTCTTATGTCCTAGATCAGGTCACTGTGGCAATGGAGAAACATGTGTCATTTCCCAGGTGAAATTTGATGCACTGTTGATGATCACTGTATTTCGATCTAATTATGGGTGTCGGATGCATTGGGAAAGTCATTACCATCCCAGTCGCAGTTTAGTTTGCATCAAAAGGTGGGGTAATCATCTCAAAGAATCTAAATTACTAGCACTATGCACTCGCCAACACCGATTTCGGCCACGAGTAGCCAAGCCCAAGTTCTCGCAGAATGGCGTCCCTGGGAGAAATTGCAGAGAGCCGTTTGCAAATGCTCCTCCCACCCATCCCCCTCCCCAAAATGTCGTCTTGCAGCCGAATATGCCTCTGCAGTTTCGAAACCCATACCATCTGCCTTATCCGAACACGTATAGCCCATATTTCCCTCCACAATTCGCCACATCTCCTCAGTATGGTGTTGCACATCCTCCACATTTTCCCCGCAAATTTTGTACCCCCAGGTCAGTGAAGAAAACCAGAGCTGCTGTCCTCTTGTCGGAACGGTTCCAACACACTGGTGCAGCAGCAGATTGCTTCTCTAGTTTTTTGACTCTTCATTGTACTTCATTTCATCAAGGTCTGCATGGCTAAGGAAGGACGAATGGAGGTGCTGTCCTCATGTTGGAACAGGAGCAGCGTGCCTTTCGAGGCTTTTTGACCCTTGAATATATGGCGAGTTGCAAGGTTTAATGAAACAAGATATAAAAATAAAAATAAAAATGGAGGTGTTGTCCTCGTGTTGGAACCGTTCCGACACACTGATGCGACTGCAGATTGACTTTCGAGTTTTTCAACCCTTCATTGTATATATTGTAAAGGTCTGCAAGGTCAGAGAGTCGTGTCGGAACCGTTCTGACACTGGTGCAGCAACAGAGTGGCTATCGAGTTTTTTCACCTTCATTGTATATTGTGGGTGTGTGCAGGGTTGGCAAAAAGAACAGATGTGCTGTCCTCGTATCGGAACGGTTCCGACACACTGGTGCAGGGAGAGATTGGTTTTCGAATTTTTTGACCCTTCATTGTATGTTGTGAAGGTCTGCAGGGTCAGAGAGAGAGAACAAAAAGCAGACGTGCTTCTGCCTCGAGGTAGCGTTCGAGGAGCACTTGCGCAGGGTCAGCCAAGAAACCAGAGGTGCTGTCCTCAAGTCGGAACGGTTCCGACACTGGTGCAGCAGCAATGTGCCATTTGAGCCTTTAACCCTTGATTGTATATTGTGAAAGTCTCCAAGGTCAGCAAGAAAAAGCAGATGTGCTGTACTTGTGTCGGAACGGTTCCGACACACTGGGGCAGCAGCAGATTGATTTCCAAGTTTTTTGACACTTCATTGTATATCATGAGGAGCTGCCAGGTCCTGATCGTTGATTGTGGAGGTCTGCAAGGTCAGAGAAGAAGAAAAAACACACTGGTGCAGTGCGGAGTGCCTCTTGAGTTTCTTGATCCCAGCAAAAAGGAAAATGGAGGTGCTGTCCTCTTGTCGGAACCGTTCCGACACAGTGCTGCCGCAACACAATGCCTTTCGACTTTTGTGACCCTTCATTGTATAGGGAATGCTGTCTCGTGTCGGAACTGTTCCGACAGTGTTGCCGCAACAGAGTGCCTTTCGAATTTTGTGGCTCTTCATTGTATGTTGTGAAGGTGTTACAGAGGCGAATGTTGAGGCTGTTAAAAAATGAAAGAACATGAGAAAACAAAGGAAGAATAACATAATAAGGTGCGTGCGTACCTTTTGAAGTCTCGCGCCCTTGAAGCCCACCGGGTCTGCTGCAGTGAAACAGCACATGATGTATACAGCACAAATTCGCACGCATGAGCCATGTGCGGTTTCCGGGTATTGCTTGTAATAAGAGAATTCGTCGGGCAGTGGACGGTGGGCAGAGAAGACAGGTATGGGAGAAGAAGAAATGGCGGGAAAGCCAGGGGGGACTCGATGCCATAGAGGGAGAGCTCGGACTCCCGGGCCCTGCCATTATGAAGAGCAGCGGCAAGCAGAGTCAACCTCCCACGCCTTGGTCTCGCTCATTCGCCATATTTTGATCGTGCGGTCGCCGGCGGCGGAGATGATGAGGGGAAGGGTCGGGTGGAACATTGCGTAATTGACACCGCATCGTGGCCCTCCAAGACATATTTGACCGTAGAGAGTGTATCGAAGGTTTCAAAATTGCCTGGGCCACTCCCACCGCTGCTGTTTGGGGAGCCTTTACGCAGCCCAGAGATATCCCAAACACGCACGGTTTGGTCCATGGATGCAGATACGACGAGGTCGTCCTTGGGGTGTAAGAGGGCGGACATGACATAGTGAGAATGCCCAGTGAGAATGGCGATGCAATTTCGCGACGTGCTGTTCCATATGCGAATAGTTTGGTCATCAGAGGTTGAGATCTACAAAAATCCACTTAGACGCCGTTTGGCGGCAGATGTCCCACTACTCAAAATCCAAGGCATCTCATGGTGGATTTGGACAGCGCGGACATAGTCCAAGTGCCCATGGAGAGTGAAAAGACACCGTCTACTTTGTGGTTGTATGTCTGCGGGCGTATAAGTCGTGTATAGGCCACAGAAAAACACCGGCTAACCCCAAACTTTAATTTTGTAGTCGTCGCCACCAGTCACCAGCAGGGCACGGCTCAGATGAAAATTAACGCCTCGGACAGGGCCTATAGATTGTCAGAGATACGCCCGCAAGCACGGACAATCTACTTACCCTCGTGTTCTTCAAAACGGTCAACAAGGACACCCATGCGGTAGTTCCACAGTTGAATGCTGCCATTATGGAGAGCAGCGGCAAGCAAAGGCTGAGAAGGGTGAAATGCGAGCCCTGTACCGACAGAGTGAGATATAAAAGCAGAGAAAAATGTATGCATACCCTTGATGCGAACTTTATAAGGATAACAGACATGCTGCTGTGTTGTACAACGCAGCCCAGACCAGATAGACTTGTTTGGAGATGGAGACGAAGTCGGATGGAGTCCCGGGAGGAGACAGCCTATCCTCGAACGCTAAGTTATTCAGTGTCTCTGGTAACGAGGAGGTCAGTCACTTTGTGACCGGACGCGACAAAAACGGGGCAGATTGCCCAGTTTCTGAAAGCAGGACCCACAAGATCTAATCTTGAAGACGAAATTGCAGTTCAGCGACCGAAACTGCAGAGCTCGGGCGCTGCCCGCAGTCGCATTCCCTTGACACGGTTGCTCTTCGACTCGAACTCTGTGAGCATTACAGACATGCTGGGCAACGTATTTCACGCCGGTTAGCTCAGACGAGATAGATTTAGGATAAAGTCCGGGGAGGGGGAGGAGAGAAAGAGTGTGGGACGCGAGCATGTGATAGCTGTCAACCTTCACTTTGCGCCGCACCGCTTACATGCCTCCGAAGACAAGTACTCAGGGCCCGGCGTGCCGCCACTGTGGCCGTCATTTTAGCACCAGAGGAATAACAAGGCATGAAACTGGCTGTGCATCCAAAAGCATCAGCAGGAATAAGAATGCCCAGTTTGCCGCGCAACTGAAACAACGTAAAGCTTGGTTTCAACTTTTGTACTAGTTCTGCGTGTGGTCAAGTCTAATCTGTTCAATTTCACAGAACAAGCTGCACTTAAAGAGCTTGAGGCACGGGTTAAAGGTATGTCCGAAACTTTTATAAATTATTTGCCATATTCATTGGCTAGCACGAACCGTGGCCGGTCCATCTGGCCAAGCTCCTCTCCTTGTCCAGATACCTGAACGACCTGATATCCATGCTGGTATGTATTATTGCGTCGTTCAATTCTCAAGATTCTAATGCATACCCAGACTATTTGGATTATCATTCGCCACAGGATGACCTTTTATACAATGACGACGACCCTCCTGCCGGCGACGACCCAAACCAACGTGCGCCAAGTCCCGTGGAGGCGGAAGAGCCAGAAATAAAATGTGTATTCCATCCGCACAGTAAACGCCCGCCTCAGTTCCAATCCTTCCAAGACTCCGTGTGCAGGCCCGAGCAAACAGAACCTACAGATAGTCAACCATGGCGCCCGTTCCGTTCTCAGTTGGATTTTGAGGTTGCAGAATTCTGCGAAACTAACATGTTGAATAAGGATTCGACACAGACATTAATATCTCTTATCCAACGTTGTAACGCTAATCCGCAAGACTTTACACTGGCCAGCCAACGTGAATTGGATGATCTGTGGGAACTGGCTTCACATAAATGCACCGAAGTAAGTTTTCCTCAACCAAGAACTGAATTCAACTTACATGTACTTGGAATATATCAGTTCGCGAGAGGTACCATCACAATCCAATATAAAAACGAGGACAACACTTTCAATACCTACGCTCGGCCACTCTGGGATTGGGCACGAAGTCTTATTCAAGATCCTCGCCTGGCTTCTTCTTTCGTGTGGGACGCCGAGAAGGCTTACAAATTCGACGGCGAAACTTATGTTCGATTCTATCAAGAGCCTTGGACTGCCGACGCGTTCTGGGCAGCCCAGGTGAGTCATACAGTGTACTTGTGTTTAAACCCTTACTTACTAGGTTTTTTATAGTCATCTTTGCCGGACGATCCAGCAGCGAAGCCAGTCTGCTACGTCATATACGCAGACAAGTCAAAACTCTCGTCATTCGGTACCCAGAAAGCATATGCGGTGGTATCTTATTCCTACACTCGCCCTTCACGGTCGGGGTGCTGCGGGCCAGTGTTGTCCTTGACCAGTCAAAGGTCAAACGCAGTTGATGAAAATTGAAATTTAGGTTCGGTACAAGCCCCGTTCTGACGATGCCGTGGGATGCCGGGCCGAACAAACAGACCAAACATCAAACCAAACAGACCAAACACGCATTCGTCAGAAGGGGCTTGCTTCAGACTGCCAAAATCGTGGGGGTTGGAGATTGCCCTTCAGCGACACAACGCGGCCTCATGCTGCCAGGGTCTCTATGTGAAACTTTTAGAATGCCAATCTGGCTACAACTTTGCACTATGATATGTGGCAATACATATCCAATCCATCGAGTTCTTCGGGGTGCAAGAGGGGCGAAAACGACCTTTTTTTGTGATCCCTCAGAAATATTTATTTTTCAACGGATACCTGGGATATTCAAATGGAAGCTAGTATTGGTATATATCTTTGCTCACACCAACCTCCAGGACAATGCCTTCTCTGCACATGAAGTTATTCTACACTCATTCTCGAAAATCACCCAAATCACATACCTGTCACGCCATGTGACATCCGTTGACGCTGTCACGCTAAGCCCGAAAATATTCCCCCTCCTTCACTCACGAGGTCAAAAAATGCATTCATGGCCCCCAAAAGATTCTATAGATATATAGAGACCTATACCCTCTTCAAAAGTGCTTTTTCTTGGCTGTACAACGACTAGACAGGGGAAATGATGGGTTGGAGCATATCATAATACAAAGACCTTGGTGGACAGCCATTGAAGCTCAGGATAAGACTTCCGAGTTGTCTTCTTATTTTTAAACTGCATTGAACCTCATTTTTAGTAAGAAAGACCCCTCATTTTGCCTCACGGGCCATTGACTCAATGTGAGAAGGGGTAGAAAGTTCATATTATTTGACCCCCAATGGCTGAGGATTTTGACATCTCAGGACGTTTCTATGACATTTCTCAAGCTCAATTTGGGTTTTGATTATCTTTTTTGCAGCTGAATGCAAGTCGCGGCGCTGTCGTGACAGCAGATGTGACACAGTGTGACATCCCGTACTCGGGAGGTTGCGAGACCAATGTCTCTGGCTTTGTTTGCCCTGAAATTCTGATAATATTTGTGAACATTACCGGGATGTAACCAAGCATTTTAGACTGTAATACCCAATTGATTAAAGCACCTGCTAGACCTGCAGACCACGATCTTTGAAAATACAAGAACATTGGATCAAACGATGGGTTAAAAGAAGGGCTGGGCCTTAGAGGCTAGAAAAAAAGCACAATAACATACCTAATGATACATCCTCAAGGTCGCAACTTAAATCTGGAGGTTTGAGGCAAAATTCAAGTAGCTAGAAAACATTTTGTAACCCCTTTGTTTGACGCAGTTTGAAGCAAGCCCCTTCAAGAAGGTACCCCGGCGCGCCGGGCCGGGCTTGTTCCGAACCTAGATGAAATTGACCTTGACGACCGGTTTGAACCGGTTTGACCATATTTGACCATGTTTTTGACTGTTGCCAAATTTGGAAATCTCCTTCGCTGAGGTTGCAAAAGGGCAAATATGATATCCCTAAGCCTTACTGGACTATCTCCTACCGTTCCGGGTCGTTCGGACCCCATATTAATGAAAAATGGTACTGATCTTTTAAAATGGTCGGAATTGGCGGTGTGCAAAATATATGGAGCTGTACGATGACCGAAACCCAGCGATTCGCCACTGTCTCTGCTCAAGCAGCTCTCTGTGCTTCCCTCGCTCCAGTTCCTGAAATCAAATGACATTTATCATTCTTACCTCTATTTTTTCGATTCACTAAACATTAGTTTTGTCTTGGTTCCCTCTTTCCCCCCCGGTAGATGGGTATCTCTCCTGGTCTTTGAAAAGGTCTTAGGTACGACAGATAATATATTTGCCATCCATCAAATTGCTCCGCCCTTAAAGCAGAGAATTACTTACTGTTCTTTCTTACTGTACTGTAGCAGCTGTCTCTTAAATAAAAATTGCGCTCTTAAATTAAGAGTTACTCCGGCAGTTGACTTTGACTTTGATTTGATGGCTGACTTTGACTTTGATGCCTTACATAATGCAGTTTGCCGATGATGCCGATAACTGATGGTATGTTTGGACCTCATGTTTTCCTCCCTTATTCCTTTATTTTTTCCACCGGAGCTATGGTGACAAATATATATACTAGGTGGCTGCCATTATCTAAAAACCAAGGGACCAGAGGAAGGTATCGAGAAAGAGATACCGGTTTATGAAACTCAGTGATGTTACGCATCTTCTGGCCTCACAGCCCACCCAAAGCTTCCAAGTTGCTAAGAAAATTCAAGGAGTGTTTACACTTTGAGCTCTCAGATTAGTTTTCCAGGATGATGTCGCTGTGTTGTGGATAAGAATTGGTTTGTGACCTCCTGTGACAACGTGACAACACTCTCAAAGTCAGACAGGAAAAGATATCAGGGAGGTTGAGACTTGTTAGGTAGCCTCTGAAGTTTACCCGGATTTTTTTTTCGGCGCTGTTTGAGGCCAGATAAGGCCAGAATGCACTAACTCCCTCGTCATCACTGAGTTTGATGGAGCGGCACTCCTTTCTCAATGTCTTGCTTTCCCGGTAACTCTTAGTACTATTCAATTATTGTAGAATAATATTACATGTATTCGTCACCATAGCTCCGGTGGAAAAAAGAATGGAATAAGGGAGTAAAACATGAGGTCCAAACTTACCATCAGTTATCGGCATCATCGGCGAACTGCATTATGTAACGCATCAAAGTCAAAGTCAACTGCCGGAGTAACTCTAAATTAGTTCCCCCAGCTTTCAAGTTGCCGGAGCGAAGCGGCAGCACATCTTGTACATATTTAAATGCCTACGTACCCGAGTCATACCTCAGCCGTTCACTCTATCGTGCCCGTCTCGGTCTGAGGTTTGTCTTCTTCCTATTTTATTCTTTCCGTTACTTATCTTGTGGAGCTATGTAGACTACAGTGCTAAAGCACTACGCGACTATGTAGACAACGCCTTGGCTACAGAGAACTATTTTTGTACTACATAGTCTTCGCAGTGATCTACGTTGCACTATAATTTAGGGGGGTAACGACAACGCTACGGGAGCTTCCTCAGCTACGTAGGGCTCTGTACTCACCCGAATTCGTCCTGATGTCGAGTCAAAGGGGATGAATGGAAGACCGCTTTCCGCAGTCACCTGGGCTTATTCGAGTCCACCGTTATGCCCATGGGTCTTTCAAACGCTCCTGCCATATTCTAGACATATATCCAGGACACTTTGCGCGACCTTCTCGATATCGCCTGCGTTCTCTATCTCCATTACATTCTTATTTTCTCCAAACCCGGCCAAGATCACGAGGAATGTACGCCAGGTTCTCGATTGACTCCATGATGCCTCGCTTTTTACCAATGCAAAGAAATGAGAGTTTTCAAATCACAGGTTGAATATCTTGGCTACATCATTTCATTCAAGGGTGTTCAAATGAACCCCAAGAAACTCGAAACTATCACGAAATGTTCTCCGACATTTTGATCCTACCGTCCCTTCCACTCCGCACCGATGCTTCTGATTTTGCAATGGCTGGTGTCCTCTTACAACCTGATCCCAATGGCGACCTTCATCCCGTTGGTTACTGCTCTCGCAAATTTGCGCCCGCAGAAAGTAATTACGAGATCCACGACAAGGAACTTCTTGCTATTGTCGATTCTTTCCGTGACATGCGGTCTTGGTTAATCGGCAATGGGAGTCCTAGTCATACCCAAATCGCATGAGAGATAGAACTAGATGAATCGACCAATATTGAGCTGGATGCTACAACATGCGAGGTACGAGCACCAAAATCGTCGTAGCGTCTGGGTATAAGAGACTAGCTGGATGCGATCATTTGGAGTCGGATGTCGATAGGAAGACTTTTTTCACTCCGTATCTAGTGCGATCCCACACGAACGAATCCCACGGTGTGGTGTATGGTAAGATGGGCTAAGGGGCCAGGGAGCAGCATGGGCAGAGGCACGGCGTTCCAAGAACGAGCGTCAAGATCCAAGTTTTAGGATGCTCGATCGCCGTTGGTGGCAACGGTCGAAGTGCCGCAAGCGCGCCAGCGTATGGTATGTTTTAACCAATACTTTTACTGGGTCGCAAGGGGATACACAGAGTCGAACGAGCTTCAAAGAGGTTTCGATGATGGTGATATCATAGAACTGTCTCGGTCAAAGAAGCTTGACTGGGAAAAGGAACCATCCGGAAACCTTCCACGCGAGTTGCGTGGCGGAGCTCTGCTCGCACGATCTTGGCTTCATGACGAGCAGGTTAAATTGCGCGCATTGGAACCTTTGCGCAACGTGCCAGCAGGCAACGTGACCCCTCATGATTTTCAAAAACACAAGTATATTGGACCCGCCTTCGGCCCGGAGTCCAACACATCATCATGCTGCTTTAAGTGCTTTTTATTTCGTTGACATTCCGCGCCGCACTGCCGCCCGCTAACGCTCGCAGCGCGCGGCACCTCCATGAACGTGGGAAGAATCACGTGAATTTTCATGTGACTTTTAGTGGCGGTGTCATTGTGTTTTAAAGTATCTTCTTGCCCTCGTGATCGGTGCGTGGGAAACGACTGGTCGCGAGTCTAGTATAGGACATCAACTCTTCTCTTTTTCCGGAGCTCGATATCAAGCCCAAAACTCCCCTCAGCATTCGCACTGCACGTCGTTGGTTGATCAAGCTTGACTGGACATACACTTTAGTGAAGAAGGGTGTTTATTGCGAGTGAAGTGAAGCAATTCTACTCTAACACGTGACGAGGGGGGGGGGGATAGAATATGCAGGTGCGACCTAGGAATATTATTTGGGGGCCCGGGAACTATATATTGACTCACCTGACGAAAGTCTCCAACTGTGATCAGCATTCGTCCCCCCCAAACCCGATCGGACCCAGTGAGAGAACATATAAGACGGTCTGCGAAATCAAAGGCCTTGAAGTGAAGGCCACCAATTTCATCGATTACAGTCACGGCGAAATTAGATGTCCTGCCCCATTTGGGAATTACCATCAAACCCACTGGACCACCTACCATTCACAGATACCTCAGGATCCCACCCGCATATAAGCCAACTTGTTTCGGAATTCTGGGTTCATTGGCACTGGCTAAAGCCACCGAGAGATCAGTGATGCTGATGGCAGTTATGTCATTTTGTGGTCCACAAGAAAGATTGGCCTCAAATCGACAACCTGAGACCCAATTGACAGTGGGTCAACTATGGAGTCTTTACAGAACTTAGGGCACGGATGAAAATTTTTATTGTCGGCAGAACAGCCGCCCCCGTTTCAATTCTTGTCGGATTACCTCGGGACCTATCCTATTCTACTCGACTCGCGCTCAAAATCCGCAGTCACCAACCTCCTTAAATTTCCTTTTTGGGCCCCGAATGAAAATTTCACCCCAAAATCGCGATTTCAAGGAGGGCAGCTGTAACTTTCGTAATAGTGCTTCGATACACCACCAGTCGTGTGAAATATTCTCGAAATATTGTTGATGGATAACGGGCCGAGATTTGCCGAAACATCCTGGCGGTCCAATTTCTGTCCGTGGGTTTTGGCTGTTTTTACTGAATTGCGGGGGTGGCAACGCGAGAAAGGTTGTAGAGTGAAATATGAGTATCTACTAACGTATACATCATACCTGAGGACTCTGGTGAAGATGTTCGTTATAAATATGAATTTTGAATAATAATTCAATGAGAGGAGAATCAAGTGTACCTGGTTTCAGATTCCATTTCCGCAGAGGTTACATTTCACGTTCACGGAAGTGAGGTCCGAGAACGAAATTGGGGTGTATCTGAAGGGCTGTGAAAGGTGACGCTTTGGTGCCCAAAACAGCTAGAAGCGCAGCATGCTTGAGAAACGGTGACAGGTGTTCAGAGTGCGTTCGGCTGGTCCTGACAACCAGGTTCAGGATCAGGATCCAGGATCGGCAACACGGTCCGGTAGCTAGTCACAGCAGTCACACATTGAATCTTTTTTGTCTCTCGTGCCTCAACACATCTTCACTGTTCATTTATAGCTGCAGTGTTCACACTGTCGATTCGGCCATAAAATTGGCGGGGCCCATAACCTGTTGAGCGCAGTAGGGTTGGAAAAGGAAGACCGAGTCTCACAAGGAGAGACGACGGTGATCGTGACGTGAGACAATGCCCAAATGACGATTGGGACGTAGGTCGATGATGTGTGATGATGTTCGATGATGTATTTTAATCGCATTGTCTCTCTCTTTATAAAATTATCCCTGTCTGTCTGAAGCCTTTTAAACTCCGCTTTCGGGAGATCAGGCCCGAGGCTTTGGAAGCGCTGGGTCCAGACCTTTGGAAGCGCTCAATAAACGGCGCTTCCTCGGGGCTTTTGGCCCGATGATCAACTTTAAGCGCGCGCGCGCCTATAAAAGTGTACACAATGCCAAACTCCGCTTTGCCCGGGGTATCAGCATTAAACTTTCCTCAAGCGCCAAACTGGCGCTAATGCCAATTATCAGTCCGCTTCTGATTATTGCCAAATTAGAATTTAGCAATGATGAAGTAAAGTACAGGCCAAACTATTGAAAACCTCATGAATTCATGAAAACTTCAGTGTCTCACAAAAAGAAACCCATTTTTTTAATTCATGCTTGAAATTTTCTGGGCCCCAGTTTTACCCAGGTTTCCCCCTAGGTATTTTTGTCTGCACAGATCTGCTAACCAATTTAAAACTAAGTGAGCTGACCATATTTCTGGGTGGATATGGCCACATAAATGAAAAAAGTGCTGAGGCCGTGCCCTGGCCAATTTTTTTTCTCCGGCCAATTTGGCCACTGATTTTTGGAAGTGGCAGCTAGGTGATGCGCACCATAGCAAAATTTTAAATTATTTTCATTATGAGCATTTGTGACCCCTAAACCTGATCGATACCACTGTACATCGCAAATTATATCTCTTCGTTCGTCCGCTGATTTTATTATTTGTATTCTTATGCAAACAGCTGTAAATCCAGAGTTTTTACATTTTTTGAATATCTGTGATCAATAAAGGGGGTATTCCACCACTGCGGCTCAAAGATGTAAAATTGTGGGAAAGCAGGGCCAAACACAGAAAATATTGTGCAACTTGCTTCGGCGAGGGATAATTTGGCTGAAACTTATGCTGGAAACCCTCTCAGTGTTCATGCAGTCGATTCAGCCAAAAAATTGGTGCGCATGTCACTCCTGTGGCTCGAAGATGCAAAATTGTGAGAAAGCAGCTCCAAACACCAAAAATACTGATGCAAGCAATTCAAGCATCGGCATGGGGGTGCCCTGCCGATTTGAACAAGAAAGGAAGGTGTTTTCCACACCAAATATTGTCCCGATTTAGGCAGCAGATCATCAAATTGGTTACTGTGCTCCGATTTCAACCCCGTTCTTGTCGTTGGCATGGGGGTGCCGTGCCGATTTGAACAAGAAAGGAAGGTGTTTCCCACACCGAATCTTATTTTTACGTCTTCGACGCATACATATTTACCGACTCTGTACACATTATCTCCATGTTGGATATTACATAATTGGATCAAAAAAAAAACACGGTATTCTAGTGACTGCGAATTCTTCAATGCGAATCCAACGCACCTACTCCCGAGGCAATCCGATCACAATTGAGGTCGGGGCAGCGTTCCTGCTAAAAACCGCAGAAGAAAAAAAAAACCGTGCCCGCCCTAAGTTCTGCAAAGAGCTGTAAACCAGACAGAAGGTCATAGCAGTATTTTGTTTGGACAGATTCGGTGCAGAAATGGCCCAAACAAGGGCCGGCGTTATTTTTTCCCGCCACTGTATGTTTCCCTGCTTGTCTTCAACTTCTCTTTCCTCTTTTACATAAGGAAATCACCAAAAAGGAAATTTTCTGCAGGGGCTCTTTGCAAGATGTGCGCTACGTCAGCCCCATTTTGACCGAGAAAAGACATGGCTTTCCTTAAGAGTAGGTGTGCTCTTTACTAGATGTCTTAAAACTAGAAAAATTGAAGGTCTGAGGCACTTTTTTACTCGGCCGACTGAGTGGCTGTGCATAAAGTCTCACAATACTCGAGCTGCAAAGAATTCATTTCTGAAGGGACGGAGACAAAATAAATCACTCTGAGCACATAGAACTATGCCACGAAGGCCTCTCAAACTATCTATGTACAAAGTTCGGGTGTGAGTGTCAATAGAGAGCTTGTGCCAAGTGGCATGCCACTTTTGTGCATTGTGCAAAAGCAGCATGCAGCTTTTTACAAATTCTGCCTGGCAGTCAAATTCTGACACCACAATGCAAGTAGACAGTTGTAATGGCCTTCAGAGAAAAAATATAAAAAAGCGGCATGCCGCTTTGGCACAAGCTCTCTAATTCCAGCCCCAGAGCAGAAAACAGGGGCGACAAAAACGAAAGGCGTAAGTAAGCGCGCGATCTCGCAATCCTCTACGTTTTGACTGTACTCCCACAGCTGTATACAGTAGGTCATTGTCGGAACAACCCCAACGCAGTTTTAGTGACCTCGTGGCATAATACCGTCAATGTCCCTCTCAGTTCCTCATCACATACTGTTTCCAGCCTTCCGATCCAAGCTTTGTAAGGGTGGAATGCCCGGAGAATCTCCCTAGCCAACACTTTACGTGGAGCGGGACCCAACTGTTTGGCGAGCGACGCAAATTCTAACAAAGCCTGTTGCGTTATCTGTGCTGGGACAGCAACTGGCCAAGGTATTATCTCGACGGTCAGGGGTCAGAGCTCCGAGAACTTCTCGTTCCTAAAATCCTGCAGTTGCCTCACGAAATTGTCCCATGATTTTCCTTCATTCCAGTCTGGGCGCTGTCGATTTGCGAGCGCATTTATGTACCTGCTCTGCTCCAATATCGTGGCCTCTTTCCAGCGCTTGATTCTGTTATTCTCGATTTCCCGTGCGTTGGCCTGCTGTTTAATTTGCGCAGCAAGTTTTTCCTGCTGTCGTATTTGCTTTTCCGCGGCGAATAGCCGTTCATCCTCTTGTTCAATCACTGTCCGTCTCTCGGCAGCCTTGCGCCATATATCCTTATCCCTCTCGAGCTCTTCAATCTTTTTGCGTGATTCCGCAATAGCCGCAGCCCTCGCTTCCTCCGATTGACCCTCAGAGAATTCGCCGTTGATTTGTGACTGTGATTTTTGCTGCTGCTCCGGTCGCTGGCCATCTCTATTCCATTCCGTATGAGTATCATTACAGTATGCATATGTACTTGCCTGTCTCTCTCGCATGCCAACTGGTCGTCTTTAACTGTTGAGTTGGCGACATTGATTCTTCTCCAATGTCTTCGCCAAGCTCGTAGTCCCCCGAGCTTTGATCTATGCCCCGGGTAATTCGTGTTCCGTAGTATCTTTCGTCGCTTGTTCGATTGAAACGGACGGCTTTTTGAGAGGACCCTTTCTCAATGATCAGATGTAGCGACGTCAAGGCCACCAGATCATTACCTCTAGGATGGTTTTGCTCCCCGCTGTAATCGTACACTCCACTGGCCCAACCAACCATTTCAATGTCGTCCACGTCCATTGGATCGTAGTCCCAGTTCTGAAATTCGGGAGCAGCGGAATGCATTTCATTGAGCTCATCAACATCCATTGGTAGGAGGGGTTCCGAATCTGCAGGTGTAACTTTCGCATATTCTTCTATAACAGACGTCTGATCATCCGAAAGGCGGCTGCTTGGCCGTTTGGATTTGTGGGGCAATGGGGCTGCCTCTTGTGGCGCGGGCTCTTTCAGATATGCCTCGTTCTTGGGGGCCACAACCCTTGCTTGTTTCGATTGCCTTTTAGAGCGGGATCCCTGCGCAGATGCACATTAAGCGCATCGCAAACGAACGACATTTATATTACCTTCTCGTCTAATGTTGGATGGCATATAGTAACAGCCTTTCTTGATGTCCCTTTCTTTCGCACGGACGGAATTGAGCCTGAGATTTGACTCTGCTGTGCGGGGAGACCTTGCAAACGACGCGATCTTCTCGGCCCGATCAGCTACTGCAGTGCACCTGATGTGCTACGACTCTTCCCGCACATTTTTCTCGTGGCAGCCATGTAAATTTACACGAGGAACGCGTTCCGGGGCAAAATTTGATTGTGGGCACCAGGAAAGCTTAAATACTGTGAGTCCCACGCTTCTCCGGCCGGAAGCGGCCGAGAATGCTTTGTAATCGGAACATGGAGCTGTTTAGGCCCTTTACATTTGCGTTCCTTTCCCTCGTACTGTATTATTTCGTTCAAATCGACAGTCACACGCCACCGGGGTTGCCTGTAGATTATGAACTTTTTGGAAAATGTCAGCAGTCACCGGCTATAAATAGTTCAGTGGCAACAGAAAATATCTAGCCACATCAGGAAAAAGTGAAATTCTATGAAGTGGTTATGTGGCGCTTGAGTGGTCTATGATTGTCTATTAAGTTCCACTGAACACTATGTTAGTCTCTGATTAACTCCAATGGTCTCTGGATTGCATGCCATTACCATTATGCCTATACAGATGTCAGCGTACATTATGTGGGTCTATGAGTGGCTATGATGATTACATGGGAGCAGAATGTGTCAACACGCTACCAAATACTCTGGTAAGCATAAATCCTTGGCCAGTTATTAACAAAGAAAATAGCATGCCTCGGCATCCAACGGTGAATTGAACTGCGGCCAAGTTTATCGCTCAACACGCCGCTTCCCACGGTTGAAAACGCTGGAAGCCGTCAAATTGGGGGATAGTGCGCGCCACTGTACTGTTCAGAAAGGAGAATTGAATGTATCATTGCTGGATTTAGCACAAATCTTGGCCGTAAATTGACGACGAGCAGTTTATATGGCTAGGGAAACTCCTGCTACCTTCTACTCACCTTCCAGAGTTCAGGAGCATAAGAACTATTTATCCTTTTCACAATCTTGTAGTTGTGGCCTTGAATGGCACTAGTGAAGCGTAGAGATGAACCTAGTAGTGTGGAATTTTGAGGTCTTTCATTTAGTTCCGCTTCCAAGGAAACGGACAAGTAGTTCAAGAGCTATTGCCTATCCATCATTTGCTCAGGGGCATGTAATTGAGAGCCTCAATCATTCAGGTTAGTGCATCCTAATGACGAGCCTAGTGTGCCCTGTCAAGGGCTTTTGTTTGGTTTGAGTTTCGAGGCAAAGGGGTCAATTGCTATTGTTTATTCACCTTTTACTCAACCACGCAGTTCAGCCTTAATCAATCGCCCGTAAGAATTGGCCTCGGACTCATCGAGCTAGAGGGCCCGGAAGAGGGGTGAAAACACCGTTTTTTTTTGACAAGCTCCAGAAATATTTATTTCGCCTGGCATAAAGATTCCCTGCTCATCGAAGGTACTATTGGTATTGGTATGTATCTTCATGATGCAAGTCTTTTTAAGGTGATCCATGTCTCGACATCAGCAAAATGACAAAAGTCCTTTTCGGACCTTTTCGTCCTTTTAAAAGGACGTAAAGGTCCAAAAGCACAAAAGGACTTCTTTTTTAAGCCAGGTCCCTTACCTTTTAAAAGGACAAAAAGGACTAAAAGCATTCAGAAAAGGCGAAGAAAAGGTGAGCAAAAGGCAATGCAAAAGTAACATTTGGGCAGTGAAAATCGTATTTATTATGTGATTAAGGCTAGCCTACTTAGTCTAGATTTAGGCGTCGCCTGTTAGCCGTGAGTCAAGCTTCCGCCGCGCTCATTATGGTGTACTTACTGCAAGTCATTTTGTCCCCCAAACAGGATAGCCACCTTAATATGGCCTCTGGGCATAAAGTTGTCTCTTCAAAATAATTTCTTTCCGGATAGTCCCTTCAGAAATAAAAAGTTCGCAAAGCGAGTATCGTGGGAACGAGCGCACTGCCACCAAAGCGGCGAAGCAAAAACGTGCTAAAAGGTGGCCCTGCGCACTTGAAATTCTGCTTTGAGTGGCAGTATCAAGCCTCAACAAGCTCTGGAGTACATATATCTCATTTTCCAGTGTAACAAGGCTGCCATTCGTACGAAAAGCTCTTGCAGTAAATTTCCTTTTTGAGAATTACCATATCCGGAATGGGGACTCACGGCTTTTGGGTCACCTTTGAAATCAGACCATTAACATGTCTTTTTTTTCACCTCCAAAAAAAAAAAAAAGACATCTCGTTAATGGTCTGACTAGGGAGACTATAGCCTACTAGCGATACAATGTGACGGCAACTGCATAAGTGCCATTGGGAGGCGGCGCTGCCAAAAATCCCCCAGGTGCGCCACAGGGCTAGCGCGACGTCAACACAGTTGCGACACTTTTCTTGCGATTGCGCGGCCGCCTCAGATCGGGCTTGAGGCGCAAGCGACTGCGGGAGAATCCGCATATATATATATATATGAGGGCGACGGCAACAGCAAAAAATAACGAGTACACACCTTGAAGCTAGGCCACGCCAACCCAGCGACCCACATCCTTCCATTCTCCCCCGGTCCCACTAGTTCATCCGGTCGATACTAGAAGCATGGCCGTCAGGTGATATGAGGCAGAGACGACAGCGAGTTATCATCGAGCTGACGCCGACGGATCTTGACGGCTTGAAGGTTGCGGGTTGAAGGATGGACGTGAGACTATTTAAATCTTGAACTCGAGGGATTGCGGGTGAATAATGGCCTTGAAGTTACTTGGGGTCTTGGAAGTCTGAACTTGAAGGATCCGGAGGGAAGAGGACGACCTTGAGCTCTAAACCCCCTTGGCCTCCCCCACTCTGACATGCACGTGACCTTTCACATCACGTGTATGTCAGCGCGCCTGCGCGTCAGTGTCAGAGTTGGTAGTGAAGGCTCGAACGTCCACCATTACCTATTTCTGGGTGGTCAGTGGTACCCAAAATATTCAACCCTTCTTGAGAACACACTAACCCAATCAATATATTATTTTTTCCGATTTTTTCTTACTTTAGAGCCATTTGTCAGAGTAAATTCAACTATTTAATTTCTGCTATAATCTGTAGACGGCCCTTAACATGTTTCATTTGACCGACAACATAAGTACCGTCTCACACAGGGGATTTGCTCGGTGGAGCACTGTAAATTTCTTTTCTGCTTAATTATTTGAGCATTATATTGATATTAAATATTTTCGAGTGCAGGTTAGAGCCCGCTAAACATCGTAGGTTGGCCACTAAAATCTGTTTACAGAGCTCATATGGGCGGGAAAAGTGGTAGAAAGAAATCATTCGATAGGGAAGCGAAAACGGCAAGAAAAAACAAAAATACACGCAATAGGATTCGAACCACCGACCCCAGGGGCAATATTACCAAATACATTCAAATGCAGCATAAATAACCACTAGAGCATCTGGCAGATATGAAAAGACAGATGCCAGTTAACTAGTGTCTGCTGGGAGGTCGCTCAGGGCAACACGTGAGGCGATTAGATTTGATATGCCTTTTAAGGCAATGTCAGAGTGGGAGGCGTGGGCCAGCTTTGAGCTCTTGATTAGCGATTCGGGCTTCCGGCTGATTGAGGGGTCTAGATGTTCAGACTTGGCTAGCGCTTGAGGTTTGACGATGCTTGACGCGCAGGAACAGACGAGGCAGGCAGGCGGGAAGGAACTGGGGAGGAAGGTCGTGGTGGGAAGAGGCAAGATGGGGCGATCAACTTCCATCAAATGATCAACAAGACGCACGGACCTCGCACGTGCTAATGAATTGACTTAGAAATTTCCGTAAGTCGCGATGTGGAATGCGTCAACTGGTGTCGCATCTCAAGCTCAGCTCTCTTAAATTTTAGAACCTAGGATACTCCATGTCCTCTACTGTACTCGGGAAACTTTAGAAAATTTCACTGCCATCATTCGCGCCGGTTTGCTGCGCGCAGCTTGTTCATCCTGGACTCGGATTTTACTAGCAGCTGCTGATTCACCGTCGCAGTTCATTCCTTACCATGGCTACACTCATCCATCACCCTAGTGACTTTCTCTATTGGACTATTTTGTAAAAGGAGAAATGGGCTAAAAGATGTTGAAGGAGTCAGAAGGACAAAAAGGTTTACCAAAAGCTGTCAGAAAAGATCGCAAAAAGCCAAAAGCCAGAAAGGTTGCGGGAAGCTCCGGCAAAAAGGACTTGTCATTTTGCTGATGGAGCCTAAAGTTATTCACGATTCATTCCCGAAATCGGCCAGATCGGGGAGGTTGTCACAGTGTATGATGCACCGAATCCTCGTCACCCACGCGCGAAATAATTATCATACTCGGAGATGGGGCCTAAAATTTGTCTCTCAGGTCCTGAACTGCCTTCAAAGGTCTCCTGCCAACTCATCCGATGGGTTGCCTCTTTCCTCCACCATCACCTCGTTACTGTCGTTATTGACTCTGTGTACAGCTACGTTCAGGTGTACTTACTCACGAGGGCGTTCCTCAAGGCTCCGCCCTATCGGTCATGGTTTTTCTTATTGTGATCAACCACCTCCTCCACCTACTCAAAACAATAAATATCTCTATGTTGTGGCCATACGGATTCATTGACAACACGAACTTCAGCACGGCGAGCAAGCCTGCCCTACAGAACACCGTGGCCCTCAATGCGGCCGACTGCTGTATCTCCCTCTTTTTAAAATTAAGCCTGTCTGTCTGAAGCTTTTTAAACTCCACTATCTGCGCTCCGGCCCCACTTGCCGAGACCTGCCCTAAGGTCTTCGGCGTTTATTTATTCTTCCATTGACCTTCGAACCAATTTTTACTCAGAGATTCAGCCGAAGTGCTGGGGCGCTTTGCGCCCCAGCACGCCCTTGTGCTATTTACAATCTCCCTCTTTTTAAAATTAAGCCTGTCTGTCTGAAGCTTTTTAAACTCTGCTATCCGGCCCCACTTGCCGAGACCTGCCCTAAGGTCTTTGACGTTTATTTATTCTTCCATTGACCTTTGAATCAATTTTTACTGAGAGATTCAGCCGAAGTGCTGGAGCGAAAAGCGCCCCAACACGCTCTTGTGCTATTTACAATTATCCTACAATTTATTCCTAAAAATCTCGCTCCGAGTCGTACCCATCCCCTCCTTCCAAGTCATCGAGTGTGATCTCTCCGCTCGGATCCTCGTCCGGACTCTTCTCTTCTGTCAAAACTGTCCCCCGATCCCCACGAGGTAACCCCGCATCAAGATAATGGTGGTGGTTAAGAGCGACCGTGTTGTTTGTTGATGTTTACAAGCGCCTTCGCCTGGCGAAAGTCACCTCCACGCTCTGTGGTCAGAATATTCCAGTGACGCCTCAACAATGCTTGATAAATATATTTATTTGTAACTGTCGGAGCGTGGGGCTCAGAATAAAATAAAATAAAATAAAACATAAGCCACTCGGCAGAATCTAACCTATCGATCTTCTTGAAAGTAACTGGACCTGAACATCTGTCGAAATCAGTTTCCCTTAATGTTTGGACCAAAGTTTCTGTTTCGGTGTTTGAGCAAGACCTTCCCTGCATTTCACTTCCGGAACCAGGCCCGCGCACCGCCCCTTCAACCACCAACCACCAACCACGACACGACGACTCCATCACCTATCGTGCTACGCCACGGCAAAACAAACAGGATGCTTCTCTTTTCATGTTAAATACTTGCCATACTTGCCGAAGATGCCGTTCGTCGCCGACCTTCGGTCGACTCCTCGCGGCCTCATAGACAGTTATAAGATCACCGAGATCGACTGTCCCTCAAAATTGACTTGATTTATATTTCCGGTTGAAATTCCCATCTTATCCGTCTATTCTGCCCTTGGAGGACTTTGTAGATGATCATATTTCATACATCTAGATCTATGTTGAAGTAATTCTGTCGCCTCAAATGGCACCCCCACGAAGTTCGGAATGATATCTGAGCATCCGAGTTCTATAGCTCTCCCGATACCTATCCTGCCGCCGGGGGTCATTTATTGTATTCATGATCTAGTGCTATATCCAAGGCTTGTGTAGGATCTGCCAAGCAAGCAGTTAGTCACATAATTCAACATGATTTTGCGCATTACCACAATCCGGGTCAATGTTTAAGCGCCTCTCCCCTTCTTCAACCCTCCTCCGTAAAGTTTGAGCGCGAGATCGAACATTCTCGCGCTCTCTGTCATGTAACAATTTCTCTATGTTGGAAGCAAGCTCTCGTTGCCGGCGCGCCCGCTGAGCAACACCCCTCCTCTTATCCATCTGTACAAGGCTCTGAATCTGAATCTAAATCTGACTCTGAACCCGAATTCCGTCGTAATCATTCACTCGAGATGGAGGTTGACCCACCTGAAACACCGTATATCGACCTCGACCTCGACCTGGCTGTTACGGCGACAAGCTAAGAGCACACCACCCGTCCCTCTCCAATTGTGGCAGGTTCCTTTGACACTGACTCGCCATGGTTGATTCCGTCTTCCGTGGCAAGTGGTGAACTAGGTTCTCAGTCTGATGACCTTCTCGGACAGCCATTTTCAAACCAGGTAATGGGACATGGAGAGGGACTTCTGATAGAAATAGGATGAGTAACAATCTCAGCCGTGAAGGTAACGACTCGAATATATTAAATACCTGATAGAAATAGGATGAGTATCACAATCTACCAGGACTGTAAGTAAGGTGTAAGGACAGTAAGTAGGGTTCACATACCTCAGCCGTGAAGGTAACGACTGAGGGATGTGACGACGTGACACAAACTAGATAAGGAAAGTGTGACGGATCACCACGAGGATCGCGAGTTGGAATACGGTAAGTAAGTACGAGGAAAAATAAAATAGACCATATTTCAACACTCCCCCTCAACGAGCATCAGTCCGAGGTGTCATTCCCAACATCTTGACAAGCTTTTTGTGGCGCGGCGCGAGTAACGGCTTCGTGAACAAGTCTGCGACATTTTCGTCGGTTGAGACGTAAGTCGGCAGAATGCAGTGGGAAATAACTGCTTCACGAATCCACCAGAAGGCAATGTGGACATGTTTCGTGCGGCTGGTGACTTCATCGACATTTTCGATCATGCGAATGGTGGAGGTATTGTCGATGAGGAGGGAAGTCGGATCAGACTGCAGAAGACCAAGCTCGAAAAGGAGCGAGCGAAGCCACATGATTTCACGCCCAACGTGAGTGCCGGCATAAAGCTCGGCTTCGCCAGATGAAAGAGCCGTGGACGTTTGCTTCTTCGCTGACCAAGCGAATAAGCTGGATCCGAGGAAGACGGCGTACCCGGAAATGGATCGGGCATGATCCTTGGAGTTTGCCCAGTCCGAGTCGCTGTAAGCGCGAACGGTAAGGTCGTCATCGCCACCAAGAACAAGGACGTAGTCGCGGGTCGTCTTCAGATATGCAAGGATCCGTTTAACGGCTGTCCAATGAGCCTCACCGGGGTCAGCATTAAATTGCGCTACAGCTTGAACTGCCTTGGAAATATCCGGGCGGCAATAAACAGCGGTGTGCATTAGCGAACCAACGGCGGCCTGGTAGGGAACATTGGCCATATGCTTCCGTTCTTCCGGAGTTCGCGGGGATTGCGATTTGGAGAGAGGAGCGGCTGATGTATTCACCGGCGAATAGGCGGGACGTGCATCCTGCATGCGATACCGCGTCACCATCGAGTCAATATAGAACCGATGTGACAGGGAAATGGTGCGTTTAGCGCGGTCGCGTAAAACTTCGACGCCAAGAATTGACTTCGGCTCTCCCAAGTCCTTAATCGGGACATGCTCGGCAATCTGCTTCTTTAAAAGATTGACCTCTGCGACAGAGGAGCAGTAAAGTCCGAGATCATCAACGTGAGCGCTGATAATAGATACAGCCTTGGCCAATCGACGAATGAAGACGCAGGGATCAGCGATGCAGACCCGGAAACCAAGCTCGACCAAGATGGAACGTAGCTTACGGTACCACAGGAATGCAGATTGCTTGAGTCCGTAGAGCGCTTTACGCAAGAGCCAGACGTCATCCTCCTTTCCACGGACAGCATAGCCCTGAGGCTGGCGCACGTAGATCGGCTGATCCGGATCTGTCTCGCTGTTGAGAAAGGCAGAGTCGACGTCCACGAGGTGGAATTCCCAGTCCAGCTTTGCAGCTAGAGTAATGAGAAATCGAAGCGACTCTGTCTTCACTATACGGGACCCTAAACCATGAGAGTTTCACTCAAGGAGCTTTGAGATTTGCGCCGGCTCGACACTTGTATGGGCTTGACACCTGTAGGAGCGCCGGAGACTTCCGCTTGAGAATTGTGCAGGAAGGTGGAACGAGAACATTGCGTGGCAGACTCTTGACGGCAGTGAACTTGTAAGTTAATTTTTGAAATTCGCTCCTGCGATCTCGAAGCCTCGTCATATATCGGGGCAAGTTATTTGCAATTATTTGATACGTACCGATGAAGCACAGGATGTTCCACATTTTTTCAACCGCGTGATTTGACATCCTGCAAACCATTTTAATGCCAATGAATTCCCAGAACCTTTTTCTAAGCCGCGCATCCCAGAGGTGGATAGCCCTTATCACCGCCAATATTTACAGCCATTCAGATCGCGGCCGGAGGCATTATTACGCTTTCCAGAGCGCAATTACGGGTTTGCATTTTGAAACGTGTGACCCAATTGCGTTTTCAATGGTCCACATTTTGACGGGACATCCCACGGTTGGCCGAGCTCCGATGCTCGCTCAGCCATCCACATTCCAACACTGGCTTAATACTGCTAGAGGTCAGGCTGTATGATGGCTGGGAAAACAGCACATTAAACGATACAAATCACGGAGACTGCAGAGCAATGGTGGACATGCCTACTTCTTGGTAGTGTTGCCGGGGTTAGTTTCAGAACCGATCCCGAACCATATTTTCTCAAAAAGGCAAATGCTGGTTGAATTGGGTCATTTGTGGCCGATTCTTGACCCAAATGTGAATTCCTGGCAAAACTGAATGTGGGAAGCTGATTTTGGGGTATACAGATTACCCAAATATGTCCAAAATTGATTGTCATCGCGCTCCAAGATGGAAATATATTACCCAACGTGAGGTTTAGTTTGCGGGGGCCAGATTAATTCTACAATCGCCTCCACTGAGCTCTGTGAATGAAAAGTGCCTTCCACTCCGAGTCTTTCCCTTGGGGAACTCCGGGATTTTCTCGACCGCTCCGGGGGATGGTGATCTGTCAGTGTACGTCCAGCGTCGCGCTAACATGTCACAGTTATTGAACGGCCCAATCTGAAGAGAGGAACACCACTGTACCTCGGGGATGCTGTTTCATACGATTACCACTCTTGTGCTTTGAACGGGAACCTACACCGGTCTGGTTGCTCTCTTCATCTGTCCACTCATCGTCTGCAGGATCTGCTCTACCAAAGACGGCGGTTTCCGCCTCGGTCCAGTTGTTCTCCGGAGTCTGACCGATGGATGGAAGGGGTGTGGGAAAAGCCCGAACCTCCTCGATATTATGATGCAGTGGGACCGGCTGTGAATGGGCGCTTGAACCTACCGCCACGTTACCCGCGTTCCCGGTGTGTCCGGGGGCTGGAGGCAGAGCAGGATTCAAGTTCGCTTTCTCAATCTGATCTCCAGGATGAGAGACTTCCGGCAGATACTCGAGCTGTAGACCATCCCATTCCAGAAAGGGAGGTGGAGCGGTTGTGTAGATTTGGTCCATCACTCCCGGTGGATACTCGAGGTTTAGGCTATCCCATTCCGGAGAGGGCGCCACAGCCACCTCCAGACGGGTGTTCGCATCAGATCTCTGCTTTGGTACGATGTTGGTGCAAGGACATTTCAAATAAAGAGTTCTCACACAGTCACATTGTGGGGCCACATTGATATTGGTACTAGTTGGAGTGACCAGCAAGAAATCCAAGATTGATGTCGGTATGCGCAAGTGGGCGGCAAACTGCTCAGGTATACTGTGCAGAGGGACGTAGTCATAGTTAAGACAGTTGTCTCTGGAGATGCTGGTGCTGCTTCTCTGGAGTTGATTGGCAGCACTGTGCACTGGCGACGGTGCATCCATAAGGAACACTCAGCTAGTGAGGGATGCTGTGACGTGGCAGGGTGAAGGTGTGTATAAATAGAGCTGATGGACCTGTCCACGTCCTTAGGTCAGCACATGTGATGTGATCTGCTTGACGTATTCAAGGTTTAAACAAGCGCCCAAGTATCTGATCATTCAAGGCTTGAACAAGCACTGGGGTCTAATTCCAACACACCCAATACAAGTGAGTTTTGCTGTGTCCTCTGTTTATAAGAGACTGGGGACCATTACCTCACAGTGTCACCAGGGCTTTAACACAGCTACAATGCTCATCACAACACATCTATGCCCTCACCCAGAATGAGTGCAGGCGGTTGAAAATTCGGGAATGTTAAGGGGAGCATTGACTCGACATGACACGTAAGCCGTCGGAACCTGGTCTCCGTGGATCATCGCTTATTTGAAGCGAGACGTAATTTGGCATGGCCGATACCCTCCTTTCCTCAGCATTGCAAGTAATTAACGATCGGTTGCGGCGAAGGTCAGGAAAGCAAGAGTTTGGCGCGCGAACGAGGAGAATATTCTTTGGTGTTTGGTGGGCACCCATACAGTCTGCACCGTGTGCGCGGACGAGCTGGATGCCGGTGCAAATCTGATCCCGGCAGTAGGAAGGGCCAAGCCATGCCGCCCCTGTGAATTACAATTCGGCATTTACTCTGAGCACCACTGTATCGAGAGAGTTGGCGGACACGTCGCAGATATAAGATTTAGAGAGCGGCAGGAGAAGGCTAGGGAAGGCTGAGGATGTTGTTGAGGGGAGGTGGTGGTCGAAAATGATGTGTGCGACGAGCTCGCGGGCCGACATCTCCATCACGTCACAGCTCCGAAGCTCCACCAAGATTGTTTGAACCTGAAAAAGCCACTTTTTGGACAACATGTTCGTGAAGGAAAAAAATAAAAAATCCGGCCGCGCATTTGGCACGCTGTTGCCAGATACTTGAAATGATTGACGAAGATGGTAACCTCCAGATTCCAGTCTATGAAGATTATTTGCATGGCAGCGATTATCTGGCTGCTGTGCATCGCGGTGATATTCAGGACACCGATGTGGTTCTCATTGGCTCTATTGACGGCGCCCAATTGTATCGGAACAAGAAGTCCGATACTTGAATTTCAATTTGGATTGTGCAGAGCGGCAGCATTGATATAAACGTCTTCGACCATGGCGGCATCCCTCCTCTCAGTAAGTCCCTTCCCCTCCAGGACCATGGCGGTTTACTCATTCTCTCGCCTCACATGCTCCACCAGTATATCCAGGATTTTTCTCCCACCGGTTTGCCCACAGTGGAGCTCAAGAGGTTCGAGCGAAGGAATTTTGAGAGCAATCAACAAAGTCGTCGATAAATTGCGAGAGATCTGAGCATTTAGGAGTCCAGAAAAAATGCTCGGATATGTCACCAAATCCTCGGAGCAACCAAGCAGATCCTGGACGTTCTGGCCAGATCGTGGCATGACCGATTTCCACTGGGATTTATCTTTGACGATTTTTATGTTTTTTTTTTTTCAATGTCATGATTTTTGTAGGCAACCAAACTCATCGCAGAAAAGAGGCAACGCAACGGGCGGTCCGTGACCGTGACCGTTGCTCCCCTGCAGCTCGGTACAGTAGCTTCCGCCTCTACCTGGCTCGAAATCCACGTGTCCGGGGACCGATCTGAGGCTGAAAGCCTGGGATGCTTGAGATGAGGGAGCAAAGGGACGGACCCAACTGCCACCGCGATGTATCCCGAAATTTCGACGATCAAACACGGCATACTTGTGCTAGAGTATGTACTCGTCATACGCTGGCCATGTAAATCTAGGATATCTCGCAGTACTTAGCACGGTCTCTCTCGCTCCAGCCATGTACTTCTCAAAATATCATTCTGAACTTTCTGCTCGCGCCCCGGCCCATGCCGGCCTCTCCCAATCTTTCGAAATCAGTCAGTCGGCGGATGAGCGAAGAGAGAATTGAATCACCTGACGTTTAGGTGAACAGAAATGTTATAATTATTGCCAGAGTCCTTCCTCAGCGTGATTCACGGGGGGTCCAATAGCCACCGTCAACGAGCCCGCCGCATGCATACTATGCAGAGCCGTACGTAGCGGGAATGGGCCAAGGGGCCAGCATCGTGATCGGCCGCCCGCTTGCAGGATCGAACGGCATCCCCCACGGGTCGAGCGCCATGACAAACGGGAGCGGTGCGATGAACGCCGGAGGTATGGTGAAGGGATGCTGGGGGAATAGAGGAGGCGCGTTGTCGGAAACGAGGCTAGGCACTAGCAGGTGGATTTGGGGGGCGCGGATCTGGCCGTCGGCGCTTGGGTGCAGAGGGACAGGGATTGGTCTGAATGGCGGGGGCGGCTTGAGGATAAAAGCCTCGTCCCCGATGAGAGACGCGGCATTGTCTTTCCCTGCTCTCGGAAGCCGCACGATGTAGTTAGTCTGCACTCGGACGGCAGCGGCGGGCCTGACGGGGCGGTTTGCGCGAGGTATTGAGCGCACGATCGTTGCAGTTCCACCGGGCATGCACACGCGAATGCCGAGGGGCTGACCGAGACAGGGTTCGAGAGCAGCGTCAAAGTAGAGCCAGGGGTCGTGCTGCTTGGTCCACGGGTGCTCTGGCTTCAAGGCAAAGCGGAGGGGGCGGAATGATTTGTGTGCACGAAAGGAGCAAGGGATACTGGCCCCCGGTTTGTAGCAACGACAGCGGTTCATAACTCAAGCTTGAGCTTGACCAACGATGAAAGAGTTGGTGGCTTCGCAATGGCAGAGCGCAAGAGGTCGGAGTTGGACTGCAGTGATCTCCGTCACACAATGATCAGCTTCCGTAAATCGGCACGTGCTTTCACTCCTTTTAGAATTTTCGTCAGCAGAAATTGTCATTGCGCCCAAGAGCCTCTGCTCCGGAAGTATGGTATACAAGCGGCTGCTCGGCCGCTTCGCGGCCTCGCATCCCCTTCCTGAGGCAGTGGTTTCTCTCTCTTTATGACTTGGATTGGGCCTCTCCGAGGCGGTGGCTGAACCTTTAGGTAGGTAGGTAGGTAGGTATCATTACACGGCACGGTCCGAATAACGAACGCCGGTTCCAGGGATTTTCCCGGTGTACAAGCAAGCGTAAATACACCATCGCCCCTGGACTCCCCCCTGCCATCTAAACCAAGCTCGCAGACCCCACAGGTTTCCCCATGCCCCACGGTAGAGCTTAGACAACAGAACGAAGCATAAGATATACCTGGAATCAGCCTGTCAGTTATCTCGTCTACGATACACAGGTGTCGCATAGAAGACTTCAAGGACATCATGCACGAATTTTCCCAGCAGTACAATCGTTGCCCGCTCGTATATCATGGCCTTCAATTGGCTAATGGAATCGAGGTCAACAATCTTCCTTTGCATTTTTGGCACAGTGCGCAGAAATTTTTCCAGAAACACATTGCGTAGATCGACAACTTGAGGACAGGCTTGACATTCAAGCAGGGCGTGTTCTGGGCTTTCAACTTCGGCTATGCAAAAACGGCAGAGGCGTTCGGCTCTGGGGATGGGTTGGAGTGCATGATCAGTATACCGCAACTTTTCCAAGGCAAGTTGATGGGTCGATAGCAAGAGTGAAGTAAGGGCTTCACGGTGTTCTTGGTTCTTGACCATGAATAGATAGTGCCTTAGATATAAAGTCTTCTGAGTAGGCGGTTTGTCCTTCTGGGGTTCACGACGGCCATGTAGCAGGTAGAGTTTAACTGAGGAGTCGATTTCGTGCTGGAGCCATCCGAGCGCTCGCGCTTCAATATCCTTCCGATATACCTCAATGGATTTTTCGGTTGCGGATTCGAAGTCTAATGGGGGACAAGCGAATGGAAGTTTGGTTGCTGCAATGAGTATATCTCCGGCCCATGATTTTTTCTTCTTGGCGGCTAGTTCAATGGAACTAATTAAGCACGTTCGCGCCAGATGAGAAGGTGAGAGCGTCAGGAGATATTGCAGATAACCCAGCAAGAGGATGAATCGACGTATTCGAAGCGGCATGATACCAGTCTCGGTGAAGAGCGGTGCGAGCATGGAATGGGAATGGACATTCAACATTTGTCGAAGAAAGTCGATCTGAATTGCGCAGAGTTCCTTGACGTGAATGTCTTCGCTGTCAGGGCAGACCTCGCAGCCGTGGATGAGATGACAATCCACTCGTGCCATATATAAGGTCTTGAGCTCCTTCGGCGTCAAGCGACCCGTCGAGTCTTCAATTCCCATGATCCTGTGCGCGCAGTACCGCGCTGTGCTTGCTTTATCCTTGTAGTGGTCTTCGAACATATTTCTAGTGTCTGTTCTAAAGTGCATGCCAACATACTTTTCTCGGGTTTTTATGGTCAGAGTGGTTTCTCCCAGTTTGAACACGAGGTTTATTGGTGCAGGCCCGAATATCATGACAATGGTCTTGATCATGTTTATCACGATGAAGTTTCGTGAGCACCACACGTTGAGTGCGGTCAGTCGACGCTGCAGTCCCTTGGCTGAGAGCGAGATGAGGAGAATATCATCGGCTTGGGCCAAGATTGCGATTCTAGTACCAGATAGAATTGGGTCGTCTACGTCCTCAAGCATGATAAGGTCAGCCATGAAGAGGTTCCAAAGGAATTGTGCTAAAGTCAGATAGGGCAGAGCAATGGGTGATGAACGGGTGAACCAAAAATTCGAAATAAATAATATGGTGGGTTTTGGGTGTCCCCATC
Source organism: Mycena leptocephala (assembly GCA_029378395.1). NCBI lineage: Eukaryota > Fungi > Basidiomycota > Agaricomycetes > Agaricales > Mycenaceae > Mycena > Mycena leptocephala. The sequence continues at coordinate 151,969 of JARJLF010000137.1, forward strand.
CGTGTTTTCAGGTGTATCAAACAATCAAAATCTCTTCCGTCAATGTCGCAGATTTGCCTAGATAAGTACGCGAAAAACACACAACAATCTCAAGTGCAGATGTTAATTTGGAAGGGGTGTGTATGGAAGCTAGTCTTGAAGGTTCACACAGGGCCTTTTGCCCTGAACACTGAACTCCAAGCGGTGTTCAGGTTTGGTTTGTGTGAATACCTTCAAACCTGACTTCGCAGCAGAGGAACTATCTCATATGTCATTTCCTATAATGGTTCATTTAATGGACTTTTATTCTACCACAGAGGTATCAGAGAATCTTTGGCTGATAAGAATGTTCTAGATTGATCAGTGCTCAACTAATGACCTCTGAGGGTGAGCTGTGTGGCCTGGCCAGCTACGCAATCTCTTTCTGGCCAATCGACGACACTTTCCCCTGATGGCAGGCAAAACAACCTGGCCAGTTGTCTTTTCCGCTGTCAGGCCGACATCATGGGCAACAATCTGCCAAACTGTCAGCCCAATGTGGACTGTGTGGCCCACCTGATGAGTTCAAAAGAACAAAACCAACCCTCAATGACTGCATCCCTTAAATGCTATCAGATCCGATCATCACCCCAGAAAATTTTAGCAATTTCTGCACAAGATTTCTTAAAAGTTATGGGGTTAAAAATTTTCGCAACCTCAGCAAATTTCATGAAAGTTTCCATAAATCCTTCATAAATTATCAGTATTCTCACAAAGTTTGTCCAAATTCTGAAACCTTAGTGATAATTTTTTCTATCCTTTGTGCAATATCGAATCACATTGTTTGTTGAAAGATTTCATTCTTCGAATCGCGAGTTGAAATCTACTCAGCCTAGAACAAATAAACTGAGTTCCTCGCTAGCTTCATGTCAGATTAGGTATATCTCCTTTGATATTCAGACCAACCTCCGGACAAGCGGGGCAGGAGACAACAAGATCACCGGGACGGCGCTCTGGCATCAGCTCATCGATACCGTGGACTTGACTAAGTCGGATGAGCATCTTCAAATGCTGATAGACGCGAGTTGTCAGCAAAAATGCCGGATATGGGTCCTAACTATGCATAAGTTCACTAAATAGCGGCGAGAAAGGACCACATACCGGCACCGACGCCGTCTGTGAGTTATCTGTTAACCGTCGCAGAGAAGCTATGTAGTTGAGTGCCGCATCTTTGGACTCCAATGTAAATACCTCATTGTCTTGAACACGAGGCTTACAGGAGAGCTACGTCACTGGACATTGTTGATAAGACAGCTTGACCAGCAACCAAGTGCACGGGTACTTGGCTCTTTCGTGTAGGAGACTCACCCGCATTTCTTTCCGCCACTGCGATTACACCAGCTTCGGCTATCGACAACGCCCATTTTCTGGTCGAGCCCGACTTTTTACGCCAACTTGACGGCACTTCGGCTATATAAGCTGTCGGGGCGCCGTGCCGTGTATTGTTCGTCTCCATACTCGAAAATGCTGTTCGTCTCCTGCAAATCTCGTCGGTGGATTGGTTGGACATACCCGATGCCGTCCGACCGTTCACATCCCCTGCCTCACCGATTTTCACATCACCTACTCGGACGCGGCGTCCATACATCCTCTGAGCCGTTTGGACATACCCCATGTCGCCCTCCTGCACATGCACTTAATGAACGACAATCTGGATGATTTCGTATACACCTTTCAATCGAGTTTGATCAACATTCGCGAGCTCAAACTCAGGCTGGTGGTCCCTAACCGCATTCATTTGTGGGATTTTTTGCGAGACTTGAGGGAATTATACACGCAGTATATCCGCTTTCGAAGTGCTTTGATTGGATCTTGTCTACCACTCCTCGTTAACATCAACACGCCATGTCACTCGACTACCTATGCCAGGTCCTTCAGAATGGTCCTGGCAACACTCCTGTCCAACGCCCAAACAATTCCCACGTGTCCAAGGCAATCGCCATCTCAAATAAAGTCGGCTCACCAGACAAATTTTCAAGACTGCGCACATGTTCTTTCAAACAAATCGAGACATCCACTCGCCATGTCACTCGACTACCTATGCCAGGTCTTTCAGAATGGTCCTGGCAACACTCCCAGCCAACGCCCAAACAATTCCCACGTGTCCAAGACTGAAATGTTTGTCCATTCACTGGCTGCCTTTGCCTCCACCTTTGCCTCCGTCTCCGCCTCCACCTCCGACCTCCGCCTCTGCCTCCGCCTCTGCCGCTGGCAGTAAATTTTGTCTTGGCCATGACTCAATAAACATTTCTCTCTGCCTCTGCTGCTGGGAAACATTTTATACAACAAATGATCTGCGAACCTTTTCCAGTTGGCAGATGTATTCTCTTTTGATCAAAAAATCAGAAGATAGCCGTTCCCAGCTGGACCGGAACATTACCCGGAAGGTTCTACAGTGGCTGAGGGCCACCTTCAATACAGCGCCATCATATATTTCCTGAGGACCATTCTAAAGCTCCTTTTGAGCTGGATGGAGTCACGCAATTTGAAATAGTGGTCAGATGGGGGCCTGTGAGTGAGGAAAATGTCTGTCTTTGAAGCGTTGCGAAAACTGAAGGTTAAGCTTGTGCCTCGAAGAGGCCATACCCATGTCATTACTAGATGAAGCTGCGTTGAGAATTAGTCTCTCCAGACAGTTACTGTGATGTCACCAGCTCGTTCATCGCTCATCACAAGTTGAGAATGTTCATGAATGAAGTACTTGCACGTGTTTTAGCCGAATGAGGAAATCGTCCTCGCAGTCGCTCGGCTAAGGATACGCGTTGTTGGCGAAGGAGGAGGTCATCCAGAAGGTGGTTGCAGCAGTCAAGGACGGGACATACCAAAATGGCACCACTTAAAAAATTCCAAACTCCGGGCTCAACCCTTTTGCTTGTCCCGAGTTGTACCAGTCTACCTACGACATAGTACTTGCACTAAAGAACTGCCGTGGCAGAAAAGATGCTTTCCGTGGTTGCTTATTGCGTTCCTTGGAGGTTCACCGGTCCATCTGCTGGAATCTCTTGTCCTTCATCTAAGGTCGGGAGGACTACCCAAATAAAGATCGGCCGACCTCAAATGTAAGTATAATGGCGTTCGGCGTCTTTCGGTGTTCGATAATCACGGTCATGTGATCGCGTTCATGAACTGTACTTCGCTTTGTCCTCATTCAGAAGTGGAATGGGTACCGATTTCTGGTTGCAATTGGGCTAGTAGGCATGGAACATGTGCTCAGGGAGACCTACAAAAAAAATTAACCACCGGCGAATTAAGTTGTGGAGCTCATTCTGTCTCCGGCGACAAGGCCGCATTAAAAAAATTACATCAAGTGTCGCACTCAGGTCATTCCCATCGAAATTTAAAGCAAGACTCTCTGTCGACTCAAATTTGCACTAATATATAGCTGTGGAATATATGGGATCTCAAATGGCGCTTACAGCACGAACATATCTGTCCTGGATATCGCGAGGATCTTCTCTCTCCCGTACCAACAGTTCGACAGCTATCCTTGCGGTTCAAAATGTAAACCAGTAATTGCGCTCTGGAAAGTGCAATAATGCCTCCCAGCACAAACCAACTAGCTGTAAATGCTCGCAGTGCTAAGGGCTATCTATTTCTGAGACGTGCCGCTCAGGCAATGGCCCTGGGACTTCATTGGAATTGAAATGGCTTGTCCCAATTTTTTCGAAGGATGATCATCCAGCCCGCCCCTTTCCCAAAATTTAACCCAGAAGAAATGGAGCACGAGGCTGAACAATGTTTCGTTAACGCGAAAATCAGTTGAAACGCACCCTACGCTATTCCGACTCTAGGACAAATTCCACAATTTTGTTGAGTTCCTGGAATATAAGATCGTCATTCATTACACCCTCTCCCCAAGTTTTAGGAAATTTAACCCAGAAAAAACCGAGCGCAAGGTCGAACAATGTTTCGTTGATGCGAAAATCGGTTGAAATGCAATTCTATTTATTCAGTGGCTCAGGCTACAATTAAGTACCCAACATTTCCTCGTGACTGAGTGGGTTTGGCTGGTGGGCTCCATTGTGAGGCACATGGTTCAAAATGGCTCTGCAGAACAGAGCCAGAATACATTATGAGGCATGGGATTCAAGATTGATTGTGTCCATTGCCCTTACTATCCAGATAGGAGGATCGGATCGTGCACGGGTGCGCATGTGTGGCTAGCTCATAGTCGTAGTCAGCATCATTATTAGCCTTGTCCTCGACCTTCTGCATTCGATCCTTTGCGCAGCGATATCTCGGGATCCTAGGTCTTCTGGGCCTCACCAAGCCATTCTGTCCATCTCCAGCAGGGCGTCTATTCAAACCTTACATACATCAGGTGCTTTCTTATCCCTGCTGAACCCAGCCGAAATACATTATAATGCACTGGTTCCATTGCGAGGCACGGGTTTCAAAATGGTATTGTGAGGCACGTGGTTCAAAATGGCTCTGCGGAACACAGCCGGAATACATTATGAGGCACTTTAGGTACATTTGGAGTCATAAGTGCATAAAATCCTTGGATTCGTTCAATTCTCCCAATATGTCTCAATCCCACTATAGTGCCCAATGTCCCTAAGTGATTACAAGCACCAAAGAAAAGTTATCCGAAATTCTCCCTATCACATCCTTCCTAATGTATATATGCTGCTCCTTCCACGAAACCAGGTCGTATGAAGACGCTTGGACCACGATACATTGCATTCATGCTCAAAACAGCCCAAAATTGTAGATCATCCAATATGAAATATTTTTTTACAACTTTCTTTCCAGCACTAATTCCCCTGGGACATCTAGTTATGTTTCAACCAAATCCGTTGAGAACTGGCCGAGATATGAGGAATTTTTTAGAAACATCCCAAACGGGAATTTTTTTGGCTCACACCCTGGGTACTGCAAATGGTTGTAATATCTCATTCCATGAGTCCAAAGACCTGGAGTACGAAGATCTAGGCCACCTCGATGACTGATGGCAGCTGGCATCCAATGGATCCGGACCGGGACGCAGCGCAGCAATGAAACCTAGAAAGAAATAGAGAATAACTATCGTTGCTCGCCATACGAGGCGATAACGATAGGGTTTGACAGCCAGGATCAAAATTATTGCCCACAGCACAGCCTCACTTGAATATGGAGAGCTTTTGGGCCTCTGGCTTAATGACCAAGACAGCAACGGGAAATTGGAAGAGACAGTTCTGCTTAGAATCCTGCTGACTATCCCTTGGTAATCACCCGCGGAAAAGTAGGTCTCCATACCAAGTCACATGCTCGTCGATCCAAACAATCCCGGCTATATTTGGCAGGGGTAAGGAAACACTTGGCGCATTTAAGCTTTTTGTGACGCACGTCCAATATTGATAAGTTCACCACCCCAAGGAAATTCACGTAGCCTTAGAAACCACCTTTTTGTCCACTGCCTACAAAAGTACTGTACTATTAAAATCAATTCGTCAAGGGGTGTGACACGTGACCCAAAGTTCCAATTCGTCAATTCGTGGGAGTGGGCAGCGATCGACCCATCACTGATCTCTTTGTACATATTGATTGATAAAGCTCTACCGCTAAAGTTTATGACCGAGACGCCTAGGAATTTTTGAGGGCACACCCCCCAGACAGAGCTAATATGACAATGCAAAATGCCATTATATATGTATATCTCAGAATCGGTTAAGCCAGAATTTTTCAAACGGCAAAAATAGATGTAGTGACATAGCCGGCATCTACCTTGGGTTACCTGAGAAAAAAATGCACTTAACCAATCTCGACATATTAATCATATTAACTGCTAAGTGCCCGCCCGGAGTCGCCAAACTGATGTGATGAGCTCAAAAACACCGAGCGGCGGACAGCCCATCAGATCCATGACACAGCGTGACACTCCTGTGACTAGACGCGTCAAAATCGCCGACACGACATATTGGACGCGCCGCCGGATAGTACAGGCCGTGGACAATGTGTGTAACTCATAATTATGACTTGACTATATTGTCTGACCACTCTGGTCAATTTCCCGCCCAAAATCCCGCGCAGAACTACGCCAAATCTCTGTTACCTCTGCTAGCGCAAGACCGAGATAGCGTAGAACCATGGGCTCGGGCGCTAAAAGGAGGCCGAAATCCTTGGCGCGAACCTCAAGCGAGAGCTTGTATCCCTCTCAGAGATGGATGCACTCACTGTTCCAAAGATTGTCGACCAGCTCAACTCGTATCGGGCTCGCGGTGTCCCGGATATCTTGAAGATCAGCAATTATCGGCTCAAAGCAGATAAATTGCAAGCTCTCAAGAAAGCATTTGAATGGTACCAGGTACACAAAGCATCCCTTCCCGTTCCAGTGCTGGGTCCCGAGAGTATTGAATTAATTCCGGAGATCGTCGAGGAGTGGGTGGTGGAGGAGGACATCGAGATGGAAGATTAATACATAATAAAATTAATTTAGGTTACTTACGACATTGTATATTGCTTTATAGTTCTGTTACATATCATATTAACTTGCATTTGGCTTGAATGCACTCTGTACAGCTTAAAGCAGAGTGGAGGAGCAAACGGCGCGGTTTGATGTGGCTGTGTAACCTCGCATCAGCCCATCTGATGTCGGTCGCTGCCCACTCCCACAATTCGTCAAGGGAGCTCGAGCTGCGTGACATCCCCCGAAATTTCGTCAACCCGTAAAAATATCCCAGGAGCTGTGGTGAATGCACAGTGACTCAATGGAATACTCCAGGAAAGACCTGAGCAATTTATCTCAACATATCTATAATTGAGGTGGAAAAATGCTTTTTTTGCTGTTGAACCTGCTCCAAACGACGATATTTGTGAGGTTTGGAAGTCAAAAACCTTAAAGATGGGCAAGAAATTGAGTGGGAAGTGCCCAGAGCTCAGGAAATTGCTCCAAGCACCCCCTGAACCGAAATGTTGAACCTACCGTGACAAAAAGTATATTCATCAAGAGCCTCAGTGACGCGTGACAAGGTTGCAAAATTCGTCACGTCAAGCACCCCCGTGACGCGTGACTGACGAATTGATTTTAATAGTACAGTACCCCTGTGCAAATCAGCAATTTCAAAATAAAACCCCACGAACCTGGTTTGGTCCTTCGATTGGCAACTTGGATTAAGGCCATTAGGAGGGCGACAGACAATTCAACGGGCACCAATACATCGCGGGAATGCTTCGATGGCCTTGCATTTAAGTAATTTTTCCATTCATTTTGAAGCACGTGCTTTGTGGAATCCGCGACTCAGCCACAGATGCTGCTAGGGCTGCGGGAAGCGACGGCAAGATGCGGTTGCTGCCAAGGGACACCGCATGTGACTCGGCACGGATGGGTTGCAACCGAGCCACATGCCGTATGAGTTGGCGGTACCCGCATCATGCTGTCGCTACGCGGCCCCCTGAGGGCAGCTGCGGCCGAGTTGCGGCTTGCACAAACAAAACCTTTGTAGTCTGAAAAAAGTCAGTTTCAAATTCTGAGTAAAAATGTGTGATATCTTCATATCGAGCGTGGCAGTGCCGGGGTCACGGGTCAAATCAAAAGTGCGATATTCTCGCTTGCTGGGAGTCCACATCAACAATTTGAGCCCTGGCTGCGATATTCTGGCTCCTGAGTTTCGGCCAATGAATGCACACCTATGATGTTTTGACTCGAAAATAACGGAGAATTGGCTCATCCTTGCGATTTCTTCGTGAGAAACGCCTCGCAGAACTCAAATCTAGTCAAACATTGTGGTTGGTTTAGGATTCCCAAATCATAGTTTGAGAGGTGGGGGTTGTGATCCAAACAATGTTTTGAACCCATTGTACCTCGCGTAAGGTTGACTTGAGGCTTGAGGTGGCTTGTGGAAGGAAATAAACGCAGCGCGGCACTTACCCCCCACGCCGCGCATGTCAATACCGAGAAATGATCTTATCTTTAACCATTACCGGACTTCAGCAGCACAATGGGCTTAATCTTGAGACGAAGCTTCCATAGTGTCACAAATTATTGTCGCAGGACATTGCCGTTACACGCGGAATATTGACATGATTTGGAAGAATAATAGCACTGGGGTCTCGTGAATCGACCGGCTTTTATGGGCAGGAAACGGTGTACGTAGCGCAGTTCAATCAACATGTTGCAGTGAGACAGAGCTGCGCAAATATGCAACTTGTGGTGTTTTGTCTCGGATCCACATAAGGGCTAACTATTGGCTTTTTACACCTCGTCTCTTGCTGACCATGCAAATCCGCCTGATGTGTCAAACATCCCCCAATTCTGAGGCAACCTCAAGTCTGCATAAAAATGCACGGAGTGCATTAGCATCATAGCAAAGGATATACATAAAGAAACCAAGTCAAAATATGGACTCCGGGCCGAGAAAAAAATATCGTGCAAGGACCGCGGATCGACTGTAATTTGCCTTTCCATGCTGGACGCCCTCCTGGTGTTCACGCCGTTGGTTCGGACAAAAAATCAGCGGGCATTCAACTCCTGCGGCTCGAAGTTGCAAAATTGTGAAAAAGCAGCACGAAACACAGAAAATATTGTGCAACTTGCTTCGACGGCGGTCAATTTGCCTGCAATTTATGTTGGAAACCCACCCGGCGTTCACGCCGTTGATTCGGACAGAAAACTGCGGGGCATTCCACTCCTACGGCTCAAAGATGAAAATTGTGATAAACACAGAAAATATTGTGAAACTTGCTTCGGCGGGGGTCAATTTGCCTGAAGTTTATGTTGGACACCCTCCCGGTATTCACGCCGTCAATTCAGCCAAAAATTCGGTGGCCATTCAACTCTTGGGGCTCGAAGATGCAAAATTGTGAGCAAACAGGGCCAAACACAGAAAATATTGTGAGACTTGCTTCGGCGGGGGTTAATTTGCCTAAAATTTATGCAGGACCCCCTCCTGGTATCCACGCCGTCGATTTAGCCAAAAAAAATTGGTGGCCATTCAACTCTTGCGGTCTGAAGATGCAAATTTGTGAGCAAACAGGGCCAAACACAGAAAATATTGTGAAACTTGCTTCGGCGGGGGTTAATTTGCCTAAAATTTATTGCTGGAAACCCTCCCGGCGCTCACACCTTTGGTGTAAAATCTGGAGAAAGCAAGGCCAAACACAAAAAAATGTTGTGAAACAGGGCCAAACTGGGTGCACCGATCTGAACCCGAGAAGATCGGTGCAATGTCTTGTGACAGCGGAGTGACGTGATCGAAGACTCTCCTCTCATCTGACCACGTTGCTCCGTCGCTGCTCTAGCTTGGTATACCTGGCCCGGAGCTATGGCCTCGTCACTACATAGGTTTTTCGACTGATGCACCATCTGTTGACCTCTCTCTGTAGATTGGATCAACTTCGAGGATTCACACAAGCTCCCGGCCAACACAGCCTTCTCCTTAACTACGCTGGAAAACATTCATGCCTCGTCCTCCTTGTCGACGCTCTCTCAATGCTTTCTTCTATCGATACAATTCTCGATTACGCTATCTCTGGGTGGAGGCGAATACCGTCTACTCTTCATCTTGGATCGCTTTTGGCCCTGTCTACCCAATTAATCAGGGTATGACTTCCCGGTCGTATCCCGGTGTAAGGCTCTGCCCGAGATCTTTCCCGGTGCTGTCCCGGTGTAGGGCGCTGCCCATCTTTCCCATTTCGCCTGGAGCTTGACGCCAGGGAACGCATTGATGGTCAGGATACGGGCTGAGTAGTCAGTACAGGCACGAAGGAGAAGGGCGCGGACAACAGGGCTGTAGTCCGCCGCAGGGTTCTGGGCTTTGAGTTGAGGCCCTCTTTCTTTTTTGGAGTCTTTGGAGGTTCATGATGAAGACTGAATGGAAATGTGGAAGAAGGAAAGATCCACTTCGACGCTCCCAACGGTGCGTCACAATTTGGTAACATTCATCCATCCACTCATATCTTCCCTCCGTAATCAAACATCCATCCTGCCCGTGCACCCTCAAATTAAATCGGTGGGTAAACATAATTTGATGAGTTATGCAACCACGTTTTTTCTTCTTCATTTTTTCTTTTAGAGAGCTTTTTGAGAACCTAACAGCTCAGTGAAATATGTACACTCTGACCCCCAGTCATATCTGAAGCACAGGCGTGTCAGTGGAGAGGGAATAGAAAGAAGTGAAAGGAAAACGACTGTTTCCGAGCAGAGACGGGTCAATATGTAGGATTACGCCACCATCGCTGATTACCACGGATCCGAGAAGCTTCGGATTCCATGAGCCAGAGTAAGATTGCAATAGCACTGATGGTTAGAAGGCTGCGTTAGAGCAATCAGATGCTCTAGCAGGATTGTACAGTGAGCTTATATACTACAGAAATTGTATATAGAATATTCTACATGTATCTACTTGAGCCTGCACACCCCGACACTTGTTTTGTAAGTTCAACAACAAATCGAGGAACGAGATCAGAAATTGTTGAAGCATCTGTCTACGAGAGACTATGGTATGGGTTGGATATAAACTTCGTCGCGTCAAAAGTCATCTGCATGCCCCCGCGAGGCCCGATTCCGCACATGAGCCCCCATCTGTCGCAACGGAATGCCATCTATGATATTCCACTCGACGACGCTCTCATCGTCATCTTCACTAACAATCGCTCCAACGTCTGTACCATATGCTCCTGTGTCGACGACCTCGCGCATGTTCAGCATCAGGCGAGCGATAAGCACTGCAGACAGGCTGAGTAGCATTAATTTGAGTTTCCATTATAGCTGATATATAACTCACGCGCTCGCCAGCCATGCAAGACTACCAGCCAAGAAGGGCTTCCCATGGTTTAGCAGTTGACCGATGATTGACCATGGTACGTACATCGCCGAACTGTCGAACCAAGGTTGAGATTAGATTGAGCAAGTATCTCAATATAGACGCACATAATACATTAGGATGTTGGCCACATCCACCACTGTAATTAGACTATTTCATTTATTTTTAGTTTTCGTATGAGCTTGATGAGCTTGATAAAATCAAGCTTACCAGAAATAAATGAACCCTAACCGTAAATTAATCAGCTAAAGTATTAAGACTTTCAGAGGAGAGACATACCATCTATCACAAAACAATCCACACATGGGGAATGATCCGCCCGCCGCCAATGCAAGATACCACAGAGAAGTGTAAAGCTAACGATAAGCACATCACGGAAGAGCCTATCGTATGTCAGCCAAATATGGGATGCCATATATACAACTCACCCTGCCTCCCATGCGCCTGCGATACCTGTTAAGGATTTTCCCCGTGATCAAGCAGTGGCATCAAACCAATAAAAAAACACTCACGGATTGCTCTGCGAAAAGGAATCAAGCATAAGGAGACAAAAATCGATAATGGTCCATACAAATGCCACGAGAATCGAAAATTGAAAACTCACGACACATGGGTAAGTATACACGGACTACACGGACTTCCAGGCAGCGGTGCTGTGGCGTCGGTCGTGGTTCCGAGCCACTGCGGTAAGTTAGTTATAATTAAAATCAATTACAGAATCACGTACCACACCTACGCCAAGAGATCCCAGGCCCACAACACTAAGGAGCACAAGGATGACCCGGTGGCAGTTGAACAGGGCATAGACGCGAAGAGTGAGAATTGCTGTGCAACAAATAAGCCATATTGAAGAAGCTGTCTGAAGAACAGCGCACCATATATGATGATTTCCTGTACTATGAGAAAACTTTTCTTTATCGTAGGTAGCCATTTACAGCTGATCCACACTATGAGCTGCAATCAATTCCGTCCATTGGTGAACATACATATTCATGTGGTTCTGGGGCTGAAGTCAACCCCTGCACAAGGGAAACCTTTGGGACACACCTCAGGTCCGAAATTCCCAAAGGTAGACACCACCACGATGATGTTTGTGGCGAGAGCCAGGTAGCGGATAAGCAGAAACCACGGCTTGGGATGACGCCAGATGAGATGGATTTCGGTGGGGAGCGTGAGGGTGTAGTCATAGAAGACAAGAACTGTTCCAAAATATGACAGACAGTCTCCATGACCAAATTCAGGTAGACATACCAGGACCTGCAAGCGAAGGCCAGTGGTTCAACAGTTGTCTGCAGTTTTGGGCCAAGGACTCTGATGCCTCCATTGCCCTTGAGGGGTCCACAAGAGGTCGGGATGGGAGCAGAAGAGAGGCGAGTCAGTAAAAGAGACACACAAACAAACAATTTCATCATCAGGCCTGGGAATAAAGTGGCCCAAACACTGGGAAAAAATGCACGTGACTAAACTAAGCCAGGATTCAAGGTTTGAACAAGCGCCAGGGTGCTGGCTGATCCCGGGATCCAATTACAACACAGGGGAATTATGTTCCTGGTACCGACTTAGGTTCCACTTCACTGCCAATCTAGGTTCGGATCAAGCCACCGTTCTCACATCATATGCACATGCTACGCAGGCCTTTGTGAGAAGAGGTTTGTGCCAAGATCAAGAAAAAGGGGGATGTGTTCTTCGCGTTCTGCTGCGTCAGAAACCGTGTCAAAGTCTTAGGTCCAAAAACAGGTAAGTATTTTGGCTTGTAAGTGTGAGAGTATTTCTGCCTACTCAAAATGCTTTTAAATGCCCGTATTAGAGAGTTTGTGCGAAACGGCGTGAAGCGGCATGCTGCTCATGCCGCTTTTCGCGCATTGTGCAGATTTTTTCTTGCCGAGTGTGCCTTTTCAGACTGAAACCCTACCCAGTGTGTGCAATGAGCCCTCCCTGCTCACAGATCATGTGCCTCGAGCCAGAGGAGGCATAGAATAGCACCAATTCTGACGTCATCATGCCAATCTGTGTTGGCATCACGTCCAAAATCTTACCGTGCTCTGTGACTTCAACTGGTGCACCTGCAAAACGTGCAGTGCAGATATTTAGAGCCTGACTGCCTGCTTTTGACCCAAAATTTTGGTCAGAAATGGAGATGGCCCAAGCGGCATGCCGCTTTGCACAAGTGCCAAAAGCGGCATGCCGCTTGTGCACAAGCTCTCTATTATGTTGCAAAGCAGCCGACAATCGGCCCTTTTGACCGGAGATAACGACTTGCAAACCCTCGAATAAAATATGTTTTAGTACATATATCGAAATTCTGAGGAGACAGAATTGTAGATACAATGTTCGCAAAGCCTCTAGACCTTTATCCCGAGTGAACTGAGACCGATCTGCATTTTCTGAGCAAGGCGCAGAAACCGCCAAATTTGGCAATATTTGTCATTACCGTGTCGCGTCTCCTTTCCATCCTCTGTGCTCGCGCATCGTTTTCACACCTCATTTGGTACTCCAACATGTCAGGCCAACCCTCAACCACGCCTCGCCCCCCTCAGACACTGCGCCGGCGCCCATTTTCGCCCATCCCGCCACGGTCACCAGGCACCCCTCGACGGCGCATAGCAGTTGGGCATTCTGGATAGTACTGTAGTATTACAATCGATTCGTCAGTCACGCGTCACGCAGGCCCTTGACGTAACGAATTTTGGAACTTGGTCACGCGTCACGGAGCCTCTTGACGAATGAATTTTTTGTCACGCTGGGTTCAAATTTTAGTTGAAATTGTGAAAAATGTCAATTTTTCGGCGCCGCAGGCGCAATTCAGGGATTTCGTGTCTGTATATAGCCTCCAGCACCTATTCTGATTGAAATAGTGGCTAAAAATGTGCTTCCAATGCTGAAAAAAATAGTAAAATCATGCTTTTCTTGATTTTCGGACACCTTCCTCTGCTAAAGTGGTTTATTTCTCCTAAAGTGCCAAGTTGAATGTCCTACGGGCTGTGGAAAGCATCTGCTGTTTGACGAATTTTTTTGGGCTGTCACGCACCCTGAGGCCCGTTGACGAATTGACGAAATGGAATTTTTGGTCACGCGTCACACCCCTTGACGAATTGATTGTAATACTACAGTACCGGAATTAATTCAATCACTGCTAGTTGATGCAAACTGACCCTCGTAAGTTTCTGTTTCTCGGGCTCCGGCACCTCATCCTCTGTGATCGGTTGCTCCTGGAGAGTTGGCTTTTTTGCCAGGTACAGCTGACATCCTTCCCAGTGTAGATGTGGTTCTGGCCGATCCTGCATCTGCAGTCACTGTAAATTCCAGTCGTCTCACCGATGGGTTGTGAAAGGCAGTATGGTTGGTGGCTGCATCGTTGAAGTCTTTGGCCTTTCGCTTCGACGCTCTCCTCGACACCATTGAGGGAATGAGGGGATTGAGAGGGCAGGTGAACGCGAGTGCATCAGCAACTTGACAAGCACTTTTCTCGCGGCTTTTCGCACTTTTTTGGGCTTCGAGCTTTTTTTGACTTTTTTTGGTCCTTTTTATCGGGCTTTTTTTGGCTTACGGCCCTTTTCAACTTTTCGAAACTTTTGACACCAAAACTCTTCGATGCAGTTGATTACATGCTGTAGAATGATAGAAGATGCCGAATTGATATCAAAATAGTGGACATTCCGCTAAAGTCAACCTCCTTTCAAGTTGGACCAAAAGTCGACTGGTTGAGGGAGTCAGCGGGATTTATGCCCGGAACTGATTAAAAATGCTTTGAAATAGCTTGCAGATCATTTGAAACCATTGCCCTGAATGGAAGAGTAGGAATTAGACAGAGGAGCGCAGAACAGTCTGTCAGTGAGGCGAGTGCCAGCGGTAAAACGGCTAAGTCAATAGCCGATGGACGTGGACTGATTGATCGACGAATCAGCGTCGAATGATGGGCGCCCATGTTGATGTTTCTTCCTTCCCACCACGACGACACTCGCTCCTCGCTCGCTCCCCCGCTTCCTTTCTCCCTCCCTCCCTCATCCTTCCACATCTGAGGTTACTCTTCAATATTCTAACCTGCCTGGATCTGATCTGTTCCCGCTCCGGCTCCTCAATACCTGGCGTTCGTTCATCAAGTATAGCTGCTATTTGCTGGCGGGCACTACTCAAGTCTCAAGAGACCCCAAGCTTCAAGGCTACCTCAAGCTCCAAGATGCCTCATGGCTCAAACCTACTTCAACACACTTCACTCTCGTCTCTCAAACTACATTGCGTCAATC
Source organism: Mycena leptocephala (assembly GCA_029378395.1). NCBI lineage: Eukaryota > Fungi > Basidiomycota > Agaricomycetes > Agaricales > Mycenaceae > Mycena > Mycena leptocephala. The sequence goes on from JARJLF010000137.1 coordinate 166,973, forward strand.
ACAACAGTACTTCAGCGATGGCGGAGTGGGTTTTGGTATCACGGTGATCGCTTTAAAGATATGTGACCGGTACGTGCTTGCAGCTTACGTTGGTGACACCCACTAACGCTCTCCGCTTCCTCACCAGCGTGTCGTCCCCCCGCTTCCGTCCATTGCGGCCTTGGCAGTAACCTCTCTGGCCGCGTCTCGTCGCCCTGATGCTGTGTGCCTCGGCCACCTACTCCATAATGTTCCACGACACCTTAGCATATGGGCCCGTCAACCTGTGTGTGGCCCACGCACGGTATTCATTCATTTTCTTGCTTGACTTCTATTGACTGCGCGTTACTAGGTATGGTACGCGTGCGGGAGGTGCAGCAAGCCGCAGCACTGGGGTCGCCCGCAGACCAGTGTGGTGCATTGCCGCACCTCTTTGTATGTTGCTGCATGCTGTGGATGGCAATGGGTGGATACGTGTTTGGTTACTTACTGGTGTATGTAAATGTGCTCAATATATTATTTTTACGCATCATTTGTGTGTTTTGCGAGAGCTTTTTAGTACCTTTTACCGGAGCTTTTTTCGTCTTATCGCGGCTTTTTCAACTTTTCTAAACAAACGGACTCAGATTAAAAAAGCTCCAACAGCTTTTCGACTTTTTTGGCTTTTCGTCTTAAAAAAGCCAAAAAGCTACGGAAAAGCTGACTTGTCAAGTTGCTGATGTGAGTGATGCGAGAAAGGTATAAAAACAAAGATCAACAACAATTTTTCTGCATACCACATGGCTGTTTCATATACACATGGCGATCAGAGATCGTTTCCAGGGGCTCCCTTTGCCAGAGTCGGTTTTTTTCTTCTCCATTCATAGCCGAGAGCTTGAGATTGGGTTTCGACAGAATCTGAACTCATTCTGCTAGATTTGATAACCTCAATTCTCTTCTTCAGAACCGCCGGGATAAATGTTACATCGGTGATTTCCTCTGCACGACGCATAAGAAACAACGTGAACCTGGAATGTTCTGCCTTAAAGTGATACAACGAGTGTGAGGGATTTTCAATCTGGTAGCGGACCGTGCCATTGAGTGGGTAATCACTGTGGTCTGAATCTGTTGGAATACCCTTCAAGTGTTTCCTTGGCATACTCGCTGTCGCATTGTCGCTGATCACGTGCAGAGCGACAGCAATCAGTCTGAGTATCTCTAGCGCCTCCCGCCGCTCCAATCTCTTCGTAATTTTCACCCGTGCCGTATACCGAACCCAGTGCCACGACCATTGCGTAGTGCGCATGCTCCGACTCTCGAGTCTAGGCTGTCTACCGACTTCAGTGTGCTACTACTGGCCCTGTGAAGAGTATGCTGGCTGCTCTCACAGAACGGGAAGACAGGAGCCCTCACGGAGTAATGAAGGGGTGGTGGCGAAGCCAGTATACTGTACTGTATAATCTATACAACTCTCGACGTACAATTTCATTCAATATTTGGCATTGTCCACTTTTTCGTGGTAAATCGTACGAAAAGAAGATCTTGTAGCTATATTACATAAATTATGCACTGGCCAAAAAAACAGATTTGCACAGCCCTCAGGATATATCTCTCCATAAGATTATCCATGTCTGTCTGAAACCTTTTAAACTCCGTTTTGGGGAAATCAGCTCCGACCTTTTGGACCATCAGCGTTACAGCTGATCCGGGAACTAATGAGAATGGTCGAGAATTTTTTTTCGCGCAGTTTCCAAAAAGGAAATATCCGTCTCTTGCTCTCTTTCCCACTCTTATACCACTACCAGGCCTCTGCGTAAAATTTTGAGCTCTAGCGAGCATTTACGTAATTGCCCTTGGCTGCCTCAACTACATTGAGACCGACCCGACAATGTCGTATAACAGAGCAGCAATCAGTGAAGCAAATGCAGCGTGAGCTCACACCTAGAAAGGCTCCAATTTAACCGATACAACATACCACACGATGCCACGGTCCGTCGCGTTGAATAAAATATTTCATATCCTTGACCACCTTATACTTCATTCGGCAGAGCATCCTGATGCGTAAGGAGAACTGTACTCGGGTGGATTATAATTTTGTATGGACATCTGGGTACATACATGTACCCCCAGGCACATTGAAACCGATCTGAGAAGGAGTTTCCTGACAGCGGATCTAAAACAGTTTTTAAAAAGAAGAAAATTGGGTAGGTAGGTAAGTAGGTAGGTATCATTTCACGCACAGCCCGAATCACGAACACGTGTTCCAGGGATTTTGCCGGTGTACAAAGCAAGGACAATTAGATCAGCTTCCCCCTGCCAACCAACCCAAAAGGTCCCGAGATGCTGGCAGTCCATTGGGGCATCGAAGGTTGGTTTCGTTCTTTTGAACTCATCAGGTGGGCCACACAGCCCACAACCAACCGATAATGGCACTGATATCAGGCAGACAATTTGGCAGATTGTTCCCCATGATAACAGCCTGATAGGGGGCAAGGCAACTGGCCAGGTTGTCCTGCCTACCATCAGGGGCAAGCGTTGTCAACTGGCCAGAAAGAAATTGCGACTGGCCAGGCCACAGCTCAATCTGATCCCCCAGAACTCAAACCAAGGTCGCAACTTGCCAGCTTGCGACCTTGATCCCCCAGAACCCAAACAGAGGTTGCAACTTGCCAGGCTGCGACCTCAATCCCCCAGAACTCAGACAGAAGTCGCAACATGCTGGATTGCAACTTTTATCCCCAGAACCCAAACAGAAGTCGCAACTTGCCAGGCTGCGACCTCAATCCCCCAGAACTCAAACAGAAGTTGCAACATGGCTGGATTGCGACCTCAATCCCCCAGAACCCAAACAGAAGTTGCAACATGCTGGATTGCGACTTTTATCCCCCCAGAACCCAAACAGAAGTCGCAACTTGCCTGATTGTGACCTCAATCCCCCAGAACCCAAATTGCCCCTGGAAAATTAGAAGTCACCCGGCCATGGCTTCTCTCGGAGAATTTCGACAAGAGAGAAAACCACCCTCTGCTAATCCCAATTCATGGCACATTATGTATGAACAGTATGAAAGTGGCTGATCAGACCTCAGTCAGGGACTGCCATGTGGACAATCAATATAACAGAGGGCCATGCCGACGAAAACGAAGGGGGTAAAGAAAAACAGAGCTCAAAAGTGGGGTTGTCAATATTGAGACCGATGGGTATTGCTTTTTCTGTGAGGAGTCAGTCAGCTGAATGTCGCTGGCTTGAAAGAGAGAGTGTGTGTGTGCTTAGCGGTGCAGTGATCTCACTGTGTACCTGCTGGATTCATTGTCTTCAGGAGTCAGGGGGGGTTAGAGAACACACAACGGTAATCTTTGGTAGCTGAGTGCAGTCAGGTGGCAGAGGCCAAATGGGCGTGCACAGAATGGTCGGCAGAGGCCAAATGGGCATGCACAGAAGGAGGTGGCAGAGGCCAAATGGGCTTGCACAGAAGGGGGTGGCAGAGGCCAAATGGGCTTGCACAGAAGGGGGTGGCAGAGGCCAAATGGGCTTGCACAGGATGGGGTGGCAGAGGCCAAATGGGCTTGCACAGGATGGAGTGGCAGAGGCCAAATGGGCTTGCACAGGATGGAGTGGCAGAGGCCAAAATGGGCGTGCACAGAATGGGGTAGCAGAGGCCAAATGGGCTTGCACAGGATGGGGTGGCAGAGGCCAAATGGGCTTGCACAGGATGGAGTGGCAGAGACCAAATGGGCGTGCTCAGAATGGGGTGGCAGAGGCCAAATGGGCTTGCACAGGATGGAGCAGCAGAGGCCAAATGGGCATGCACAGAATGGGTTGGCAGCCAAATGGGCTTGCACAGAATGGCACAGAAATCACAGCGCGAGATACTGAATTGTCCTCCAAAACCGAGCCTTTATATACGTTTTCGGACAGCCATTTTCCGGCCCCGCTGCGGGTTTCGGACATATTGGTCCCGTTGTTTGGAAGGGATCAATATTCGGGGCTTGGGGCAATACAGTGTTCAAAGAAATTCATAGTAGGAAAAAATGGCCTTTCCAAGTCAAGGGTTGCACTAATGGAAGCCCGATGCAAGCTCAACGGTGGAGGATAAGCTCAAAACGTTCTCACAGACCAAAATGGGAAAGCATTCTCCAGAACCCAGTGTTGAACAAACAAACACACTGTCTCAAGTTCCCGATGTTCAGCTTGCTGCACCGAATGGTGGAATTTTTTGTTCTGCATTCAAATAAATTACGGTTGATGTGCCAACTTCAACTGTTCATCATTGGTTCAAGTTCAACTACATCATTGTTTCAGGCTCTTAGTATTCCACCATTCGAGTCACCTACTCCTTAATAAAAGCAGGCTAGACTCTAGGCAATTATGGACTGCAGGCACTGGCCTCAGAAACATATCTTCTTTCAAATCATATCGTTTAGGTTGCATTACCGAAGGCAAGGCTTATAAAGTTCTCTTTCAATCTGGGATAGTTGTGTTTTCTTGTTCAAGGACGTCTTCTCCTTCTATTGTGGAGACACTCGTCTTGATTCGGCAACATTCAGGTCCAGGGCGACTCTTACTTGGCACAGGAGTTATCGGTTTTCCTGGGCTTTTGGAAGTTGTTCCTCCTGATTGCCAGTGATTGGTTTTATGCACACTCTTGTAATTTCATGTACTCGACTCCGGCCGGCCAGATTAGGTGGCGACTAAAAAAACGATGCAAGACCTGTATCAACGAGTGTAGCTCTGTATAGCTCTGTGTAGTGGCCTAGCCAGAGCTACACAGATCTGTCTAGGCCAGCTAGCCACAGTGGTCTGCCTAGCTGTGTTTAGGTATGGTAAGTTTAGGACCGGTAGTGAATGCAGACTTGTTTGGCTCATAAAACACTCACAACTGAACTTATTTCAAGGTGTTTGCGGGAATCAATACCCTAAACTTGCCTCGATGCAGCTGCTCAGCCACAATAATATTATCTGCTCTATGCACCTGGATTCAGCCGATCGAGCGAATAATATTTGGCACTCTCTATCTTATTGTTTCTTTTATCTACTACATATTCCTGTTGTACTGCACTTGCACTCTGCTCAATGTTTTGGGTCTGGAGTCTGCAGCTCCAGACCTGAAACATTGAGCAGAATGCTATACTTTCTATTTTCCTTACATTACATTATTATTTACGACTGACTTGTATTAATTATTAACCATTGGATCTGCAATCTCAGCGTTCCCCCTCATCTTGTGTGGGTCTGTCGCAGCCATGACCAAAGTGCACTCACAAAGAGGTGGCAACTCACCAGCAAGAGTAGACTTGAATGAGATAGACTAGTACTTGTAAAGAGTCTCAGAATTATTGAACGAAAGATTACATTAGACCGGCCGGGCCGACTTGGACCGACCGGCCGAAGATTGAACTTGAGTACGAATTACGGCTTAGCGCGGCCAGGCGACCACTCTTGATAGATGAACCGACTGAAAAGAATAATAACTATGCTCTCCTTGAGCACTAGTCAAATACTGACCTCCCTCTGAACTTGAGCTGGAGTGTTAGTTTCCTCCATCGGACCAGCGACCTTTACTAGGACATTGAGAAAGGAGGCCTCTTGCCACTCGAAAGTCCGACCGGCGGATAAACGTCTTGACTTCGTGAATGATTATCACGAATGATTACAGATATTGTGGGCTAGGGGGGGCCATTCCGAAAATCCACCACCTATGATTGGCCGGGCGGTTCCTGCTGATTTAGATTGACGTGCTCGCTAAAAGCAGATCGCTGCCAGAATCGCACTTGGGGGCATTCCTGTTGCCATGAGCACATTTCCGAGAACCGCGACATCGTCCTTGATGCATTGATGTGAGACGCGACGGACTTGGCCTCTTCACAAGTCGGATCCTGGGCCCGAGGATCAGCTACAGTCAAAAGGACAATCGGAACGCGAACCTTCTTATAAGCAATCAGTGCCTTTGGTTTGGTTTGGAGCGCCGTATATTTCACGTCGAGGCTGAATCGGGTCGCCTTCAGATGCGCATTGGTGGCCTTCCAGTTGACGAAGTTGACGGGAAACTCCGTCAACTTTCCAATACAAGTATGTACTCGACAAACCCTGGGTATTTTTCAGAAAAAACGTGATGGTTAATCTGGATGTTTTCAGCAGGAATTCAGGCTGTAAATGCAACGAGGGAGTGAGTGAAAAGGAAGGAGGCCAAGGGTGACGAAGGAGTAGATGTAGATGAATGACAACCGGATTGATCAATAAAGTTAAATGGTCCCGTAGTTAACGACGCCAGATGTTAGAAGTTGCGCTCGGAATCCGCATCAACATTCCCGCTCAGCCCTTGATTCTTCATGCTACGGTCACATCCATGGACTCTATCCTCCTTTACTAAGTGTACATCACATTTTCGACACTAGAGCTGCCCACCATCCCATCAACGAAGATGGTCATCACTCTACAACGCCGAGACAGGTACGACGCTGCCGTCCCTGCCATCCTTTTGAATTTTCGGATGCCGGGACGGCAAAAAGACGACCGTCAACCGGTAAATGACGGGACGGCGGACAAGCGCTTGAGATCAGGGTTCTGAGCATCAACTCTGCGTCTTACGTGCGTTAACCTTGAACAGGAAGCTTCGAGTACGTCCCATCTTATTAAATCATCCTCTGTAACTTGATAGTTCCCGTGAAGGGAGAACAATCGAAGAGACGCGCCATATCACGTGGTCATTCAACCAAGCCAACAAAATTCTGTAAACCGCCCTACCCGTACCAATGTTAATCATGGGGATCCATTAACGCCGGTTGGCCAAGGTTCAAGTAAATTTCAATCATTCTGGCTAAATTTTACAATGAATACGATTCAAACCCGTCTGCGGCCGTCACGGACAGCAATTTTGCTGTCCCGCACCCGTCCAGTAAATTTCTTAGGCCAATGGTTCGACAGGACGGGATGGCATACCGTTAACGGTACCCATCACACCCGTAAAGACGGGGACAGTGGTCGTAGGCTGCCGACCACCTTGTCACCCTCTTTATAAAATTACGTTTCGCTGTCTGTCCGAAGTCATTTTAAACTCCATTTTTAATCTATCAGTCCGGCGGCTCCTTGCCGGATCTCCGCTACAGTCCTTGAACGCTTATTTATTCATTTTGGGTCTTTCGCGTCAATTTTATTCTCTTATTATGTGCTTATACTTTAATTAGGAAGGGGTGCGAGGCCGCGAAGCCGCTTGTAAGTATTATGTAAAACAGATCGACGAACGAAAAAAGATGACTGACTGGACGCGGGTTCGAAACCGGCGCAGATCAAAAACTTCGAAATTTAGCAGATCATTGAAACCAACTAGACTAAGTAGCCATGTGGACAATATTTCACTATTCTATTGCGTATGGTGCAGGCCACCTAGTCACCGCTACCAAAATTTAGCTGCCAAATCGGCCGAAGAAATTTTTTTGAATTAAGTGTACCACTGGAGGGATTTTAAGCGTACTTTTGAATGTATTGTGGACTTTAATTTGGCTCAATGAGCCCAACGAACTCGCATTTGGTAAGTATCAAAGTGAGTAGAAATCTGCAGCGTCATTTTGCACCTATTTACGGCTCTGACAGAGCTTTTTTCAATATAATACGTGCATGTCGCCAAATCAGCGGGCAACTTCTTTTTTTGCTCACTCAGTTTTGCAATAAATAAAAATCCCTCTTACAGATCTTCTTGGACGTTGAAACGGAGCACATTTGTAAGAAGGATAAGAAATCGGATCAAATTTGAAGCCGCAAAATGTCAATCATTAGCATGCGGTGACTAGGTGGCCTGCACCATAGTTTTTGAACATTTTTGAATAGAAAATTTTCAGTTCCACATATGACACCAGAGCCTAGATTCCAGAGTGCGGTAGAAATGCGTTGAACCCCACTTTCGCTGGCCCCTGGCTGAAAAGACAAAGGTCTACGAGACACCTTACAAGTCCCCCTTTCCACAAACTTGAACAAAAGCCTGAAATAGGGTAATCGTCAACCGATACTAGAACACACAGACTCGTGTCTTCTGCGGGAGTCGCGACGGGAAAGTATTTTTTTGCACCCTGAACACCAGAGTCTCTCCGTTTCCTCCACAACCTTTCGGACGTCGGCTTCCACCATCCATTCATGGATACTAATTATGTGACGCTGTAGGTCTGCTTGACGACCTATCCTGATTTGACAGTGGGGACATGTAACCGACTTTTGTCTTGGTCTTGCTGTCAATTTTCCTCGACGTGTTCGCCGTTTGGATCGTGACCTGACCAAATGCGGCGGGGGATTCAGATCAAGGCTCGGGCACAGAGTTCCTTGCGTCCTGGCGAGTGAATGAGGCATGAGTGGTTAATATATGCTTGAATGCCCGCCTTACGATGATATCGCTTTTTGGAAGCCATACCATAAATGACGGGGGACATATCATCTGCCTCCGAAAAATTTGGGGTCCCCTTTAAAGGGAAACACGGGATCCGGGGCTGCAAGAGTCCGCCATTCGAAAGTCCTGCTCAGAAACCCAATACCGTATAGAGCCGAACGGTGGGGGTTGATGTGGATTTGAAGTCACTGTCGGAGTTGATGAAGTAAAGGATGTTTTCGATGACCGCATCACAATTCTAGACGGGAATAATGGAAGGATGATGGCCGTCTTGCATTTCGCGTTTGGTGGAGAAGGAAGGAGGAAGGAAGAGGGTCTAAGGGATTATGGCTGACTGCGGCTGACCACAGCACTAAAACTTCCAATTGATGTGGCTGACACCGTCAGGTTTGAAATTCAACGACACCTCCACGTTACGGACTCCTGGAAAGACACTCTGCCAGATTATATCTTCTACATCCAAAAACAACTTCAATGGCGATCTCTCCTCCAGATTGTTCAGGTCAGGTAAAGTTTTTCGATCTCATTTCACGCCGGTCTGGCTAATGTTACTTTCAGGCCCTCGAGTTTGAACGCTGGGGTAACCGTTCAATTCCGGGGGAAAATCCTCAAAATTGACCTGCGTCGAACCCTGTGGCTAATCAGCCGTATTGCTCTTGTTATTTCAAAGTTTTGGCTTGGACTTCCGTGATTTACCCCTGACTGAGACGTCTCCGGTTTTGGAATGTACAAGTGGCTGAGGGATCGCTCCGCGGTCCCTCTTCCTCTTTCTGATTCCACTAAAATTTTGCAGCCCCGGCGGCATGAGGTGATATTGACGTCGGAGTGAGCTCGGTGCAGAGCCGGGTATTACGGCCGAGGTATGTCACCTTGACTTAAATGTGAAATGCTACAGGACTCCCATGTCGCCAAGGGGTGTTCTCCTTTGGTACTCTGTTCAATGGCCTCCAGGCCTCATCAAGCACAAATTGAGTTTCTGCCACAAGACTTCGATAACGAACCATGTCAAAATTATTTTGGCAGTTATGCACTTGGTAAATATATCATGTACAATACCCACCATGCTCTTCTTCTAAAACAGTAATAATCGAATTCTCCATAAACCAAGTGCGTATTTCAGTACGTATTCCAGTACCTCCGAAGAACCAAAAGTTCCGAGCGACGAGGGTTGAAACACAGCCACCAAGTAGGTCCGACTCCGGCCGACTTATTTGCCAGACTCCAGTGTATGATAGTTTTCAGAACCTGTTCATGTGTCATAAAACAAGTATATGTATACAGAAAGAAAAAGTACATAAGTACGAAGTTCCTGCCGGGCTCTGCCACGACTCCTCACCCCAACTCAAAAACTGCGAGGTGAGGATTTCTGCGACCGCTGAACAAGTAAGTCGCTCACCATGAGTACTAGTCTCAATAGTGGCTGTGTTGAAGTGTCTTGCAAGTCGTCCTTCAAAATTTGTGATAAAATAGTGGCTGTACCCCGTTGTAGTTGTGAAACCCGGCAACTGGACTAGCCCGCGTGTGTTCGAATCTTGAAACCACCATAATTAACTTATTTTTCAGAGTTCTCTGCGCATCCTAATCAAAGAAAATCATGATCTGGGGGAGATTAGCAGGTCCAAACTACGCATTTCCATCACCAAGTAATATATTCATGGCAGGCAGCTTGCGAAATCAATTTTTTGGCCAACCGATAAGACGCGGATGGGCCTCCAATCAAAGAACACTCCTGTTACCATTCTGTGCCACTGAGGACAATCCAATTCTGTTGCATTCCGTGTTGAAAAATCCATGGCATTCGATGATTCCCCGTCGGAAAATCCATGGTCCTCATGATCGACCGGTAATTTGCGGTGAATCACTGCGCTCCCACCCCATGTAGACAGAGGGTTTGCGCTCAAGTGGTCCCGGAGACACTTTCTGTGGCGCGCGCTGCAGATCTGGATAGTTAGGGTCATTGCTAACATTTCTCTCGGTTTATATGCCCAGAGCCATTATTGCGTTTTCCGCAAGGCATTCAATTTGAAACGCGTGCTTCGATGACCACGCATTTAAGCCATTATTGTATTTCCATTCATTTTGAAGCGCGTACTTCATTGCAGCTCTTACCATTCATTTTGCAGCACGTGCTGCAATGACCGCGCATTTAAGCCATCATTGCATTTTCCATTCATTTTGAAACACGTGCTTCAATGACCTTGGATTGAAGCCCTTACCATTCATTTTGCAGCGCGTGCTTCAATGACCACTTGAACCATTCCTGTTATGTTTTTGAGAAGTTATTTGTTTCCGTACCGCATGGTGCGATGAGTTCTGTGTTACCACCACTCACCATTTTTCCACCACATTCGTTGCATATTTCCTACCAAGTAGTTACTTGCCCCATATTTCCTCAGCTGCCGGCATTATTACCATTTTCTGCGTTAATCTCCAATTTTCATTATTATTGTATTTTTTTTTTCAGATTTAGGGATTCAAGACACCAGAAGTCGTTCATACCTGATCCCACCCTGCTGTCTGTGCTCGAAGGCGCCCCGCCGCGTGCAGATGTAGAGAAAGGGCGGGAACCGAGTAGGCCGGAAATGATTCCAAACCTCGAAGTCAATGATGTAGACCAGGTCTCATCATGTGGTATTGCATGCAAATATTTCGTTCATCTATGTAGAGGAGGGGTTTCAGAACGATTTGCCCGAATTAGTACCCATGGTCAAGCGGATGCGGTGGGGTGTCCCTACGTATCATGTCCAATGTCACCAAGACGTGTGCACATATCTATTGGGAACGAATGTGTGGGCCACTTTCACGGAGAGACCGCCGAGCAGGACCGTGATCCACCGGGCATTAGAACACTCAAATGAAATGATCATTATTAGCATTTCCGTTCCCCTCTGAGCAAATGTTACTACTGGGTAATTTCGATCAATTCGTCACCAAGTCCGAATTTTTGAAACAATTACAGCAATTTGCAGTACATAAGGCGCGGACCGTGTTTTTTTTTTTTTTTTTTTCAGCATTTTTGGCTAGAACAGCCGCAACGGGCTCAGTTTTGATCGGATTTCCTTGAGAATAGGCGCGTTCGAGTCGCATGGGAAATCCGCAGAGGATCAAGTATGATACCGGTTTTTTTCGATGTACTTACATAATATAATTTCTTCAGAAAAATCATGGTTTCCACTAGGACAGCTGTAGCACAATGAATAATGATGCGATTGACCTAATTCTTGAATATGTCATGTATCTGGGATGTCACTAGAGGATGGCACACTGCCATAAGCAATATATTGACTGAACATGATTTTGCACCCATTTTGGCTAGGGCAATATTCAGGTCTCATGAGAAGTAGTGACGACAGAATAAAATTGAGAAAAAGATATCAATACCATTGAGGCAGTATATTAACCATGTAGACTGCATGTACCGAGTTTGTGTTGGAGATTGATGCCGCGCAGCGCATCAATGATTAGTGATCCGACCGGCCGACATCAGTCAGCCCGAGGCTTGCTCACTCATCGAAGGAATGGTTCGGATTTCAGTAGATTACTCTAGAATACATTATAATAGGTATAAAAACTGTAGTCGTCCGTAGTGCCTCCTTACGAGTTTTTACCCAGTCACCTAACAGCGCAAGTGTCAAGCTTAATAGCTTCCAGCTAAATTTCCAACAGTTTGAGAATCGTAGCACACCAATAAGCTGTGATAAACTGGTGGCGAGCTTGGGGCCTTTGACGTCGGTAAACCTTGCCTTCCCGGCACCGCACCTCATGAGACTACAGTGTCCAGATGTCGCAGAGGGTCCTAGGGTGTAGCTGGACATCTGCCCTATAGAACGAGCACCGGATGTCGTCGAAGGACAAAGAGGTCATGGAGATATGAGCGATTTCCTGAAGCAATGCCAAACCAAAAATAAGAAAACACATGTTCACCTTTTCCCTCGTCGGCAAAAGCTGGCACCCCATCACATCAAGGCGATCAAACTGCCCCAATTTTTGATCTTAGGGGCGCTCATACATGTCCTTCAACATACCAATGAGACTTGGGGAGAAAGTCGTGGCAATAGTCAGCTACTATCCCCCCCTAGATCTCGGATACCTAAGGAAAATCGGTAGATATCATTTTATGCAATGGTTTTGGCCCCAAGCTGAATAGGTAGGTCGTCAGCATTTCGTCTTTTACTTTGTTATCAAATTTTACTTCATGAGAAACGGGTAAGAATTGGCAAATGGCGTCGTTTTTTCGGAGGTGCCCAGGTGTCCGAGTTCTAGGTAACACGTCAAATTCTGATTGCCGGCCTTGGATATGACCACCTTGTGGTCGAAGTGCCTCCAAACTTTATAGGGTGGAGCACCTCAGCAAGAACTATAGCATGTATGAAGGAGAGGTCAAGGCAATTCCAGGGTTGTCGACAGGCAGCATGAAATTAATTGCAATCATTTTGGCAGCTGGGAGATCAATTTGGCAGATATGGCGTGATTTTTTGGTCCATTGTGAGGGCTACAAGACAGCTATGCCTCTGAATTTTTATTTGGGCACTCTTATGATTCAAAAGTATCTTGTAGATGTGTTCATGAAGTAATATGACTATAAGGAGAGGGCCCTAAGCCTTAAAATACGCAAAATCAGCGAAAATAACCCAAGTTGTCAGCTTTCCGTAGGGATATACTAGGATACGGGATTGTAGAGGTTTTGCACCCTATATCTTTAGGCCACATCCTAACGTCTACGTTAAGTCAAAGATCTCAGGAAATGGTCCAATATTGGACGAGAAATCTTCGTTTGTCCGAGTTCTAGGTTTGTCTGGGATGGTGGGGGGGATAGTATAGTCCAAGTGGCCCACTCTCTGCGCCGCTGTCCGGCTCCAAGTCTCCCGCGCTGATGCAAAAATTCGCTGGTAAATCAATCACACCATGTATACATGGCAATTTTTGTGCGTCCTGGATTCAAACCAGTGGTCCAGCAGAAAGCTTCAATATGTCTAGTGCTCCTTTATCCCTCCCAAATCCGACAAAAAATGCTTTGAAATGAATGCATTGGGCCATTTAATTCCGATGCACAGGATTCAAAATTGCTCCCTTATCCCTGCCAAATCCGACAAAAATGCTTTGAAATGGATGCATTGGGCCATTTAATTGGGTTCAAAACTGCATGGACAGCCACTTATTCAAATTGATGGCCAGGCTTTGGCAGAAAGCTTAAAAATGTCTAGTGCTCCCTTATACCTGCCAAATCCGGCAAAAATGGATGCATTGGGCCGTTTAATTGTGAGGTACCGGGTTCAAAATTGCGTGGACAGCCACTCATTCAAATTGATGGACAGGCTTCGGCAGAAAGCTTAAATATGTCTAGTTCTCCCTTATCCCTGCCAAATCTGGCAAAAATGCTTTGAAATGGACACATTGGGCCATTTAATTGCGATGCATGGGGTTCAAAATTGCTCCCTTTTCCCAACATAGCTTTATTCAGTGGTGGTGGCCCCTGTTTAGGTTTACAGCACTCATCTGCTTTTATGCACTCATAATGTTCATAATGGCTGTACAAATGACTAGTAGTCACAGGTTTCATGTCGGTTCTAACCTTACGGCCTTTTGCGGAACATAGGGCTTTTTATTTATTTATTTATTTTTTTCAACGGTTTTCAGCAGGATAGCCGCCACAGGGTCAATTTTGGTTGCATTGCTTCGGGAGTAGGTGCGTTGGAATCGCATTGAAAGTCCGCAGTCAACCTAATACCGGTATTTTTGATGCCATCAGAAAATGCAATTTCTGCCGAAAAATCTCGGCTTTCAGCAAGTCACCTGTAGCACTTGGAGTACTGCTTGAATTGACCTAATTTTTTTTGGCTGAGTGTCTCTCTCTTTGTAAGATTATCCATGTCCGTCTGAAGCTTTTTAAACTCCGCTTTTGGGGGATCAGGCCCGAGGCTTTGGAAGCGCTCGGTCCAGACCTTTGGAAGCGCTCAATAAACGGCGCTTCCTCGGGGCTTTCGATCATTAAGCGTGCGAGCACCTATAAAAGTGTACACAATGCCAAACTCCGCTTTGCCCGGGGTATCAGCATTAACCTTTCCTCAAGCGTCAAACTGGCCGCTTTGGAGTATTAGCTAACAATAGTTTCCCCTAAATTAATCACCCTCAAAGCTTGCTTGAAAGATGGTGCTGCCTGAGCTGCCAATGTCGACAAAAAATGACTGCAAATTGACGCCGAGAGAAGGCATTCGTGCAGAAACCTGTGCGCTTGCCGCAGGGACTGTGGTCTTACTGCAGAGACGGCACTTCCACTGATATCCCGATAGCCATTGAATCCCTTTCCTTCCGCCACAAGTACCTGTAACTGTTTTCTCTTTCGCATTTTCCACTGAACATTTTCTCTAACGGCTTCCGGATCACGGCAATCAAGAATCGGAAGCGGAGCGGCATCGCCGCTTGAAGTTGCGACGCGAGGCCCAAAGACTCCGGACAAGGTTGAATGTGCATGTTTAGCCAAGTGGGAGACGGCCCGCGGAGCGGGCCATCGACCGCTTGTAAAGTCTGTGATTACGCGCGGGGGTGCTGCTTCCTTATTAGGTAATTCGGAGCTTCCCGTATCACGTGAGACTCGCTCGTTTGGGCGCATTCTCCCTCCTCCGTGCACCGGACGCGCCATTGGTCCATCCAGCATCTCATATACGGCCAAAATAGCTCGTGGCAGCCTCAAATTTTCCGCAAAACGTTCCATAATGCCGCGGAGAAGCAAAAGATACTACCATTGACCAATGTGCTTTCAGCAAGCAACGATTCCAATTAACCTCACTGGGCTCGGCGACCTCAATCAATCCTAATTACGAGCGGCTACCTGTAAACTAGGTCCCGACGAAGGACCTCCACCTGGTATTGTAAATATATTATATCTCACTTTCTCGCACCATTTTCGACGTTCGCAGCACCTGGACTTCGCTTCAGATCCTCATCGCGTTGCAAACGGATAATAAGTAAGGATCTACGGCATATATATTACAATTTGCAACTGAATGTTGAGCTGAACAAATCGAAAAGAGTGAACAAAGCTCCTGACTCACCCCGCGGGACAGCGGAAGTTGAAAGAGGGGGTATGGTTCGGCGGTTCTGAAATTCGCAATGAGGGTCTGGATTTCGAGAGGGGTGAGTTCACGCCCAAAAGTAACGTCACGTCCACGAGAGTCCCGAATGATGTGTCTAAAGAAATGGTAGGTATAGAATTCCGGCCAGCTGGAGATCATGCGATCAATTCCTGGTTGTCAAACCCGAGGGCCACAAATGAATCAAGGAGATAGGCGAGGTTGGGCGTGCAGGAACGGAGGAAGTTTTGCATGGCAAGCAATAGTTCGGAAATCGAATAAAAACTAGGTGTTTTCATGCGTGCTTTGGTACATGCCTTATCACCGCTAATCCTCGGGTCAAGGCCCTACTGAACCCACGGGTAGAATTTATTCTCATTATATCCAACACCCCTCATCCATCACCGCTATCAATACTCCCAATTACCCTCCTTTTCATGAGAAATTTTATTTCTTGTCAACCAAATCTCTCGTCTCTTCTGAATGGAAAGGCTGGCGTCGTGAACGGGAACGCTGCCCCGCAGGACGATTTTCCCAAGGATTCACAAAGCACATGGGCCTCCGCGACGACTGACCCCAAGATGGGCAAGGCCGACAAGGTCCTCCTGACAATGGGTGCGGTTTTTACACTTCGTGCTGTCACTGCGAACGCCCACATCACAAAACTCCTGCAGAAAACGCAGGTGCCAGTGGTAGCAAAGGAAACCCAAAGGTACTACTATCATGACCACGATCCAAACATCGTCGGAAACTGTCGGCGGTGTGGAGGCCATCGAGAAGGGGTTCAATGCATTCATGGAAGGGATGCCGGTCCTCATGAACGCGCTTGACGAAGTCGCCAAACTCCACCCGTACGTCTTGCGCGATCCATTCATGTTCTTTTATTAACTACAACGCGTAGATTCATTGGAAGTACGTTATTGAAGTGTAGGCTGGAAATCCGGACTCATTGATTTCCTAGTTGCGGTTGTGGCAAGGCCGTACTGTACAATTTCATTCAATTCGGCGGTCACGCGTCACGCACCCCTGTGCCGCGACGAATTTTGGACTCGGTCACGGGTCACGGCGCCCAGTGCCGAATGTAAAATCCGTGACATCCGGGCCAAATCTCTCTTGGAGGTGCAAAAAAGGCAGAATTTTCGAAAATTTCCGTCTTGAATGCTGAAATTTTCGAGGGGTCACGTCAAATTTCGTTGGTTGCCGAAATGCCGAATCGGTATTTTCGGTCACGGGTCACAACCCGTGCCGAATTGACTGAAATTCTACAGTGCATTTTGCGACACTTCGGCCGCATTTTGGCCGAAACTTCTCGGCTTGATTCAGCCATGCCGGAACTGAAGGCGACATTCGCCGTTTTAAATGCCATATGTATCAAGACATTCCACAAAAATGTGGGCCGGGAAATCACGTGGAACCACAATTACAACCAAATACATATGATCTTCCACACACAATTCCGTAAACTCTCGTACTAGCCGTAGGCCCCGCTCGGGCCCAACTCGCTGCGCCAGCTAGCCCACCACATTTCCTCACCCTCCCTTCCACGCCAGCATGTTTTCTGTACCCCTGCAGCGCTGCCACGTCATCTAGCCCTCGCCCAGTCGGACGGCACCCAGCTGGCTCCTGCTCGTCGACCGGTCGCGGGCCCAGGAAGGGATGAATGGGCGAGGATCACCGGTGAGGCCTTGTTGTTTTGCGCGGCTGATATGCCGCGATTTAGGAGTAGCTGTTCCGCGTAGCGTTGCATCTCATCTCGGGGTATCACGAGGCGAAAGTCGTTGAGGAGCACGAACTGGAGCTCGAGCTCGTTCAGCTCGGGCTGGGAGAGACCTCCGACCTGGATTCAGGTGTGTTAGGGCTGAGGGAGCCACATTAGAGACTCACCTTTGCCCAGCGAGAGTTCGGGTAACAGATGTCGCTGAGGAACTTGGAGGCGGTGGTCACGCCCGCAATGACGAGGCGGTGAATATTGTACGAGTCAATGATGAATTTTCGGTCAGTGGCTGCCGCAAGCTTTGACATGCGGTCAAAGTACACAAGGATGGAGAGGAAGACCTCGTTTGTGTTGGGGCAGTACTTCTGGATGCGAAGGAGGTAGGCCTCAAGGGAGATGCTAGGGACGTTGTCAGCGTCAAAGTGAAGAAGGAAGTCAGGGGTGGAGTATGCAGTCTGGGATGCAGTGGTAAGTGTGTTCCAGATGTGCAAGTCTGATGTTTCATCCATACTGGTGGGGATTGTGGATGGGGGTGGGTCTGAGCTGACCCTGTCATTTTCGGCTGCCATGTCGCTGAGGAAAGAAGCAAGGCAATGGAGGAGCTCCTGGGAGGCATTTGAAGCCACATCCCAGGGCATTGGGTGTAGCTTTGCTTCTGCAGCAGGTGCTGAGGCCATTTGGATTGACAACATGGGGGTCAAGGGAGGTAGTGTGGCGTTAATTGTCCTTTGTTAGACAACACCATCACATGACCACTTATGCTTCCGTGTCATCAACCCGGTCACCTCGGCAGCTTCTGCAACAGCCTGTTGCATCCATAGCTGGATTCATACCCCTCCCATGGATCCTCCATCGCCTTGCTCCTTTCCCCACTGATGTGGCAGCCGAAAACGACAGGGTCAGCTCTGACCCACCCTGGTCCACAATTCCCACCAGTCTGGATGGAACATCAGAAGTGTCTATCTGGAACACACTTACCACTGCATCCCAGACTGCATACTCCACCCCTGACTTCCTTCTTCACTTTGACGCCGTCAATGTCCCTAGCATCTCCCTTGAGGCCTACCTCCTTCACATCCAGAAGTACTGCCCCAATGCAAATGAGGTCTTCCTCTCTATCCTTGTGTACTTTGACCACATGTCAAAGCTTGTGGCAGCCACTGACTGCAAATTCATCATTGACTCATACAACATTCACTGCCTCGGCATTGCGGGCATTCTCCACTCCTACTTCCACTTGGTCCAGACGAAGGCTAAGATCGAAAGCCATCGCAAAGAGTTCGTCTTGGACCCTCCGAGCGTCGTGACTGCCCGGAATGCGACAAACCGGATAGCTGTGAGTATGCGTGGTGTTACGAGTGGAACACAAAGGCCTCCAAGCTCATTCATCACCGCGATTTTCCGATATCCCTCGTCGACCTGCTAAATCTCTTGAGAGACACGGAGATCCCGCACCATTGTGAGGGCTGTTGGAAGCGGACGGTTACCTGGATTTGGGGTACTGCCCATGTTACGAAGGAAGAGGCATTTATTGACAAAGCAGTGAAAGCTCTGATGGCCCTTCAAACTGATGAGCCCATCCGAGCGGCTTTGCGCGACACTATTGTCCCGGACCCCCTTCAACATTCACAATCCAGGCCTGATATGTGACATTTTATTTCCTAGGTTTTTCATCCCATTTTGAAGACATATTGAGCCACGTTATGTACGTGGGCGGTGTTCATCAAATCACGATCGCGAACTCACTGTTGTTATCAAGCTTAACTTCCCCAATTCCTACCGAAAGTTCTGCTAGTAGAGTTGATGGAGATTATTACATTCGACACGGATGAACGCCACTCAAACTAGATTTTTTTTGGACTTGTTGGCGCTTGAAAGCCAGAATCAAACGCCCGTTTGTCAGCTGAATCTGATTGGCTCGGAGGCATGGACCGAGCTCGGCATTCAATTTGGGTCACCGGATTTCCACACAATTGCAACCTCAACGGTTGTGAGCTACAGTTTCCCTCAAAGTGTCTAATTTTATTTCCTGGCGTAGGACCTAACACATCCGAAGCCCAACTAGCTTCAGCCTTGACATGGACGTTATAAAAAATAAATCGGACTTTGATCAAGCCCGGGGTTATGTCTCCATTTTCACCTGAAATTCCGTCTCGCCTCGCAAACCCGTGCCCAGCGTGTGGCCGGGAGGTGACCTTAGAAATCACGTACCATTCACACCGCAAGAAAAAAAAAAAAAGGCACTTGCTATATATAGGATAATAAAAGTGAGAACATATACCATGCTTTCGCCAGCCAGCAGTGAATTGGAAGGCAGTTGGTGGTGAAAGGTAGGGGCATGGAAACACAAGAAGAAAGCGGGACGATATCATCGAGGAGTTTTATGGACCAAGATAGATCTGCGACTTGAAAAATGTGGCCTGCGATATTGATAAGTGCCTCAATGGTATGCTCTGGCCGTGTATTTAATAAACCTGAGGCATCTGCCGACGGGTTCCAAAATAGTACGCCGTCGGAAAAACGGCATTTAATCATTTTTCTCGGCATTAAACCACGGTCAGCATATATAAATTCATTGTTCTGGTCTGCCCACCGTCCGTGCATTTAATCTCCCATCATCATTCACTCATCTTGACTCGTCCGTCGATGCAATTCCGGTACCAGCCTTATCACTTCTCAGAACAGCGGAGGAATCAATCCTCCGTCACTCAACAGACGAGGCATGGAGCAAATAGGATTTGTGCTTCTGGTTTAATCCGTATGTCGTACCTGCACCCCTATTTCTTACGCTATTGAGTTTGTGCCTCCTAGATCAAGCCGTGAGAACGCTATGCGACATATGGCGATGCAATCCCATGTTTTCCCTTACGCAACAATCGTTTCTTAGAGAGGGATGTGGCCAGAATGGAGTTTGCCTGAACGACCAAGACTTCAACTTTCAATACTCCCCCCTCTCCGCCCCCTCCCGCGGCTTCTCGGGGAATTATTCCAGCCTGGATCGAAACAGCCCCATGGTGTGGTTCGTTTATAATGTCCTTAAGCGCTCCCGAACTTCCGGTCCCGTGCTCCAGATAGCACTATGCTATTTGGAGGCAATCCGTCATGAGGTGTCAAATCTCATTCGAAGGGATAACGAAATCGAGCCTGTGCGTTGGCTCGTTGCAGCGACAGCCGCGGGATCTGCACCATGGGGGATAGGCGTTTGCCGGACACGGGATGAAGGGTATGCGATGGAAGCAGACCTTGGAAACAAGGAGGACTCCGAGGAACCTGTGAATATTCGGCCTATACGTTCGCCGCTCCTTTGCCCCTTGCGGGCATTCCTCGCGGCGGTGATCTTGGCCAACAAGTTCACCAACGATATGCCCTACTCTAATCGCGCTTGGGCACAGCTCCCAGGACTTTCGGCGAGGGAACTATCTCGCAGCGAGCTTGCCCTTTGCGCAAGTTTGGATTGGCGTCTCTGCGTGGGAAAACGTGCAGTAGTAAGGCATGCAACGATCACGCCGACTGGTGACTTGGCCTCTCGTAGACAGACACTCTATACCATCGCTCGTGCCTGGTGACTCGGAATGGCGGAACTCGGCTTCATGAGCAACGATTATCATTGGGTAGAGTTTCTTTTAGTCCTCCTCTTTGTTCACCTGTTACCGCTATTACGCTTTATTGGACAAAGCCCGTTGTATTGATATACATTATACTCTTCTCCGTACATTAAATCTCAATCCAATCTCAAATGACGCCAGGAGAGGAGCGGGGAAAGATGGGCAATTTTTCAATCCATTTTACGTAGAATCCGGTGAGATAGCATCGAGCCAGGATGCGTCGTAAATCCAGAAATGAATGAATTCGTTTGTGCCTGTGGAGCGAATTGAATAAATTGTTGTCCAGGATGCTTGCGTGCAGATTGGGGATTACTGGGTGAGCAAAGATTTTGCATAATGTAGGAATTGCTTGAGCACAGAGCAAGCCAACAATGGAAAGCCCATCCAGACGTTAGAACAGAACAACGCATGCAGAAACTGTTGAATTCAAGAGGGCAAGAGCAAAATGGTCAACATGGGACCGAGGAATTGAGTCAGAACGTTGCAGGCCTGGGGCCGTCAAATCAAAAGGGGAGGGGGAAATGGCGGGAACGGGGAGCGAGGATGCCGGCCCTTTATTCACGCCACGGTGATTCGTCGCCCAGTTGCAATCCATGCCAAGCACCGAGTGCAACTAAAGCCGGGCGGGGTAAATTTTCAATGCGGCCAAATACCGTGTGTAAGGGGTTTGTTGCTCCGTGTGTGGATATCAACTGTGCACGCTTATCAGCCAACACAGATAGCACAGTTGCCGGGTCAGACACACCCATTGATTCACCAACAAGCGACAGTTCAAGACCAGATAAAGTGGAAGATAAAATAATGCTCAGAGCAGCGTAACTCATATCAGTGGATGAACTAAACTCCGCGCTGAGATTGTGGCAGCCTCGTAGATGAGAAAAAATCTTGCATCCATTTGGATTCACCGTCGCACAACTTCCGTTCGATATATGATAAATCAGAGATTGACGACATTGCTTAACACTCAAACCTTTCGTCGACAGCCCGTGAAATTCCAGCTGATTGTATAGGGTATATGCATCACACTTCAAGATGTTTGTGCGGGGATCTAATGAAAGAAAAACTTCGTCTATATCGGCAGAACATAACAACGGACCCGATACAGGATGTGAGGACAATGAACTGGATGCGATGCTCGATAATGGATTAACAGTAATTGCCGCCCACGTATGGGCGGGTGTAGCCGATCCCGTAGGGACTACACGTACCGATGCAGCCTGTCCCGTAGGGACTGCATCAGCACGTTTGAAAGGGTATCGTGGGGACGAGGCTACATCAAGGTGAATAGATGCGATGGTCCAAAGGGGGCGAGCGGCTCACGATGGAAAGGGATATCAATTAATTAGACATCGGCCGCAGATGTAGGTGCCGACGAGGACGAGGGTTCGGGCGACGCTGAGATGAGAGCACATCAGTGGGGATGGAAATGAGGAACAACAGTTACGTACCCGGAGGCCTATTAGCCGATACAAGACCACGTACGACGTCGGGATTATGAGGGCGACCTAGACTGATGAGCCATTCGCGAACGCTAGCCATCCAATCCAACCCCAGAGAGATATCAGCTTCTGTATTCCGACGAACAGAGCATTCCAAAACATCAGTAAAAGACCCCAGTGGACCGCCGTTGATGGTCAGTGCAAGCAAATTATTGCGGCGACGTGAAGCGACGCAATCGGCGAACGCCGACGAGATGACTGTCACAGGATCTCCAGAAAAAGCCACAAGATTTGTGTAAACACTTGTTAGCTCAGGCAAGGCGAGTTTGCGAGCCAGCCTGAGTGTGAGACAAGTTAGATAAGATGAGATAGGATCAATCAATCACGTGTTCGCTATTCGCTTCTCGCTCACCGTGTCCATCGTCTTCAAGACCTTTCTGAGTCTTCGCTCAGAGTGCAAAGGGGCTGGGGGCAGCAGGGATAAGCTTCGGAAAGCTTTCCAGCAGCGACTCGGTAGAGCTTTTAGAAATTACATAATCCAATCTAGGCATTGCCTCATCTGCGGAAATTGTAAGCTGGAGGAAACGAGGCACAGGAGAAGAACGCGCGCTGTCAGCGGGGGTGGGCAGCAGGTCGGATACGATGAGGCGTAGGGATCTCTGAGAGACAATGTGGAGTCTGGCACTGGTTGAAGCTAACAGCAATATGGAAATGGTTCATCAATTACCGACGAAAATTTCGCTGGACACTATGTTCAGAGTGTCCACCCGTGAAGGTAGAGCGGGGGGGGGAATCGCTCCCATGTCGACCCGTCGAGGCACACACTGGGCCCCTAATGGGGCGGACACAATGCTCACTGAGTGGAGCAGGAATCGTCCCCATGTCGACCCGTCAAGGCACACACTGGGCCTCTAATGGGATGGACAGGGTGCTCACACCATGTTGACCTGTCGAGGCACACACTGGGCCTCCAACGAGGTGGACACAGTGCTCAATGGAGCTGGAATTGTCCTGCCTCGTCGACCCGTCGAGGCACACACTGGGCCTCTAACGGGATGGACACGGTGTTTATGTGCCCCATACCGGGAATGGCAATGCAAAATACAGAGAGCACGTTATCTTACAGCTAATGTCGGAACCGAAGGCGCGAACGAAAATTTCCTCTTTTGGACACTTTTTGAATTCCGCGACCGATTTGCTCATATCTCACTCAGTTTTGCTCGGATTACCTTAAAACTTATATCAATCTTTCAGAATAATTCCTATGCAATTAGTGATAGAGCCAGAATAGCAAAAATATATTCATTTGTGTCATTTTTGAGAGTGAGCCCTTTTCGACTTCAAGAGACTCTATCTGGGCCAGATTTTGTCTAAACCAGCTGATTTTGTGGGAGGAACGACTTACATGCATTCTAAAAAACGTCATAGAGCCAAAAATAATTATATGTTCACCTTTACAGTGCAATCGTGTTGAGAGTGACTTTTCAGCCAGCCAGAATGATTTCAGTGTACCGTCTCCATTTCTGACCCAAATATATCAGGAAGACTGCTCAAGGCAACGTTTTAGGCACCTCATAGAATTTGACTCAATCTGGTCACAAGATTGAGACCTGCGCTAGCTATAGAACACTTCGAAGTAACTGCACAAACTGTGACAAATATCATCAGAGCAGTGTTACTTGCTGCTTCCCATGCCACCACAGTATAGCGGGCAGTAAGAAAGGATGGAACACTGTTTCATTCCTTTTTGTACATACAAGGTACATACATTGTATAGGGCACCAGTACACTGTCACATCCAACAACACAAAGACACGAAAAGAACACATTCAAGGACACATTCACCTGTTACTCGTCAAGCAACATGAGTGGCACAAGCAGGCAAGAAACACTGCCAATATCCGGGAGGCGTTTACGACACAGTCGGGCGTAAATGTGTCAGTGGCAACACCTACAATGCGGTCCAGCCACAGGAGACAGGCAGGTCGGCGGTGTGCAAGAAGGGCATAAATGGTTTGTTGGAATACGATGGATTGTCCACGTACTTGTATTCCCCATAGTTTTCACTCTCTCGCCGCCAATCTTGCAGGTGGAGACGCGTGGAAAGGGGAGAGGCAGGGCAGGCACTAGCGTGGATCAAATGGAACTTGTAGTCAACCTCGATGCTGCTCGAGCAGATGCATTGCGTTGGGGCTACTTCACGAATTACTGGGGACTTGATGGGCTCAGAATGATTTGGAGCCCTGGAGACCTTGTGTGAGGGCTGGATTGCGACTGGCTTGAATTGCGACTCGCCTGAATTGCGTTCAAAGCTTGGCTTGAGTTGAGAGCTTCAGAGGCTTTGAATCTTGAGGGCCCAAAGACATCACACAAGGTACTGGTTCCGGCAGAGCGGTGGCGGCGTGGAAGCAATGAACGAAATGAGGGAAGATGGTGATAGAGAAAGACGATGTGTCACTGTGGCGCGAGTCGCATCGCTTGAGTGACTGTCATTGGTGACGTGCGGAGACGCGACGTGTTCTAATTAATTTTTCAACACTTGTTTTGGGCAGACCGAGTTGAGTGCTAGGAGGAGGTATCCATGGCGTCGCGTTTATCGGTTTTATTGATATATTTGGGTCAGAAATGGAGACAGTATGCTGAAATCATTCTGGCTGACTGAAAAATCGCTCTCAACACAATTGCACTGTAAAGGTGAACATATAATTATTTTTGGCTCTATGACGTTTTTCAGAATGCATGTAAGTCATCCCTCCCACAAAATCAGCTGGTTTAGACAAAATCTGGCCCAGATAGAGTATCTTGAAGTCGAAATGGGCTCACTCTCAAAAATGGCACAAATGAATATATTTTTGCTATTCTGGCTCTATCACTAATTGCGTAGGAATTATTCTGAAAGATTGATATAAGTTTTAAGGTAATCCGAGAAAAACTGAGTGAGATATGAGCAAATCGGTCGCGGAATTCAAAAAGTGTCCAAAAGAGGAAATTTTCGTTCGCGCCTTCGGTTCCGACATTAGCTGTAAACACAGAAGACCGACAATTGCGGGAATATAGCGAAGACTGACGCCATCAAAGAGGTGGTCGTAGGTAGTATGAGAGGAGAATTAATTGGGATGCAGGGTAAATCATGCTGCTTATATACATCTTCCGGGGGCAGTTTTCCGAGTCCCACTCGGGGGTTCGGAATCCGGGGGCACGGTGCACGGACCAGGGTTTAATATTAGCGTGTGTTGTTTTTGCCACGGTTCAAGTATTGTGTACTTTTAGCCGAGATGTTGCACACTCGAAGTAAATTTACTGATTGGCACGCAAGATTACTACAAAATTTACATTGATATTACTTGAAATGTGGTAGGCGGCTGGTAGAAGAGGGACCAGTACCGGACATGGCAATGATGATGGTCGCGGACAAGAAGCGCGCCTTGCGCGGCCCTCGCCTTTGAAGTCCGCATCACGATCACGTGCTCTTCTCTTGCAGCGGGCATTGCGAGCCCAAATTCCAATAAATTCCAATGAAATAAAATGTAAGTATCCTTCATTTTTCAAGTTATTTCATGCTATCATAACCATTTTTGGATAGCCTGTGATTCCGCAAAGTCGATTTTTCAGAATATGCCAATTTATTTTATTGCGGAACATCAAGACAGGTGTGGTCACTTGTCAAACACAGATCCCTATCTTGTGCCGCGATCTCATTGTACATCATCCTCTAATGAATGTTTAATCTCTGAGGGCGGCATGAAATCTGTCTCTGTAGGTGGTATGAAATCCGAGAATTTAATTAATATCAACTGAAATTATTCATTGTCTTGTCTAGCCACTCAAATCATTGCCCGTTAAGATGCCGTTCAGCCATTTCATCTGATCTTTATCTTACCTCCGCCCAAAGCCCCCAAGTGACCAGACTCTTTCAGTTTCCGCCTTCAACGTCATCGCCAAATTGGGAAGTTTTTCTCGGCAGTCACTGCATTTTGACGGTTCCTCGAGCCGAGCCTGGACCCCATTAGCCGAGCTTCGGCGAGGTCGGCGCGAGGTCGGTCCGGGGGCCTCGCCGAACCTAGGCGAATCTGCCGAGGCCCCTGGACCGACCTCGCGCCGACCTCGCCAAAGCACGGCTAACGTGGGTCCAGAACCTGTCAAAATGCAGTGAGTCCGGCATCTACTTGATCCCGCCGTACTTGCCGCCGCAGGCGTCACTTACATAACGTTGTTACGCCGAGCTTGCCTCCTCCTCAAATATCCAACGCCTTTGCATGTTCGTTCGTAGTTCTGTGGAGAAGAAGTTCTTATAAAAATATATGATTTATTGGCTCCATTCATATCTCATCTTCCCTCTCAATAATTCTCATCCTCTCAATTTCTCGCTTGCCAAGACACCTCGCCTAAGAATTAAACTCATACACTACACGGGTAAAAAACCTGAATTGACAGTCTCGCATGAAACTCCGGTGGCTATGTGGCTATGCAATCCCCGAGGCATAACCAAGCGCCAAAGGCGCAATTGTGCGGTCGGATTTTGCTGGATAATAGCCAGCAGTATTTCAAGCAAGACCGTCAATTCAGATTTTTTACCCGTGCACTCCTCGTTGAGTGCGAAAGTCTAGTCCCAATCTAGTCCAAAATTGGGTGAGTCGTTCAAGATTGATTCACGTAGGTTAAGCAGGGAGGGATGGAACGCCCCGTTGCCTTGTTGCCATTCGGGGAGAGCACTAGCGTCAAGTAGATAGACAGCTATTTTTCGGAGCCTTGTAGCGTAATATGGACCCTTGCCCGCGGCCTCTGCAGCAGTAAGAGTTGCGTCCATGGAAGGCCATATTCTGGACATTTCTACACACATCTGACCGCGAGACGAGGCGGGGATTCAGAAATCTCCCATTGAAGTCGCAGGAGCTTTTGGGCATGGCCAAGACGGATACCATTGTAACGTTTGAGAGCCTTGAGATAAAAAGCTGAGAACTCGCTTCTGTTTGCGCAGTTGAGACGAGCGTGGAACTCCTGTGGTGACTCGCCAGGATTATCAAGACCCGTGGTACCGTCAGAGGCCTCAAGATGAGCCGGATCCGGAATAACATCTAGCTCGTCGTCGTTTTCTTCTGCTGCAGAAGATTCCGAGGCTGTCGCAGAAGGCTCGGCGCTCAAAGTAGGATTGACATCGTCGAAGTCGGGCATCATTGACAGATCGACCAGGAATAAATTCCAGAGAATGGGAGAGGCGGGATCGCCGGTTAACAGGCCGATGAATGCCTTGAATTTGGCGGATTGCATACCCTCGTGTCTCACCATCCGGTCGTACAGCATGCGGAGCCAGTCGAAGATCGCGCCGCCCATTCCCATGCGGAATAACCGTGCGCTCGAGCCCATTCCTTCAGGCAGCGAAAGATGAAGGGGTTGTTGTTAGTGCGATAACCCGGTCTAAACCCGTTTTGCCAAGGTGGAATCAAACTTTCAAGAGCAACCAGCCTATAAGTAGCTATCTGGGTTGACGGAGGTGGAGCTGTGCTGACAAAGACCCTTGCCCAAAAAAGGAAGTCTTCGGCATGACGTATTTTCGATGCAAATTGCTGTAAATTCGCATGCACAGCCGTCGGAGTGGCCATCATTTCTTTCTGACACTGCGACAGTGACAGCACCCCTCTGTCTTAACCACACGTCTACGCCTGCGCACATGCCCAAAATACGCCCGGGAGGATCCGCACCCTGCCGAAAATCGTGCAGATTGTTAGGGGAGACTGCCTCTCTACGCTCGAATGGGTCAAGAAACTGCACGCGAAGGGACATCTGCTCGGATTCAAGTCCAAATCTGATCCACCGCCGCCCGGATCTGGTCTAGAGGCTGATGTTTTACTCTCATGATACAGACCAACTGGCAGCGCGGTATGTTTCGCAAGTATGGCTGGGCTGTGCTGTGTATAGACGCTACGCACAATACGACAATGTACGAAAAGCTCAATCTCACCACGCTTGTAGTCAGGGATAAATGGGCGCATGGTACGTAAAGCACATCATAATTCTGCGGCTTCTCATTTTATGTTCTCAGGTATTCCCGTCGCGTTTATGCTCGCCTCAAGCGGAACACAGGCAACTATCTGATACTTTCTCCGGCTTCATCGGAATCGAAATCCGTGTACAATCCCACGCAACATCATTTCGGACTTCGACTGGGCGCAAATCAATGCGTGCATCGCGGAATACGAAGCCTTCATCCTCTTGTGCTGGTGGCATGTCCTTCATGCGTGGCAACAGCATTTGCATATTCCAACATACCCGGAGCTTTGGGAAATCCTCAAGAACTGGATACGTGTCACGGATATCACAGAGTTCAATGGAATCTGGACGAGGATCAAGACCTTGGCCCCGCCTGCGTTCGTGGAGTATCTTGCTACGTATTGGATGCCCGAACACGTTGTTCGCATGTGGTCAGTTGTATATCGCACTGACCGGACCATATTTGAGGCCTGCAATACAAACATGCTGATTGAGGCGTGCGTTTACTCTTCGCTCTTCGTTTATCATCAACTCATCAAGTGTTAGGTGGCATTCAATCCTCAAGGGGAAATTCCTCAACGGCAAACGAAACCGTCGGCTGGACCATCTTCTAGGCAAGCTAGTAAAGGAGGTGCTCCCCTTCTATGCCCTCAAGCAGTGCCGCCAAGATCTGGGTTTCGAGGGTGTGGATATCGAGGTGAAGAAACGGCGTGAGATTCTCAATCGCAGCAAAATCTACGTCAAGGAAGACATTGTGGTACATTAACATAATCATTTTCATGTCGTTCTAAAATCAACGGGTCTTAGCACGTTAAGGACAGCAAGTACCGTGTGCTTTCGAAATCCGATCCCTCGAAAATGTATGAGGTCGATATCGACACCTATTCTTGTACTTTCTTGGACTTTCCCCTCATTTCGTATTGCAAGCACATTCGCGCCATTCAAGAGCTCTTTGATGAACCCGCTATGGGGGTGGGCAGACTAGTGGAGGCAAGGCAAAAAAGGCCAAATTATCGAAGGCACCGAAGGCACCACTTCCAGAGATCTCATCTTCGCTTCAGCCATTACATCTACAATTGACTCCTCTTCTCACACCTCCTATTCAGCTGCCCTACTCTACCGCGTATCGACCTACGACATCTACAGTTCCTCCCCAACCATATTCTTATCCTCCCGGATTATATCAGCTGTGGCCACACCCGGCGGACCGTACATAATTTTTTTTCTCGAATGTCAATTTTTTTTCCTGCGAGTCTGTTCGGAATTCGAATAGTGGGGCTCCCCATAGAAATATTTAGCGAAACGGCCTGCTAATCTCAAAAAGGTCGACTTCTTCCCTACCTCCTGAAGCATGGAATTATTTTTTGATGCTCGTGTCGTGGATTGCTGGCAGTGAGAGTGGCTTTTACATCTCTGTTTTTGAAACCTAATTAAGAACAGCATACTATTCGGAGCGCAAGACATCATCAAGTACTTTGAGCAGCCTCAGACCATCTTACCCGACGTCGAGTCCCTCTGGGCATCGGCACGCATCTTGGTCCGGCGTTACGCGTCGCAGGAGGTTTATAATCATGCCCTCAAAAAGTATCTCGCTGATTCCGAAAGCGATACCATGAGAGTATCGTGCGGGACGCCGTGGACTCCACCCGTTCACGACACGCAACCGGAGACAGCTGACGAGGAAGAGGCTGAGGAGGCTGCAGTAGACGAACTAGGAGGTTGAAGGCCTGGAGGAATTTTTTGCGGACTCGGAGAGCACGTCTGGGAAGAAGAGCAAGAAGAAGAAGAAAGATTCCAAGCATATTGAGGCGCCGGATTTTTCTGGGGATCGCGCACTCGCCAACGAAGTTCTATTTCTGCAGGACATGGGTTGGTGGGTAATTGCTGCCCATGCGGTGCCCGAAGGTGAAATCGGCCGGGTTTGGGAGATAATGAAGGTATACGGCGCCCATGACTGTGTTATGTCCTACTAACTTGCTACGAAGATCTGGATTATGAATTTCTCGGGTTCCTCGAATTACAATTACGCCAATTACCTTCTCGAGATATACTGTCTCCACCGCTATGAGGCTTCCAAGGAATTCTCCGAGGCCATGTTCAATAATTCGCTTGTCAATCCGAGCGGTTTCAAGTGGCTTGAGTGCGACTTTAACCAGGAGGGCTACAACAAATGGCTCGAGGAGATGGTCGAACACAAAGGAGGAGACTTTGACGACCACTTCTATCGGGACACACTCGCACCCAACGTCATACACTTCCTCCGTATGAAGGAGCAAATGCAGATATAGCAGGGGAAAAAGTAACCTGCTTCAAATATCTCTGGCATGGTGGATACAGGCAAGAAGGATGAGCGGCTGAGGGTGGAGTGCGATTAGATTGACAGCTCGGATGGAATTCGGGGTCATTCCATATTGATCATGGGGTTCAATTGCTGTGTCGTCAAGTCATCTGATCCGGCGACAGAGCACTGTGTCCAAATCACCAATTCCAACGTCCCGAGTTCATTTGGGTCCCTATCACAAATCTGGATTCCCGGGTGATAGCTGTCTATTCAGAATTTTGTCTCGTGCCCTCCTCGTTAAGCGGCAGGGCCCAGAAGGGTTTCATGCTAGCCGTCGGCTAACCGCACCTAGCAACTAATGCCTAGCCATCAGCTGGCAGCAGCTACCGGCCATGTGGCGAGGCAGGCGAGGCGGCCCTGGCCAGCCGTGTATGGTGCCGGTCACCTAGCTGCCGCTACTCAGTGTTCGAGATTGGACATCATTTTCCGGCCCGAGTTTTACCTATTTTTCTTATCCCTCTTGCAAAAGTGCTCCTTTTGACCTTCTGAACAAATCTGCAAGACCGATTTCCATTTAAATCAAAACTGAGTTAGCTAAAAAATTCTTGACTCTGAATTTGGCCACTGGCGGGTGAAATAATGGAAAAAGTCACTGATTGTGGCTGTGTCTAGGGCCAAAAATTTTCTCCGGCCAAATTGGCCACTAATTTTGGCTAGCGGCAGCTAGGTGACCGGCACCATAGCCAGATATAGCTGAAGCATAGCCACAGCTAGACAGCGGCTGGCAGCAGCTAGCCGAGGCGTCGGCTACTATTGATGGCCCACCTTTGCAAAAATGTACCCCTTTGCAAAAATTCGATCTGGCGAGTTCAATTCAAGCTCAATTGCCTCGGGATAAAATAAGGAGATAATTCCAGTATCTGGAAATGTACTACGAAGTTTATAGAATGCTTGGGCCCTATTTGAACCCTAAAGAAAATCAAGAGTCGGATTTTGGGAAATTTTGATGGCATTGATCGCCTGCCAATCGCCTGCCAAAAGTTTTTGCAAAGGTGGGTGATTTGGGTTTTCTTCTCGGCATCTTCTAGGCTCTCTTCTCAGTTTATCAAAAAGTCTGCAAATATTCAACAGAGCTAATGCCATGCAGGGCTCGCCTCAGTCCAAATTTCAGAGGAATCCAAGCCCAGATGCTTCAGCCGCACCTCCATCAAAAAACTTTTGCAAAATGGGCCATCAATAGTAATATGCCGCTGAATGCAGTGAATAGGATTCAGCTCGCAATGGAACTTCGGAAGAAACATACATTCATGTCCAGCTTCGGTGATTACTCATACTGTGTCTACCAAGCTTAGGGAGTCGTCCACGATGCCTAGACATAGTGGCAGATGATAAGGCAGAGTGCTATTGTCGAATCAAATCATATGACAAATGGAAGCACCAAAATCAAGACAAGCATGTGACCAAATAAAGAGCATTTTATTGTGAAGGAACGGCTCGATAGAATATTGTGATTTTCACGGAGTCGGATGCTCCTCGATGGGCCGCGCCGATTACGCATATTTCCTTAATTTTCCCGCGATATTTGAGGTGCGGCCAAAATTTTGGACCATCCGGCACACTAAATGGCCTTTTGCGGCAGAACGGCTCGACAGAATCACTTGATTTTGAGCTCAAGCCCCTGACGAGATCTATCGCAATATTTTTCTGGTGGACTTTGTTTGTTCGCAACTGTAGTATCACTTATTGTAGACCTTCAGGCATCTCCAATCCAAGAATCGTTCTGCCCACCGCCGCGCCAATTGCGAGTCCGCGGTGGAACGACCGCGGATCAGGGCCTCGTCTGAGGGCCAAGCCGTGGTGGAAAGGGTCTTTCTCGTTCCAGATACCAGGGGGAAGCGGTTTGCCCATCCTGAGGGCGGTCTTTAGCGATGCAGCCGAAAAAATAAGGAATGGTGTACGGACCTGCAGAAGTCGCACGTGCATGGATAGCTTCCAGAGCCATGGTGGTCGCATCCGTGGTTCTTTCTAGCATGCGTACCTTAACGAGACGCGTCAGTCGGTGCAGCTCAGCTCAGAGCGTTAGGACACACCACAGCAGGTCCAACGGAAGGCTATGGGCATATATTTAAAAAGCAGCTCTTCGTCGCCTTCCATTTCAGTCTCGAAATATCTCTTCACCTTCTCCGCCCTGTCTTTGTCGCACGCGCCTTCATAGAAGGAGGCATGAATTAAATATGGGGACGCGTCTCTCAAGAAAATGTGACGCACCCCATCCCGTATTGTGTTCGGGAGATTCCCAGGTGACGATCTCGAGACGCCCCTCGTGCTTGTTTCCGTCGCGGCACATTCGATGTTTGTCGTACCATTTGGGGGCCGCGCAGGATTTCTTGTGGGCTTTCCAGTCTGAAGTTTGACATGCCCGCCCTGACACAGAGGAGACCGTGAGACACGTATGGACAATGTAAAATATCTCGTACCGCAGTAGGAACGCGACTTGCACGCACCGCACCTGAAGATCTCACCCGACGACTTGTTGCACACGGAGCATGAAGGAGAAGCTTCCGCCGTGACCGATGAAGTGGGCATTATATGATGATTACTTGCTCAAAGCTTTGCTCGGGGATTGAGAGGGTGGGAAGGAGAAAGGAACGGCCGTGACGATCACGCAACCACTGTCACTGATGTGACACATGATTGAGTCAGATTCACCACCATCAAAAGCTGAACAGTGAAAACCACAAGACTCCCTGCACCGACTTGATGCGCCATCAATCTCCAACACCTAAGGATGGACACGGGTCGCGGGTACACCCGCGGGTTTGTACCCGTGGGTAGGGGTACGGGTCGCGATTTCAGACCCGTGCTCAACCCGCGTACCCGACCCGTGTACTAATTGAGATATGTGGGATAAAGGCCTTTTTCCCACTGTGTTCTCCACCAATCAGCTGTATTTCTAGGACATGAGGCAACATTTTAGTGAGAATTCCTCGAGAGCCATTGCAGAGACCTTGGGACGCCTCCAGATTTCGAAGGACCATAATTGGACATCCAACCTTTAATATTAGTTTTGACAGGGGAAGTAGGTTCAAATAGAGTTAAGGTATTCAATAGGATATTCAAATTGTTTGTTACACCCTCCTCTCTGATTACAGAATCCGCACTGTGGAAGACTGTCTTCTCTCCAGGAAATTTCTCAAGCAGTGCCTTGTTGAGCTCATCTACATCATCATTTCGGGCAGAGAGAATTGTGTGTTCCAAGAAGTATTTATCCTGGTCATGATCTGGACGTATGGTGGAGATCTCAGGATAAATGGTGTCAATCATAGATTCAACACTGTTGCTGGGTAGCTTCATAACCTCTGGAAGTTCAATGTTCAGGGCAGGATCAATGTCCCTTCCATGTCCAACATCCAGAAGCCATTTTGCAAAATCCTTATCCTCTTGTCGTGCATTAGGACCTCCCAGCTGCATGTTCTGAGTCAAATGAAGTATTTCAACCTTTTTCCACAGGAGTGAACGTTGAAGACATAGTCCAACAATTTGCTCCCTTCCACCTTTGACAACAACAGGAAGGATCTGCTGGAAATCACCGCCATAGACTACTGTGGTTCCACCATATGGGCGGGGATCATTTCGAATATCTTGCATAGTCTTATCCACAGCTTCCTGTGCTCGCCGATCCTGCATCGGGACCTCGTCCCAAATAATCAAGCGGACCTTCTTAAGCAGCTCTGCCAGCATGGTGCCTTTTTTGACATTGCAGAGAATCCCTTCCCAGAGTGTAATGGGAATTTTGAATGTAGAGTGAGAGGTTCTACCACCAAGTAATAATAAGGCTGCAATTCCAGAGGATGCCACACAAAGTACAATAATACCCTCTGCAGCGGTGGGACCGCCCCTGCACTCCGTTGTGGAATCTCGTGGGTACATGCAGAGGATGCTCGTTCGACTCCTTGGGGTCAGATTTCGTTAGGATTGAAGCCAGACTGATTCAGTTTTGTTTAAAAAAACTGAGAACTATGCAAGTGGAGCTCAAGGAAGGCGAAGAACAACGAAACGGGTAGGTTTTCCAACTCGTTAAAGGATGTGGCTTAAGTCAGAAAAAACAATTTCAACTTTGGCTTTGGCTACGGATGGCGAGTTTGTGTTTTCGGCTCTCGATATAGCCGACAGATATAATACTTATAAAACAATATTTGACACGGTAGTCTCATTTATTTATGGTGAACCAAGCATTCTATGCGCATTCAAGGATGGGTTCACGGCTGAACAGGTAAAGAAATTGAATTTTCTATTCACCTACGCTGATTAAAACTTTGAGGCGTGTCGTGTACGACCGCATCATGGAGGTTAGTACAATAGAAAATCCTCCACCAATTCATGTTGATGGCCGCGCTGGACGTGGAAAGACTTACGTCCTGTGTCCAGTAATCGGCGCCTGCGGAAGTTGAACGAGATCGTCTGGCTATCGGAATCCTCCGCCTTCGCCGCTAAAAACTAACCCGGCGGTCCAACAGCTCATTATCATGATGGAATGGGCATGTTCTGACGGCGATTGTGAGCTCAAATTAATACTATTTGAGACCACGTACTTGGCCACCTAAGCATTGGTGCCTCATCCGTCATCGTTGCAGACAGTCATTCCAGTCCCAACTATATCAGAACGAAGGCATGCTTCCTAGTGCACCCATGATCAGCCAAGAGGTGGGCGCACGACAAATTTTTGAGATCAACCTCTTTTCCGATTCTATGGTATCTGAAAGGATGCTTTCAGGTGAAAAAATATTTTTCTCAATCCTGGTTCTTCTGTGCGAAGGGGTACAATTTTCAAATGCCTTGATCTCAAGAACCTCTTTTGCAAAAAATACCGATAAATATACCGATAAATAGCCAAACCCTGACAACACCCCCCTTGGATTGGTCAAATTTGGTGTGGGGGGACTTCTTCGTGAGATATTGGGGACACATCATTCATGGTCCAAAAAGGGAAGTCGGTGAAGACTAAACCGTTTCACCTAAAAAGTACCTAGGACTGTCCGGAGTATACAAGAAGGGGGGGGGGGGGGGGGGGGGGTGTTGTATATCAGATTTTTTATTGGGGCAAAATTGACAGAGAAAGATGCAGGAGACGAACCCTTCCGGAGCTTCGGACCGATGGTCGAAACCTTGGTATGATTGATCGGCATCTCGGCAGCCCACCTCTTGTGATCAGCAATGCCAAATGGAAAGAAATACCGAGTTTACTTCTGAACGCAGCACCGCGCGCAATTGGCTTACTCGATTCTCAAGGCGCTTTCATACAGAAATGATGATCCACACAAAAACCGCACCTCCAATTCTTTACGATGGTAAGTACATGTGCACGATGACGAGTGAACAATGATGTCCTGATTATGCGGTATGTAGGAAGCTCGCATCAAATTGGATTGACTATATGATGGACGTTACACCGTCTCCGGATTTCGTGCCCCTTATCCGACTGGTTAATCCGGATTTTGTCTTCTACGGAGGTCGTAAAGCGGCCGAATTCAAAGGGTTCTTGTCCTGGTTGAAAGTATGTTTTCATATTCCTCACGCCGTTGCTCTCACCGAGATTCCTTTATCCAGATAATTGACCCTCTTCCTGAAGATTTGATCCAGCGCTGGGAAGATTATAGCTTTATGCATTTGTCCGAAGATTTCCAACGTCGCGTTAAGCGTAATTTACTTGAAGAACGCGATCAGCGATCTCCAGGAAGGAACGATGCCGAAATTTTGGCCCCATCCCTCCACACATTATCGGCATTGGGGGCCCGAATGAGCAGTAGATTCCAAGGCGCACTAGCAGCCTGCCGCGAGCATTTGGTGCAGTATCCGCGGCTGAGTTTCATGCTCCAGGCCAGCAGGCTCTTTAACTCCGACGGAACCTTCCCACCTGACACTCACGATCCTGCGCAATGGTTTCGATTGCGCATTGTTTTGGATCTATCGTGGGATGATATTCAGGCCTGCCTCTGTTCTCTGCGCCCACTCGCAACTCAGAAATCAGATTTTGTTTACACGCCGTTCCTGTTCCTGCCCGCACTTTGCCGGGAATTAACCGGTGTCAACTCGGAGGCCATGGTTTCCTGTGACTTAGCCCGCGGATTCATTCGGCTCATGCGGCGGTTGGAAAATCGAGAGATGCCTTTCAGATTCTGGTAAGTCAAAACATTCCGTGTTCACCAACCCTTGTTGAAAACTTGAAGGACAATGCTGTCATGGGATGAGCGAGACTGGGGTCGACACATTCGATCTTCTCCACAATCAAACCCGGAGCTGCTACAAGAACTGAATGATTTCGTTCCACCCTGGGATATCTTTGATCACGGCATCTTCTCCACCCTGTTGAGTTCTATGATGTTGTTCAATGGCTAAAGGTGATCTGTCACCCGTTACTTGTGTTTTCTAATAGCTTTGCAGACATCCTCCAACCCTCAACCTGACCTGATTGACCATTGGCAAAACTATCTCACAGAGAGTAGATATCGAAGCGGCACGAACTACAGTGATGAGCTACTTGAGCAGAGGTGGCAGGATCATTTGGAGAAGGAGGCGTACTTTTACGGACCGCCTCAGCAATTTGGCGAAGAAGTAATCCTATGCTGGGAGAGCGGTCTGGCCAAATTGAAGAAGGAGGAGGAGGGCGAACTTACTAGAGAAATGGACATGTCTAACCTATATGACGTTTAAATTGTGGACTTCGTGGTTGCATAACCTTATTCGCCTCCTGGGAGGGTGAGAGAGCGAGCGGGATGACAGAAGAACGGGAGGACAGAAGAACGTGAGACTCGAGAGGAAGCCGAGAGTTTCGGAACAAAATGTATCTGGGTCGAGGTGAGACCCGGCATCTCCCCTCCTGCCCCTGGGACGATGATCGTTTTGTATGTGCCTCAGTTCTTGAACCGAACATAAATCGATTTTGCCTGGCGATGTTGAGTTTACTGAACCTGAAGACGATCCGAAGAGTTATCAGAGGCATTCGAAGCAGTGGAATTTCGTGGCCTCAAACCGTAGTTTGCCCACATGGTGTGCTTCCAGCGACTTGTCAGGGTAATATGAGAGACCATTGGCGTCTTCGTCTTGGCCTGAAGCATCAATTCAATGAAGTCGAGCGAACGCTATTAACCATCGTCTCTGCATGGGCACACCAATAGACTCCGCGCTGATGTACTATTTCTCGTCGACCCCACATCCATCGGGTTTCACTTCTCAGCGACATTTCTTCACTCTCCCTTCCTCACACCGCGTCCGCGGCTACACGTTCACCCATCTCTCGGCACAATTGCGACAATAACCATTTACCATTTTCCGCACCATGTGGGCGTTGCGCTGTTCGGGGACCGGCAGCATGCTAGTGATTCTTTGTTCGGTCTTTTAATTTTTTGACCCTCGTTCCTTTCGCACAATTGGTTTGTAAAAACCCTCGGATAAAAAAGTTGGTCGTAGGATTTCAGGGATTCGCTCCTAGTAATATCGACCCCGCGCGGCGGGAGCCCGTTGCAAAAATTTGTGTGAAACCTGCTGTTATCCAATCAACCCCAAATTTTGGGGGTGGGTTCTACCCCCTCTGATACACATTCTGTATTGAGCCCACCCCCCCAGATTACTTGTATAAACCTCGGGAAAAATAAAATCCTGGCGGGCAGTTTCAAACAGGTGGCTAGTGTAACAGACCTAGCACCTCCCGACTTGAACCCCTCAAAAACTGCCTTGCCTGTCGGTTTTGGCCAAATCTAAGTTTGCAGACCCCATCCTAGTATCGATTCTGATGTTTCCCCCAAGACACAGATCAAGCGCACAATTATTGAATGTTCTACAGATGTCAACCGACCGGCATTCTGAAAATCATTTCACCCTGATCCCAACGCAAATTTCGATTGCCCCTTTTAACGAGGTATCATATACGGTCTGAAAGCCCTCGTTCGGGGCTTTTAGACGATATATAAATCATATTTTTACTCCCACTACTGCGGGCACACCACCTTTTGATTCCCAGAAATGCTTCAAAATTTCATGCTTTGACCATTTTTGATGTTTTGCGCCCACCCGCCACCTACGTACGTGTTTTTGAGAGGTGTGCCGCCTAACGACAACCTAACGACGTCATCTAACTCACCGTTTATGGACTCGTGCTTGTGTATCCCAAAGGAAGGAAGTATATTGAGTGAATGTAGTGGTACATGAAATACGGGTGAAAATCCCGGCGCTGTGCGCCGTGAATTGTCTGGGTGGAGACCGCACTAGTCTGAGGGAAAACAGTTAGCGAGAATTCCCAAAGGACAGAGGTAGCGGTCTCCCAAATTAAACCAGGTGTGGGCGGGTGGGGAAACTCGAAGCTGAAGCTGAAGGTCGAGGAAGACCGGGATGTACGATAGGAATGCTGTAGCGGGAAGAGAGAAGGAACTCAGATGGTTGCAGCGACCGAAAGCTACAGGAATCAAATATTGCCAGACACAGGATGGAGCGGCTAGATCTGTCCTACACAGGTGCATGGCAGGACGACGAGGACAAGTTCTTGGCAAAACTAGCTCTCTCAACACCCTTGCAAAAAGAGAAAAGGTCCGGATCAGCGCGGACAGACGTGTGGTTCCGCACACCCGAGATTGATTCAGCTTCAGCTTCGGCTTATTTGAGTATGGCCGTAGCGGGTAAATCACCCGAATCTCGCCCATCAAGATATCGCAGTAATTCCGAGAGAGTGTTTTGCTCCAGGTCGCCGATTCATAAATGGGGTGTGTTTGCAAATGCAGACATCGGGGCCAATGAGTTCATTGTGGAGTATCTTGGCGAACTCATGACCAATCTAGTCGCCGACAAATTATACGAGAGGCGTGAGGACACGTATCTTTTCTCTGTTGCTCCCGATTGGGTTATTGACGCCACACGAAAAGGGAACATTGCGTAAGGTTCCGTTATTTGCCTGTGGATTGGCCGCATTGATGTTCTAAGGCCAACCAGAGCTTCATTAACCATTCCTGTGACCCCAACTGCGTCCAAAGCCGTCGGGCAGGGGGGTCCACATCTTCTCTAAGCAGAACATAATTAAGGAACAGGAAATAACAATTGGTACATTTTTTCCCCAAAATTCTCACCTGAATGCCAACGGACCATGGGTATCATCCAGATTGTAGATTTTTGAAAGAGGATGCCAAAATTCCCTGGAAGTGCGGATCAGTTAAATGCCGCCAGTATTTGAAAAATCGGTCATTCCGAGTCTTTTCAGACGCCCG
The DNA here is from genome assembly GCA_029378395.1 of Mycena leptocephala. NCBI lineage: Eukaryota > Fungi > Basidiomycota > Agaricomycetes > Agaricales > Mycenaceae > Mycena > Mycena leptocephala. The sequence goes on from JARJLF010000137.1 coordinate 206,651, forward strand.
GAAACGGCATTTCCCAGCCGAGGCATTTCTCATTTCCGGGGGTGTTTTCATCGGTCGTTTCTATTGAAGAACTGATGTACAGTGGTGCTCTAAAAAAGCGCCGAGCCCCGTTTGAGCTCATTTCGTCGTCGAATCCCTTCAAACAAAATTGTAGCATGAACGTTCAGTAATTTCAAGCTCATATGAGCAGAAAAAACTATACCATACCTACTTCAATGTCCCGAAATAAAAATATTTGGTGTATTCTGAAAAATCGACGTTGTGAATTTGCACGCTATCGAAAAATGGTCATCACTCCATGAAAGTACTTGAAAAATGAAGTATACTAACATTTTAGTCCACTTGATTTGATACTCATTTGAGCTCACACGGAGGCTCTCAAGTTCGCCATTTTAGGCGAAAATGGCCAAAAATGCCTCAAATGGCAAAAACGACCTATTTGCAGTGCCCATTGTGAGCTCAAATGAGTATCAAATCAAGTGGACTAAAATGTGAGTATACTTCATTTTTCAAGTACTTTCATGGAGTGATGACCATTTTTCGATAGCGAACAAGTTCACAACATCGATTTTTCAGAATGCGCCAAATATTTTTATTCCGGGACATTGAAGTAGGTATAGTATAGTTTTTTCTGTGCATATGAGCTTGAAATCACTGAACGTTCATGCTACAATTTTGTTTGAAGGGATACGACCACGAAATGAGCTCAAACGGGGCTCGGTGCTTTTTTAGAGCACCACTGTAGCGAGGAAGATTAATTCAATAGAGAGTTTGCGGCAGCCACTGGAAGCCACCCAGTGGCTGATCAGGCATGCGGTGGTGAGTGGCTGTGGTTGATTCAGTGGCTATGTCTTCGTCGTTTGGTGAGTAGCTCCACCGTTGCTGCTCATGGGTGCCCCAGGCGCCCTTAAGTTGAATTTGACTCTTCAGGCTGGCTCCCCATTCAAAACAGCAAAATCTTCCCTCAATTCCTCAGAAATGGGATGTGAGCACGCCAGTAAGACCCAGGATGGGTTTCCCTTTGTTAGACAGGGCATATAGGATGTGGTATCCCTAGACCAGTGACTGATCTGTCTATGAGGCAAGCCTGTCGATAGACAGACCAGTCGATCTGAGTTTGAATTAACAATGCAAAATAGTTACCATAAAAGGTTATTCCGGACCGCGTTTCCGAGTGAGTGACGTCAGAGCCAAACAATGACAAAATAGATAAATTCTCAACTGGCAGACCCAAATCCTATTGGTTTGCCCTCGGATAAGCCGGGATAGGCTCTATGAAATGCTCTGAACACGCTGATGTAAATATTTATTGAGATCTCCCACAGAAGAAGGAATACACCAATAACCTTTTTTGGTAACTATTTTGTATTGGTAATTCAAACTCAGATCGACCAGCCTGTCTATCGACAAGCTTGCTTTCATAGACAGGCTGGATTCGAGCCTATGGTGTCCCCGAAGTATACAACGGGCCAGCCACCGGATGAGCCACAGCCACTGGCCACGCATGCCTGATCAGCCACTGGGTGGCTTCCAGTGGCTGCCGCAAACTCTCTAATATAGAACTACGATACAGGACATGGTATTTATACTGCTAGAAAAACTATCCAGATACTTCTGCCCGAAGCTGAGTAATTAGCTGAGTAAAAGATGAGTAAGAAAATATTCTAGTCAATTCGAGGCGCATCACGTCGGGATGATAAATCACCCTCGTGATGGCTCGGCGCGCATAGTCGCCACACATCAAATCCACAACAGTTTCGCCCAATCGGCGTTAATCGGTCATCCGACCGTTTTGCGATCAGCCTCGGCATGGCGGTTGCCGGGTTGTCACAATGACAGTGAGTCACATGTTAGTTGACTTTGCACGTGACGTTCTTTCATGTTGACACCAACACAGCCGTCGCGTTCCTCCCGCGTCACTCATCTCACTGGTGCACCTTGCTGGCGATCCACCCAGAACCACAGCGGGGAAGGCGCAGCTACCAGGTCGTTCCCACCGAATCGGAGTCGTCGTCGTGGGCTCTCTTATCCTCCGGACAATCACAGCACCTCACAGCATTATTGGAAATAGATTAAAAAGAAAACACCTTGGGGACTCGAACTCGCGCAAACCAATAACAAAACTGCCACCACTACCACTACGCCACGCAGCCAATGAAATGGTGTGATAACTCGGGCACAGCACCCTCGCAGAGCTTAGGGTCTATTGCTCATTGAAATGTTCCTCAGTCCGTACAGTCAAAGGGTTGAACCCACAGATTAATCACAGTTTCAAATCACTAACCCACAGAACCTCCTCAGATTACAGCTCTTTGCGGTACAACAGGCGCGGTCCGTTTTTTTCTGTTTTGGCAAGTTATTACGAGAACAGCTGCCCTGAGCTCAATTCTCAACTGTTTCGCCTCAAAATGGGCTCATTCGATTCGCATTGAGAATCCACAGCGAATGGAATACCGGTATTTTTGATCATTTTACGTAATAGAATTTCTTCCGGAAAAACTTGGTTTTGAGTAGGACACCTGTAGCACTCGGAATACTGCCCCGATTTGCCTAATCTTTGGATATGCTATACATCCGATGTGACCCTAGCGAATGTGGGTGTTTACGGAGCTTAATGTACTCAAACTTTCATGGACAGCTCTACTTATGGCAGTGTCTGGATATCTACTTTTCTAAAGTGTGCGCTAGATCACAATCACTCAGCATTTAATATAAATAAACACGCCATTGTCTAGGGCCACATCAGATGTATAGCATATTCAAAAACTAGGCAAATCGGGGCAGTATTCCGAGTGCTACAGGTGTCCTACTCAAAACCAAGATTTTCCGGAAGAAATGCTATTACATAAAAGGATCAAAAATACCGGTATTCTATTCGCTGTGTATTCTCAATGCGAATCGAATGAGCCTATTTTGAGGCGAAACAGTTGAGAATTGAGCTCAGGGCAGCTGTTCTCGTGATAACTTGCCAAAACAGAAAAAAACGGACCGTGCCTGTTGTACCGCAAAGAGCTGTAATCAAAGTTTTAAATCTTGATGAAACAGGATGAAAGATGCCAGTACCTGTGCACTCTGGATGAGTTGGTAACCTGAGTGAAAGCTGTATTAGTAAAGCATGAGAGACTGAAGAGAAGTTTAAACCAGATTAATGAAGGAAGGAACAGCACGCCGTTTAAAGTCTTGAATTACTCTGATGATAAGTTTGAACTGATATCATACCACCTTGAAATAACACATGGAACTTACAGAGCTCAACCCACCCGGCACCTTGATTCACTCTTCTCATCAACATTTTTGCTCCTCTGTTCTGGTTCTTTGTTTGTGCCTTAACTATGATCACTTCTGTGGGACTTCTACAGCCGTTTGCATAAGTCCGTGAACATCCGTTTTATTTTTTTTTTGGGCCGTCACATGGCGATCGGAGACTGTCGGAGGCCCAAAAGGTATCATGCAGGGAGTTGATTTGGGGAGGGATTGTCCTCATCAACACACAGACCTTACAGCTCTTTGCGGAACTTAGGGCGTGGATCAATTTTTTTCAAAAAAATGATGATTTCAGCATAACACTCATAACTCCCTCAAATCTTGGTCTCTTCTCCTGATTCCAACACCATTGGACTTGTATGGGATGCCCGCACCTGCATGCACCCGTGGATATACGATGATTATATAATCTGCACCAAATACGGAAATTAGGATCATTTTGTGTATATCACCTCCTGTACATGTCCTAGGTAACTATAGAACTGGATATCTCACGATACACATCATATGTATGATATATAGGCGCAGGGATCCCCGTTTTGCGTCCATGTACTGTAATTATGCTATACCATTGGCCTACATATACTGGGTCATATCCAGGACCATACGGGGCTCTGATATTGAAAGTCAAAACATGCCTGCAGCTGTATATATATATTGTTAGACATATGCGAGGACATCATGATGCCTAGACTGTTTGTGTTTGTACGGGAGGTGATATACGTGCAAATTGGTGACTTACCATATTTGGTACAGATTATATAATCATCCTATATCCACGGGTGTATGCAGGTGAGGGCATCCCATACAAGTCCAATGGTGTTAGAATCAGGAGAAAAGACCAAGATTTGAGGGAGTTATGAGTGTTATGCTGAAATCATAATTTTTTGAGAAAAATTGATCCACGCCCTAAGTTCCGCAAAGAGCTGTAAAGAAAGGTACCAAATAGGTCCCTGCAACATTTTGACGATCTCCCGTCAAGTCTGGGGCATCGGCCCGGGCAAGTGAAAGCGCGATAAAAAAACGCGTGTTCACGAACTTCTGCAGACAGCTGTAAGTGGACCCTAAAATGGAAACCTATACATCCAAATCCAGTTAAAATATTGTGATGTGCTTCATTCTGGCTTTTCCGAGAGCGGAAGCCTGTGGAATGACAAATAGGAGCAGTCGGCACAAGAGTCAGCAATATTGTAAGTTTTGCGATGTCAGAACAGTATTTCACTTGCTCTCATTATCCTCCTGGCTCAGCTGGTTTGGTGGCTTTCTCTTCTTCGATTTCGAACTCGAAAGGTCTTTGGTTCGAGTCTCATATTAGCACCATTTTTGCTTATGCTTTGATCCTGTTTAATCCCTCTTTTTGTCCCCCCATGGCGGATTAATTCATCCCGGATTTAATCCAGGATAACCGTCTCAACGCCGCCTGTTTAAGCAAAACTCCTAGGGCTTCTTGGCTACCAGACATGAACATGATGACTTTCATGCCGAGATTCAAGGTCACTGCTGGAAAAGTGAGGGAGCAATACCTCGACACAAGTCACATTGGTGTGTGGTATATTCAAAATTTCTTCCACATCTGGAGGATCGAGGATTGATTGAGAACCAAGATTTATCATCAATCTGACTCTGAATGTCCGCTATGACTTCCTCCCTGTTGGGAACTTCCTCACTGTTGCGAACTGGCTTGAGGTAGTCCATTTTTTTTTTGAGGTCCTTCGATTGGAGCCGGCTGAGTCGTTTCTGCCGGTCGGATATTTACTCGTCCCCGACCATTTCGCGGCCTCGCGGGATATGGCATAAGCATCGATATGGGGGACACCCGAGGCGCGCGATATGAGAATCTGGTAAAGTACTTTCTGAGCATTGCTGGACTCGCGGTATTTCTCTGTTGTCGGCATAGTGGACGGCAGAAATGTCGCAATGGTAAGGATAAGGCTACGTGGCGTTGTGCAGCGACGTGACCTTTCTTGGTGCTGAGCACAAAGTACGTCATTTCCGCTTGGTGATCCGGACCGCGGTTTTGGCGAGCGAAGCGAGCAATCTACCCTAAACACGTGACTGGCTGGGGGCTGGAATATGCAACAAACAAGGACATCGTGTTGTGTACGCTGACAGACGAGAAAAAGAAAGCGCCTCAAAAACGTTCAATTCTGTTTGGATTGGGATGAGAGTTGGCTCAATCGATGGGGATTTTCAGGGTGGTTTGAATGATACCAATTTCATGGCCCACAGGGCAGGAAAATTGTGTCTTCATTTTTGAGGCGGACAATGGTGGCTGTGTTTGCTGAGCGAGCATCCCGCGCTTCAGCAGATACATGTCAATTTTTACGGGGCCAATACTGTAGGTCCTGGTCGGACAAAAAATGGCACTTGAGCGCCGGAATGCCATGTCCGGTGTCGGACAAAAATCGCGGGAGGGGCGAGATTTGGAGGATTATTTTGGCGGGGAAACATACCTGATTGGCGTGTTTCGAGCTGAAATGAGCCTTCAGCTCCCAAAATCACCTGAAACATTTTCGCCACATTTTCACCTCCAGCGCAACTCCAGAGCCATTTTCTGAGGCGCGTGCACCACCAATGGCTAGCCCTGATTATGCCCGTCATATTCAGCCAAAAAAGTCTGTCTGGAGGCATTACTGACCTCTCTAGTGTCCGATCAGTGCCTTTTTTTTTTTTCCCAACTTTATTATTGCACATTTTCAAGTATTGCAATGCCTTACATTTTCAAATGCGTGACTTTATTGCACATTTTCAAACACGTGGTCTGAGCGCACATTCTCAAACGCGTGACCTTATTGCACATTTTCAGATATGAGTAGTGGCAAGTGCGGTTCCAAAATCGTGCGCTTACTAAGCGTGATCCGGACCTTTTGATGGCAATGCCTTCAAGACTTATACTTGAGCTCCTCACTCATCGTAGGTATCAGGGACCACAGAAAACTACTTATTCACCTTTAATATAGCTGAACAACTTTTTTTGGGCCACCATGACTCTGTTTTCCTTGCGAGACAGCGAAACTGCATATGTGTGGCTGTGTTTTTGCGCTGATCCAGATGCACCTAACACAGGCTCCCACGGACCCGATATGGCCACAAAAACAGGCCCAAAAATTATTTCGAGTTATTCTACATGTATTGTCCAGAAAAGTTTGCCATATTTGAATTGGATACTGGGACAATTCCGACCGAATTACAGCTATTGGCAGTACCGAAGGCGCGGTCGAAAAATTTCTGGTTTCAGATGTAGTCAAAGAATTACCCATAATTCGGTCAGTTCTTCATGGATTTGGATGAAACCATGCTAGATAATTCGGGCTAATTCGTGCGGAATTAGTGATAGAGAAAAACCTATGAAGATATTTCATATTGGATGATGTAGGATTTTGGGCCACTTTCGAGATAAATGCTGTCTAGCGAGGTCCAGGCATGTTCAAACAACATGTTTTTTTGCGACAGATGGCCTACATGGATTTATAAACATATCATAGAGTCAGAACTTTGAATAATTCAGTCTGTGATGCTTACAGTCAGGTCGGGATAACAGGCAACCCAACGGGATCTGAAATATTGTGGAGATTCAGTCAAACATGAGATATTATGTACTTTTGCCTCTATGAACTGTTTTAGAATGTCGACAAGTCTTCCCTAGCCAAAATCTAGACAAGTAGGACATGAATTGGGCATGTCACATCAGATTCATCTCCAAAAAGCCTCAAAAAGCCAGATCATCCAATATGAGATATTTTTACAAAATGCTTTCTATCACTAATTCCGCACAAATTAGCCCGAATTATCTAGCATGGTTTCATCCAAATCCATGAAGAACTGACCGAGTTATGGGTAATTCTTTGAAAACATCCGAAACCAGAAATTTTTCGACCGCGCCTTCGGTACTGCCAATAGCTGTAAAGCTCGAGAGTAGATTTCGAAAATGTGTCCTGGACATTACATGTAAAATGATTTACCAACTTTTTGGGGACTCTGACTTGAGCCGTAGCATCAGTGGTTGATTTTATATGAGGTGCATCCATTGAGACTCCATAATTTGGCAGTGCTTCCAAATCTGGCCACCATGGTGATGCCATCAATTTCCCGTCACATTGCCGCTACTCATCAGATACGTGACTTTATTGCACATTTTCAAACGCGTGATCTTATTGCACATTTTCAAAAGCGTAACCTTATTGCACATTTTCAAATATGTGACCATCTTACCCTCCTTTACATTTTCACCTCCAGCGCAGCTCCAGAGCCATTTTCTGAGGCACGCGCACTGCCAATGGTTAGCACTGATTATGCCCGTCATTTTCAGCCAAAAAAAAGTGCGTCTGGAGGCATTATTATGAAGGACGCCGCCATTGGACAAAAATAAATCGACTTTGCAATCACAAGTAATCATAAGTAATCCCAAGCATTCATAAGGGTTCATAGCCATTCATCGGCTTTCATAGCCATTCATTGCGTTCTTCACAACAATTCATAAGCCCTCATAGGCATTCATAGGCGTTCATAGCATTTCACAATGATCTATCATTCGGACTCGCTTAGATGACATCGATGATTGTGTGATGGCCGACATATTGCGCCGTGAACCCCCAAAGGGATAGCCAACTATCATGGAGTACAGCCACTGTCTTCAACCCCCAGTCAAGCACAGGACTTCAGCAAATATCTTGTTTCAAATGGTGGGAACAGAGGAGTTGATACTGGCTCGGCCATCTCTGAGATGTTGCAATACAAAGATGAGATTTCATATGACCCACTGCCCCTGCCCTAGAACCTTCGAGCCCTGCATTCTCCTTTCGGACAGAGCAGAGGTATCCTTAGGAAAGGTGGCTGCAATTGCAGCTGGATGTAAGTATGTCGCTTTCTTTTTGGAAGCTAGACTTTGAAGAGCATCCTTCTTGAAGAGTTTATAAGGGTCGAGGAAACATGTACAGAGTCAGAGACGTCGATTGAATACGACACCACAAAGGCTCAGACAGGGAAGTCGGCGATAGGGGGGTTTTTTTTTTTTGGAGCGTTTGGGATAATGAGATTCAGTCTGCAGAAGCATTCCAAAAGTCATCCGCTGGGTCTACCAGAAAATTCCAGTTAATGCTGGGGAAGTTGTCCAGGGAGGAAATGCCATTACGCACAAGTACCATAGTGTGGGACTCCAGCCTTCGTAAAATTATCCCACCCCATTTTTTGAATCTTTCAATCTCAATGGCTGTATACCCACTAAAACCCCCACTGTGTATGTCCAGTCATCCGGCAGTGAGTCTTCGTTCATTAGTAGACCACTCCATGTTCTTAGGACAAGATCCTTATTCAGCGCAAGATTATCGAATTTCAGTTTATTGGTGAGGATTCGATCTCGTTCTAGTGCGGAATTAACAGATTTCAGCCATCTATTGTGAACCTCAACATCTGTCATGTTTCGGTCTGGATTCTTTAAAACTTTGTCATTCCGAGTATTCCAGATTATGTGCCATGCAGTGGATACCAAAATGGCGAATAATCTTCCCATCTCAGGGATAATTTTGCCCTTTGAGCCTTTGAACTTGACAAGATTACAACCCAATAGTGTTGGGCGCGGGTACGGATAAAACCCGCGGGTTTCCGGGTCGGGTCGGGCGGGTCCGGGTCACGGGTTGGCAGGAGGTTAGACCCGTGCTGACCCGGACCCTACCCGCGGTATTTAAGGGTATGTTAATTTTCCAGGAGGATAGGGTGTAAATGTGAAGGCATCCCCTTCCAAAATGGTTTCTCCCTCCTCTCTCTTGCCTCTTTCACTAATATTTTGCGTCAGTGGCTGTGGAGTGCCATCAATTGCAGATTGATGGCAGTCTGTGCCTGTTTCTCCTGCTACCAGCATACCGCAAGGGCTCAAACCAAGTTGTTATCTATTCAATTAATGCAATAGATGTTTCTTGAAAGTCCACCAGTCGTCCCTCAACATGCTTAATTTTTTAAATTGATGCTACCAGTGATACCGCGGGTAAACCCGTGCGGGTTGTAGACCCGCGGGTGAACCCGCATGTACCCGTATGAAATCGGGTACGGGTTCATACCCTTACCCACATGGGGTACGGGTTACGCGGTTAAGGGTCCGGGTGGAGACTTTCAGACCCGGACCCGTACCCGTGCCCAACACTAGCGACAGCGCCTCAGTGTCCCAAAGCAAAACGTGCCGCGCGCGCGAAAATTCGAATTTTTGGCCATTTTCATCCCATTTTGTGACTTTTTTGGCACATTCGAAAATCCTCTCAGTGACCTCCAACAATGGCTCAGAACTATTGGGTAAGTGGTAGCCCTTTCACGAATTATTCACTAAATTTGTCTTGTCCGTCATCGCTACCCAACCTCAACCAAATTGTCTTGTATGATCAATGATTCACCTGGAAATTATCACATTTCACTTCATTAAAACTACACCAAGCACAAAACATTATTTACCCGGCACACCAGCGGTTCAATACGTCGTACGCCGGTCTGCGTCAGCGCACAGCCACCATGCGTCAGTTCGTTCGACGTTGACTGCACAAGTGTTTCTCAATGATCATTGAAAAAAAAGAAGAGAATATGCACAAAATACTACGTTGCGGCAACGTTTGACGATGCGGAAAGGAATTCCGCAACATAACTAAGTGTGACGCCGTGTGACACAACGTCAATCAACTGCCAGTCTGCATCAGTTGAAAACGTCAGACTCACTGCGCCGATTCCCGGTAACGTAAGTTACTGGGTCTTATAGCGCCTGATTTTCAGGACTCGCAGACGATCACATTTTCGTCATCTCTTTTTGCGTAAGCACCTTTCTTGCCCGCCAAAATACTTCGGGCCGATGAGAATGCCGAAAGAGCCGCTTGATCTTTCCTAATTCTGCTGACATCACAATTCACATGATGTAACACCACACTCCGCAGCGCTCATATTCTTGGGAGTTAGTGCTTCGAACTGTGTTTGCACTCCTTCAATTACACCAGGACATGCTGGAAGAAATTGTATTCCTTTAACGGCAAAGGGATTCTGGTTTATTTCAAGTTCATTTGAATCTCGGTATGAGCTCAGAAGTACCTTTACTGAACGGGGGTTTTGGTTAGGGGATTAAAGAGGGAAATTTTATTCCATGAGAGGGAACATAGATATCTCAGTCATGTGAAACATCCAAGGGAAAGTTCTGAATTTCTCGGCCACAATCCAAACTGCCCGAAATATGGGACATAATTGACAGCATTTGGTGGGAGTCTGTAGATTTGTGAAAGATATCCAAGGTCGATGGCGTGGGTCATACTTTCAGAAGAAAAGCACAGCAGTGATTGAATATCATGGACTTGGGGGTGCCCCAAATAATGGGCAGTGAGGATGGAATAAAATATTGCAAGATGGTGAACCGATGAGCGTAAAAACTGATTCTTGGGAAATGTTCATGATTTTCGGAGGCAAATTATTCCAGAATGCTCGTCTTAAAATCCCGGAAACATGAAAGACGGGAAGGATTTTTGACTCCAATAATTGAACAAAGTTGATAGAGGGAGGGAGTGACACGAGATTGCTTTAGGCATTGCAGTATAACCAGTATTTCTAAAGCAAAAATTCACCCAGAGTCACCCATTGGATAGGTAGATAATGGCTTTGAAATGTGTCTAGTGGTTCAACAGCATTTCCTTGAAATGAGACTGTCGAGAATGAATTTGTCGGCTTGGGACCATTAGAAGATGTTGGTTGTCCTATGTGCATCTCAATTAAAAGTTGCAGCTTGGATTATGGCTTCCTTTCTGTAGAATACTGTAGTCCCGAACCATCGGTTGGTGGCTGAGGCTCAAATCACAGTTGGAAATGACCCCAACACGCTCTTCAAATGAATAGATTTGAACTGGGATTCATCAGGTTGTTGAACTGGGCTCTTTGACACTGTGATTATGATTTAGCTATCCTCACTCCACATCGCCCTGCAGAGTGAATAATCTGGCAACGGGGATCTTGAGGCCTGAGGATGAGCGACTTTCATTTTTTATGCCTGCATTATTCTTCTTCCCAAGGCCTTGCAGGCTCGGGCATCTCGGTTATGTTGAAATACAAGAATGGATTGTAGGGCGGCATAGTGCTGTGGATGGGGACACAATGTATCTCGGTGACACAGGGTTAGCCACGCAACATCAGACTTACCTCTGGACATGTGGTAGCTGGTAGGTAGCTCTTTGTCGCATAGACCTGTTTTCCTGCTGAGCTACCATCCATTCACCATCTGAGCCAAGCGACAAGTGCAATAAGCCTGAGAAAGGAGCCCCAAAGCTTTTGTCTCCGACTGTCATTGCAGGAAAATCAATAGTGATGGCAAGGTCCAGTTAGGTTCAGGTTCAGGGCACTTTGCTCTGAACGCCGAACCTGAACCTGGCATTCGGTTCAGGTAAACACTAAACCTTGAACCTGAACATGTGTTGTTCAGGTTCGGTTCAGCGTTCGAACGTGTTCGAACCCAGCAAAGCTCGGGCATCTTGGTCGGCATGAAATTGGTGAAGGAAAATACCAACCGTTGTCTTTTGTCATTCTCAAGGCTTTATCAGTTCTTCGAAATCGCTAGTACACGCTTCGATGGCCTGCAGGCAAAATTGTTCCATCAAAGATTTGGTTGGTGGATCCTGGCATACTATAGTTGGCACGGGACATGAAGTTCATGACCTGAATTGGCTTCAAAAACACATAGGGAAGTTTGGTCCGAATAAATTACTGGGAAGTTCATCTAAATCCACGATAGGTCAAGAAATCCCTAAACATCATTGAAAAATCACTCAATTCTGGGATTTTCAGGTTCAATGTCGGAACGCGACTCGGTGGTGAACGTTGAACCAGATGTGCAGTGCAGGTTCAAGACTCTCCTGGACCTTGAACCTAAGTACAGTGTTCAGTTCGGTCCAATTCAGGTCCGAACCAATTTCTAAACCGGACCTTGCCACCACTAGTGCAAATGCCAGTTCTACAACATTCAAGTTGCCTTTGGGGGAACAAAGGGCAATCTGGTGTATACTAGGTTTCCTTGAGGAAGCTGAGATGCATAACAAGGAGGAGAAGCACCGTATGTGCATCTCAACCTTATATCAACAGGTTGGCCAGAGCTCAGCAGGCGATGCCATCATATTGGAGGGCCGAATCATGTAGAATGCCAAAACAATAATCATATGGAGTACTTCCTGATTCCGCAGATGCTGGAACATGACCTGGTCCCATCACCTTACCTCCCAACTGCAAAAATGCTTGAATTCACCCTTCCTCTCCAAAATGCGACTGCCGCAGCCCTCCACCCCACACAGTTCTTCAGCTCGGAGGCTCCGGATTTGGGCGACCAGGCATTGATGCTTCGCGTGCGGCGTCTTCCAGTTCCGGACCTGAAGACAATCAACAAACTCCTCGCATCCTGCCGTCAAGCCTGGCTCGACGGAGCTCAATCTGTGATCTAAAGTCATGACAGATCCCACTTCGGAGGCACCAAACAACGCCGCAACGGCGACAGTGATGATCCGCACCAGGGTGCGGATATGTACGCCGACTGCGACATACCTCTCACTGTCGCGTCGGACCATCTGCTCTCGGGTGGCTCTTCTATTGCAGACAATTTTGCGGTTGGTGAGAATGGTAAGAATGGTGAGATTGTTCGGTCGGGAGAGGCGGAGACTTCGGACGCTGAGGAAGAATCCGATGCACCTGTTGTTCTCGGGCAGGGTCAGCGCAGGAAAATCGTTGCGAGGCGTTACCACTGGCAGGGCCCTGCGTGGGACGAGCACTAGCTTTTTTTTTCTGTAATTTTCCGCCTTTTTTTGTTTTGTCAAAATTAGAGTAGCTCAAAAATCGTTTTCACGCCCTTTGAAGACATCAAAAAAAATCATCATTCATTCACTCGGCGTCACCGTCACATGTACCAAAATCGTTCAGTTCAGGGGTCCCCGTCACCCGTCACCTGAACCTTTGGTCGAAACACTACAGTATTCTCTTACTGCTCGTCCTTCCTGCCTCATCTTTATCCTTGGTTTTGTCTTTTGGTGCCCTCATGAAGTTTTCGACAAAAAAAATCCTACTTTCCAGCAAGACAGCTGCGGTGCCGATAATAATGCCCCAGGATCAAGGTAATCAACAGACTACAACATATGCGAGGTACGAGCATTTTCTGTTGTAGCGTCTGTCTACGAGAGACTAATTCTCAGTTGCAAATTAACAGTGACTTACTCAGACTTCGGGCTTGAAACATAAAATTTGAATGCACATATGAGGCTTCGGATAAGATGCACGTAGAAACATGAGAACGCACCACAAATTCAAGCCAAAAAAATGAAGAATGAAAGCCCGGACCCTGATGTAAGTAAGAATTGAAAGTATATCTGGAATAAAGCACAAGGTGAGTGCAGTTCCAGGGAGAAGAAACAGTGAGCGTACATACATCAGGAAAACCCTCCGCAGAAATTTTTTGCAATTTTCTTGAGAATTTCGCGAAAATAGCTTCACTTGTGAGAATATCCGAAATTTGGCGAAAATACGTTATCTCCCAAATAAATTACAGAATTTTGCCAAAAATTATGGAAAGTTGCAGCAGGTTACCTTTCATGGTCGGTTATCGGCTTCAGTCCCCGTACATCGCTGCTGGAGCGACGTGATAGCGTGTTTCCGATTCCACGTGACTCGCCGGAAAATCCGTTCCTCGCCTCCGCATTGGGGGCCGATGATGAAGTCTTCACCGCCTCCACCGTCTCAGGCTCCCAGGTAGAGAAACCTACCATCGCTTTCGTCTTGTGCGTGTTCTCGTTACGTCTCCGGCTCTGCTACTGACGTGTCTAATTCTAGTCGGGGTGTTCGCCTCAGTTTTCTAAACCCATACTACAACGCCCCCTCCTCCACCGATTCAAGCCCGAATTCGCAATTACCGCCGGAACACTCTGAACTCGGGACTACGGAGCGCCCCGGGGTGCGGAAGTTGCTGTTTGGGCGAAAGAAGGGTAGCAGCCGGAGCCGGCGTTTTGAGAGATGCGATGAAGATTGGCTGGCGAAATAGGATTTCTCTTTTTTCTTGTTTTGAAAACTTCGTTTTGCGTACAGTTCGTTTGTATGTCTTCGTCCCAGTTAGTGATGTATAAGTTTGACCCGATTCCGAGGACATATGTTAGTCTTGCAGGAGATCCTGAAACACCGGGCTTTGAGGCAAATATTCAGCGGGGCCTTACAGTGGCGACGGAAAGTTGCACGCGGTTGTTTCAGCTCGCTCTTAGGCCGAATTGTCCGCCAGCGAATAATTGTGGTGCCAATAACCCTTATTGCAACAGGCTGTAAGTGTTTTTGCAATGCTACATGTGCCGGGAACCAGAATGACATACTTACTGAAGGATACGCGAGTGTCGTTGCCTCGGCGTTCGATGGGTTTTCCGAATTCCTTTTCGTCGAATGGCTCTTTCTTCTGGCGGTTATTTCCTCCGTCTTGGTGGTACAGTGTTGCGTCTAGCTGAATTGCAGGTGCCTCTTGACTTGAACCCACCCGCTCCACGCAGAGGCAATTCTGTTACTTGTAGCTGGACCATCAAATATCCGTCCCGATCCTCCACCGCAACAGCCTAGGGCTACACCAAATACTTTTATACGTAGCTATGCAGCGGAGGATAGAGGAGCTCAATGCTCCTCGTGTTTTTCAGCCTATTGGTCAGTGGCGGGATGCAGTAGTTCCTCAGATACATCCTCCAAACCAAGCTCTTCCTCCAATTGAAAACCCGCTTCCGCCTCCAGAACAGCCTAACAATCCTGGCCAACAGCAGCCTGGTAATGCCGATGATGATCCTGATCCAGCTTTTCCAAATTTTGTAGCTATTGCAGATCTCCCAAAGTATGCCAAGCCAGTAATTGAGGCTCAGGTTCGGCGTATCAGTCCGGCTCGAATGAATTCGACATGCCCCAAATGTGGTGGTCTTCATTGGGAGGCCGAGAAACTCTCGACTTGAACCTGCAAAGAAATATCTTGAAAACGATCCAGACTGTGGGCGCAGGGTGAAAATGACGCATTGACGTTGCACTGACGTTTGATTAGCGCGGTGACATTTTTCAACTGGTGCTGATCGGCGCTTGATTGACGCAGCAAGATTGACACTGTCACACTAGTCATATTGTGGGATTCCCTTTCACATCGTCAAACGTTGCCGCAACGCAGTATTTCGTGTGTATATTTGCCTCAATTATCATCCAGAAACATGTGTGCAAATGTAATATCACCCGACTGAGCATGTGTGAACCCGAATTGCATCTCCTGCGAATACAATTCAAGATACATGGTCACCGTTGTAACGACTCGCACAGGACAACAGGAGCACTGAGAAACATCCTGAACATCAGAATTGGAGCTCAGGCGGACTTGTGGGAAACTTCACGTTGGGAAGAACTGGGAATCTTGTTGAACAGTACAAGTCATATACAACCAAAATTAACTGAATCACCGCCGATGATATTTTTCTGTCTAGCACCATTTCATTGGCCCTACCATCGGAATTTGTAGGTCACACCACGCATCCTTGCGAACCAGGTCAACAAAACAATTCTGCCATCTGCTGGGGTCCAGAACACGAAATCAATCAGTCTGCGAACAGCGCGCCGCTGGCTCATTAAGCTTGGGTGGACTTACTCTCAAGTGAAAAAAGGTGTCTATGTTGATGGACACGAGCGTGAGGATGTTGTCCAGTATCGCAATGATGTCTTCCTCCCCAAAATGGCTGAGTATCAGCGCAGGATGGCCAAATATGTTGAAGTCGAGGGTGAAGAATTGTTGAAGCGAATTGCACCAACCCTGGGACCAGGGGAGACAGAGCTCATTCCCCTCTTCCATGATGAGTCATGTATGCATGCTAATGAACAGACTGCAAATGTTTGGTAAGTTCCAGCCAGATAGTGTGTGTGATTCAGCTCACAATGTCTTAGGATAGAAAAAGGAAAGCAGCCACTACGAAAGAAAGGGCGCGGAAGGCTGATCCATGTCTCTGACTTCATAGATCCTGAGACAGGCCGTTTAATCATGGTTGATGCTGCCACTGGGGAAGTTATTCGTGATGCACGCAAAATTATCTTCCCTGGCGCTAATGGTGATCCATGGTGGGATTGTCCACAGCTCCTTGAGCAGATGGAAGCTGCCATTGATATTTTCGAAGCAGCACATCCTGGCAAGAAGGCCCTCTGGATATTTGACAACTCATCTGCCCATTGATCTTTGCCTCCAGATGCACTAAAGGCATTTGAAATGAACAAGTCTGATGGTGGAGCACAGCGGAAACAGAAAGACACAGTTATTCCCATGTCAAACCCAGATCCCTCCAAGCGAGGAAAGATTCAAAAGATGACAACACGGAAACGAGAGGCAAAGGGTCTGGAAACAGTTCTCAAGGAGCGTGGATACAGAAATTTAAAGCTCAGAGCAAAATGCCGCCCAGTGTGCCCAATTGAGAATCAAGAGTGCTGCATGGCTCGTTGGCTGAGCCACCAAGATGACTTCAAGAACCAGGTATCCATGCTTGAGGAACTAGTCAAGAGACGGGGCCATGAAATTATTTTCCTTCCCAAATTTCATTGTGAATTGAACCCAATTGAGATGGTATGTTTAATTTGATTTATTCACGGCATCTGCTGACATCTCCTCCAGTACTGGGGTTGGGTCAAATATCGCTTCCGAGAGGAGGACAAGCCAAAATTTGAGGATGCAAAGCAGGCAGCTATCAAGTATCTGGATGCTTGTACCGCAGAAATCATCCGGCGCTTTATCAATCGGACATGGAGATGGATGGATGCCTATCGGCATGGCCTGACTGGGGCTGCTGCAGTGTGGGCAGTCAGACGTCAGAGTGCCCATCGCCAAGCCTCCAAGCGTGCCGCAGCAGCTTTGGATGCATCGGCAGTGTCGGCAGGGAGTAGGTAGGTCACCGGAGGCCAAAAGGGGTACACACAATTTTGTTCCGACTGGCCAAAATTTTGGCCAAACGTAATCCCTCGTCAAAAAATTCAGAAAAATGGTATATAGGCTTATTTTAGGGTGCTGAATCTGAATCTGAAGTCCGTTTTTTAATTGAAACAAAACTCCGGCCACTAGCCGAGTTGATGTCTTTGACTGTCCCCTACTGTATGCTCAAGTCAATCCAGTCAAAACTTGTTCAACCCTGATGAAACCTAGTCGCTGATAAGTCTGTAGCACAGCGAGAATCCGCAGCGGGTTTTTGCTCGTTGGCCGGATGGTAAAACCCGCCGCATATTTGATTATGTTGGCCACGTAAACTCGGTACTCTATTTTCATCTGAGCATTGTCGGCCCTAACTCAGTTAGGGCCGACAATTAGTAACTGGATGCGAAGGAAAGGACCGAGTAGAACTTACTCTCGGATGTAAACCGCTCAGCTGAGCGCAATTCAGACCCATTCTTGCACACCCTCCAATTATCAGAGTGGCAATCGATGTCCGATGCAGAACGCGTGGAGCTGTGGCGCACTGGTTGCGATATCTTCGTCTATGCCTCAAAGCCGGCCCCGCAATTCCCGATTTGCCCGCTCTGCAGCGTGAACTGAGGAAAGGTCATCGCATGGATGCTCCGATCGAAGTGCAGGGTGAGCTGCGGTTCTTTTGAGTTGCAGCCTCTGGCCTTGTAAAAATTATTGTACACCACAAAACTGGCAAACTGCGGGTGTGTGGGAGAAAAATGCGATTTTGGAGGCGGTGAGGTGATTTTTTAGTGGTGGTTTATAAACATGTTTATAAACGGCCCTGTTTACAATACCGGTTTATAAACAGGTTTTTAATTCGAAAATAATTATAAACAGCGCCCTAGCGCACTATAATGGAATATGAAATGAAATCCTTTACATTTTCAAACACGTGACTTGCCATTGCAGACAGTTTCAATTCCAGCACGGTCCCGGAGCTATTTTCTGAGGCGCGCGTCCCAGCTTTACATTTTGAAACGCGTGACCTTATTGCCCCGGGTTCAAAAATCACATTGTGGGGCACGGGGTTCAAAATGCCATTCTGAGGCACAGGTTTCAGAATAGGTCATTTGGCCCTCCAAGGACAGCTGACATACATTTTTTGCCCATGCTTGCGGGGTGTTCAAATCCTGAATGCAGGGTGTCTGCTCCCTTATCCCTACTGAACCCGGCCGAAATACATTATAATGCACAGGATGGTCGGTTCCATTGTGGGGCACGGGGTTCAAAACGCCGTTCTGAGGCACGGGTTTCAGAATAGGTCCCTTGTCCCTTCGAAACGGAATTGCTGGGGGATAGCCAGCAGAATTTCCAGCAAGTCTGTTGATTCAGATTTCTTTTCTGTGCCTCCCTCATTACAGCTCTTTGCGGTACAACAGGCACGGTCCGTTTTTTTTCTGTTTTGGCAAGTTTTCACGAGAACAGCTGCCCTGTGCTCAATTCTCAACCGTTTCCCCTCAAAATGGGCTCATTCGATTCGCATTGAAAATCCACAGCGAATGGAATACCAGTATGTTTGATCCTTTTACATAATAGAATTTCTTCCAGAAAAACTTGGTTTTGAGTAGGACACCTATGCCGTAACCAACGAACTACTCAACGACAGGAGCCTCATGTACAGCGATCGCCCTGCCATGCCCATGGTCAACGATCTGTAAATTTGTCACTGGGCACTCTATTTCAAAACCAAACACACCTATTGGAAAACCAACCACGGGGCACTCCATTCCAAAACCAAACACAGCTATTCAAAGCCAAACACAGGTAGTGCCTTATATTCTGCCATGCCCATGGTCAACGATCTGTAAATTTGTCACTGGGCACTCTATTTCAAAACCAAACACACCTATTGGAAAACCAACCACGGGGCACTCCATTCCAAAACCAAACACAGCTATTCAAAGCCAAACACAGGTAGTGCCTTATATTTGAACCACGGCTCATCCATCGGAAGGCACCTCATGCTGCCGATCACCCCCTCAGTGATCCGCATCGGCATATGGCTTCTCAAGAACACGGCAATGATCGGCTTCGGGCGGCAAAGACGGGTAAACCGATTTCCAGTCTAGCTCTCCCTATGCTTGCTCTTCATTTTTTCGACCCACTTTGCTATCCTGTTTGTTGCATTTTTTTTCCCATCCTCCTTGATACATTTTAGACATAGAGACGTCTGGGGTCGGCCGTCTCGTCGAGGGGGGTGAACTGGAGCCGCGCTGGTGGCGTCTCCTTAGGTATCACTCGGCGGCGATCAGCTGTCACCGCGTACTTGACAGATTATCACATCTTACCTCTTACCATACCCATGCCATAGTTTTGCTTTGCACGCTTGCTGCCTCACTGCCGCTTCGACCACTCCACCGGCGGGCGTGATCGGGCGCTGCCGCTTCCGTCCTGATTCCGAACTCCCCAACCTGTCACAATCCGTCACCACCGTCGTTACCGACCGCCGATGCGCTCGTCGTCGTGCGCTGTCGTGCTCAACGCTCTGAATAGGGGGCCCATTTATATACCTCACAGATGTGTCTTATGTGTGTGTATAGAAGAGGCACAAATTCAATGGGATTGAGACGGAATTATAACATGCAAAAAATAAACTACGCTGAATTAATGAGGGCCGGGTCAATGCATGACATCTGGGCATCGGGGGCGCTCGAAGCACTGCCAGCCACGTTGTTAGCAACCCCCGCGTCGGGCACATTGTCGTCCTCGGCGTCGGAGACGAGAACACGGCTGCTGACAACACGGCGCTTGAGCGCAGCGTGCGTCACTTCATCATCGCGTTAGAACCCGTTGTTCTCCTTGTTCCCCTCCGCATTGACGCGCTTGCGCGTTCCCTTCGGCCTGGCGGTCGTCGGCTTGTGGGGCCGCCGCTTTGGCAGCCTTGCGTGCGTGCAGGTGCCTTGGGGGCCGTCGCAGCGGCTCGTTTTACGGCGCTTCGCGGGCGGGTGTGCAGTGGGCAGGCAGTCGATTCGTCACCGGGTTCCTCCAAGATGGGGCCATCTTCCTCAGGCTCCTCGTCCATAGAGGCGTGGCTGTTGTGGTCCTCGTCGGCCTTACGCTCTTGCCGATGTCAAAAGGCTTCGCGCGCCCTTGGGATGACTTTACCGGCCCATGAAAAAGTCCGTGGTGTTGCGCACGCTGCAAAAGAAGCCTCTATGCCGACGCGATAGCTTAACCCGTGAAACTGCAGCAGAGATATTGGCATCAGTGGGTTTGAGAACACCGCCTAGCTTACAAGCATTTGGATATTGCGGACGGTGTTGGATACATCTTGGACGCACGACTTGGCCGTATCGCGGCGGATACTTGGAATGTCGTCCTTGATGGCATCGTACCTGCATTTTCGTCAGAGATATGAAATATGTGCAGACAAAGTCTGCTCACCTTTCGACGAGCGCGGTCTTGTCCTCTTCAGTTGGCGTGAACCCTGTGTTCTTGGAAAGATGAAAAAACAGCCATTCCATCGCAGTCAGACCATTGCTCGTGGCCCACTTGACATCATTTCATCTGATGTTGGAGGTCCAGTCAACCCTACCAGTGAGGGCGGCTATCGCTATTGGATTGTACTTTTTGATCACTATGGGCCTACATTCAACTCCCCGCAGCTCCATACCACATCAATTTTTGTGTACTGTTTACATTTCGACAATACCCGTCACTGCCGCTATTACAACTGATGCTCCGCGTGCAAGCCAACGGGCTTGAGAATTCAAACGCATAGATTATACCGCCAAGTGTTCATCTAGATAAAAGGGAATGCACAAACTACCCAAAATTCACTGATATGCATCAAACTAATCCCAAACTTAAATGATTTCGCACCGACATAACAATTCCTGGACATCAGACCGAATTTGACTGCCTCTTTTCACATAATCAGGTTCTGATATCCTCCCGCACACTATATAATCAGTACAGAGGATATTCCTGCGCTCGCCGCTGTTGGTTGACTTCAGTTTAACCTCCAAACCTCAAGCAGACCGAAGAAAATGTTGAATAAGTCAAACTTGATCATATAAATGGGTTGTATGGGCTTAATCTCGTGTTTAATTACGGGATTAGGTGAGGAAATCACGAAGGAAGTGTCAGTGCTCGTTGCAAACAAAATGGCGGGCGCAAGCCATTTTGTCTGATGCCATCAAATTGGGCGTGGGCACGGCTTGTGTCAAAAGGTACGCAAATTCGTCCTCAAAATCGCGCTCGTCGGTGATAGCAAGAGGCAAGTTCTGCATACATGCGCAGAAAACTTCGAACGCTCCCGGGAACGGGACAAGCTGTGCCTGGTCAAATGACAGTGCTCAGCCTCGGAAGAGGAGTCCCGACCGATAACCATCTGTATCATGGTCAGTTCTCGCCTGAATCTCTTCGGAAAAATTACGCAGCTCGCCTTTAGGACGTCTCCAAGAGGGTGGAAAGGTGTCTTGGATTGCTCGTTGCCAAACGCGTGCACTGCTTTTCATTAGCATGTTTACGCTGCAGACACCGAGTGGCTAATCGCTATCAAGAATGTAAATTTTTGAGAGACTATTTCCCCAACTTTGGGTGCGCCAAATTGACGCCATCTGTGGGTCCTGTCAAAAATTCTAATTTGGCGACAAAGCGCGAAATCAGAAGCCCAAGGTGATATGGTCGAGCTTAATCGCCAGTTGTGTTTCCACTCAGCAAAACCAGCCCCAGAGAGTGAGAGCGGTCTTTTGGGTTGCAAAACTTTGAAATTGCTACCTTGAGAAGTTGCCGCACTTTCAAGTTGTATCTACTGAAAGTTGTCACTCAACAAGTTTGCAAGGTTCAAGTTGCCGCAAACATGAAGTTGCGATTTTGGGAAGTTGTCCAAATACCGACCCCGAAAACCCAACTACGACTCTGAAAGTAGCGCGAGGCCTTCCACCATGGGCAGTGGACATTTTTACATGTATCACCAAGACGCCACTTGATTGGTGTTACTTCAGTGTATGGGACTCCGATTGTACCGTTTTCCATCATGTCATTGGTGGAACCACCCCAGCAGAAAATACCAACACCACGTAATCCTTGAATACGCCGCCATATTGCCGGGCAATTCCATCCACAAGAGTCACTCCAGCTCATAGTGGAAATTGAACGACGGAACCCACGTTCCTCCATGTCAATACACTTCTGAATGCTCGGTTCGTTCCAACCTTCGAGTGCTCGGCGTTGGTTCACAAGTTGAGGATATAGAACGGCAAGGGTAGAACAGGTAGCGACACACATGCCTGAGATACATTCAGCGCCACGAAATAAAATAAAAAAGGCATTGTCCACGCACCCAAAGTGGTCACTGCTGCCGTAGCAGGTGTCAAAACACAGGCATCTATTCTTTCGGAGAGTGTAATAGCCCGACCCTAAAACCGATGGATGCGCAGGTGGGAGTGGGTGAGCTAAGTAAACAGTGCGAACCTTTGATCTGGACTCGTATTCAACATGAGACCTGGTGACGGCCGCATACGGCCGAGCTACTCCAGGCTGAAAGGAGCGAATTGGCAACTGGATGCGTTCGAAGAATTGCTCCCAGGGCGCGGTACAGCCTATTCCATAGAGTGTTAGCAAGGAGGATAATATACGCAAAGGGTACCACTGACCTAACGGAGGATATATATTTAAATTATTCGGCATCCAGTCTTCGATGTCGTCGATCGGAGGGGCAAGAATACGAGCAATGGTTGAACCGGCAATAGCAGATTCCGTAGACTTGAGGACTTCGAAAAATTTTGCTGTATTGTCGTGACCGACAAAAGGATCCACCGCGGCGATGAGACGGATGCGAAACAGAGTTTTAACAAGCGTGCGGAAGAAGACTGAGGTGTGACTCAGGGCTATCAAGGAGGCCAAGGTACGCGCCTCTAGAAGATGATATAACACGAGTTCTTCGCAGGCAAGGAAGGCGGAGGTGTGGACGTGACTGCAAGGGATAATTAGCGACAAGAATAAAATAAATAAATGAAATTCTGGGACTCACCGAGCAGCAGATCGTAAATTATATTGCCGATCTTGACGAGCCTGCCGTGTTTTGCGTTGAGTCTTCAACTTTTTATGAATTTGGCCTTTGGCCATTTCCCTCCCTAGGCCTGCCAGAACATGAGAGGCTTTCGAGGTTCAGAACGACTAGTACTTGCCAGAAGTTCGAACGGGACAAAAAGGATTAGGATGAGGTTGGCAGGGTAGTATATCAGGGTATGATCGCAAGGAGGAGGAGAAGGAGAGAGTTTGAAGGGAAGAGGGTAGCGCGCGTTGACTGAATTGTCAAGCACAGAAGCCCTTTTAAATTGTCAAGAGCTATGTGACACAACAGAAAATAACGCGCACATGGAGATAGGAGAAGAAGGGGAATTATTCAACTCCGCCGGGTAGATGCGAGTCGAGTTGCGGGCTCGGAAAAAAAAATGTGAAAAAAAAACCTACACGTGGGAATATATGGATGGCGGTTGGGCGACGCAGTCAGTTCGGCTGGGATGTCATAATTGATCGGTAGTATTATGGGCGAAACCCATACAGGCTGGCTCAAAGATTGTGTTGGCCGAGAGCCCGCAGAACCGCAGAGCCGTACAACCTTAGCGAGAAATATAATACCAAGAGATCTCTGATATAGATCTAGCCCAGCCTTCAGTTTCAGCCCAACACTGAAGCCGGCTTTGTTCGAGTCGGTTTCAGAGATACACCTGGAAAATGTCCACCCGAACCGGTGGAGGAAAGCAAACAAAGGTACTACTTACGTGACTGATGATCGGTGGAATGAAACGCGACGGAGGCCAACGAATGTCATGCATAGTAAAGTGAATTATGTTGAACAACTATTCAACTCTCAAATCAACTTGTGAACTAATTTAACTGAGAGCACTGGTAGAAATAAGGCTGCAAGTAAGTAAATACAAGGTCGGGAGTTAGTATCATGAGGAGCAGCTGATGAAGCGAATGACATACCTCGCGACAATAACATCGACCAAGCGTCCATCCCACTTATCCATGCCAATAACCGGATCCCGTTTCCCATGGCGTACAACTAGAATATTTCCATGCCAAGGAGTCCCAGCACGCACAACATAAGGACAGGTGTTTACTTGAGTCTGAGGGGGGAGAGCATTCTGAGGGACATAGAATACAGTGTAGGGAAACTCGAGCAGGATGCCAGAATTAAGTGGAAAGGTGGTGACGTGTAGTCTGCCGATACTGGAATTGCTGATGTTCGGATAGACTCGTCACCAGTCTGCCCAGAGACGGCAAAATCTTCGTGCAAGCACGTTGCCGTAGGCAGACTGGTAGTTCTCGGATGCTGTGCAAGGGCTGCGCGCGGAGTTTGAAAAATTTCCTTCTCTGCTGTTCCGAGCCCAATTTCAGTCATTTCTCAAAATTCAAAAGGGATGGGGTCTTTATAATCCGGATATCTTGAAAACTGCCTCTTTAGATTTTTTTCAAATCCTGCTGTGCGCGAGCACGAAAAATCTCATTTATAGGGCGATGCACAGCCACAATGATGCCGACGATCGGCACCACCCAAAATTTCAAACTCCACGCGCACAGCATTGACATCTGACGAGAACTACCAGTCTGCCTACGGCATAGTGCTTGCACTAAGTTTTGCCGTCATTGGCAGACTGGTGACGAGTCTAATGTTCGGAGGCAAGGACGAGGGCACCCAACATTCAGTGAATAGATCTTCAACCGTGGAGAGTCGGACATGCTGGTCAAACCCATAATCGATGGGAATAGGAACCACTCGACGGCTTTTGCATTGGGTAGCATAAAGAAATCCATACTTGAACCCGCAGAAGATCTCAAAAATAAGGTAAAAAATCACCGAAACCAGTAGGTAACAACAACGTACCGGGCGATGCTGAGTCTTTAAAAACCGCGACAGGCGCACTGTAAGACTGGGACCGGGTTTATTTCACTGGTTCACCGAATCATAGTCCCCTGTCACCTGCTACACGGGTCAAAATCGGGTGAATCAGGAACGGGTGTTTGTGCACCGTCAAAACGGGTGATTCCAGCTAACCCGTCCAACAGATGAGTCTCACCCGATGCGCAGTGACCCAGTGTGGTAACCCGTTTAAGAGGTAACAGTCACCCGGTCAAATTTGGCTGGACCGGGTGACTTCGGGAACTAGTTCTATTCACCCGGTACATGAGTTACAACACCCAAAATCCATCAGGACGAGGATGGCACACAATTAAAAGAGGCAGTTATGTCCTAATTTACTTTGGGAAACATTCCCGTGATTCAAGATTCATTCATTTTACAGCACGCCTCTGTCGTTCGGGTAGCTTTCAACGCCCATGTCCATAAATGGAAATTTTGTGTTTAAATATTCACCTTGGTCACAATTTTGGGTACTTCACTCTGTATTCAAGACCAGCTAGTATAAATTAAATTAAGGTTCAAGTGTCCGGATCATAGTAGGGACGCGCCAGGCTCCCGCTGCGATCAATGATGGCCCAATCTCTGCCATTCGTAGTTTTGATTCGCCCGACAAGGCACTGCACAGTGCTGATATCCACCACTTGGAGGGCCCCTTCATCGCGGTAATAATGCATGTCCAGGTCGTTGTGCCCAGTGATTTTGCACTCAGAAATAGCTGCGAGAATAATTGTCTCAGCCTTCTCCAGTTCCAGCTCGTCTGCCGGCTGAATGGTGACAACAAAAATATGGCGGAGCTGCCCATAAAAAGTGACAGGCTTAAGGCGCTCGGCCAGTCGCTTGTTTCTGGCATTGGCATCGACCAAGAGAACATACTAATCGAACGCATCAGCAGAGATTTTGAATTATAGTGGTAGAATCTACTTACCCGAACGAATGTGGCATCGCGCCGATCCTCGAGGGAGGTAAGCATAGATGAAGCCAGCATTCGATCGCCGCCCTCCAGCCGCTGGACCTTGGCCCACTGCTGGATGTCCGAAGCATTGAAGTATTTTTTAATGGTTGCAAGTGGTTTGTTAAACCGAGTAGAAAGCGCGATGGCAATCCTGTTGGCCAGCGAAGTCGAAAGGGACTCGGAACCGCGATGAGGAGGGAGAAGAACACATGTTGGGTCTGCGAAAATATATAACAAGATTCAGTAAAAACCTTCCGAGAGTAATATAGTCGCACATGAAGGATGTGCAAATGCGCCGGGTGCTACATCATGTTTAGGTGGACCAAGGCGAATGGCCTCATCGCAAGCGTACTTGACCTTGATAATCGAGAGCTGTGCAGTTGCAACTACATGACCATCGATGCTTGCAAAAGGGAATTGCCTGCTTTTAATGCAAGGCTGCAACCTTCCACAAAAACGCTCCATCGGGAATGCCCAGTATGCCCAAACGGGCCCTGCGGCTTCGATCCCGTCGGCAATGTGCAGGAGGGCGTGAATCGTCAGTGGGCATGCAGACATTCTATCGGGAGAATATTGATAATAGAGCCTGTTGCAATTCGTTAAAAAACAGGGGAATGATAAGAGAAGGAAATGTACTTCTCGTATTGGACCACCCATGTCGCAAATCCGGTGCGGATGGTAGAAATATCCCCAGGCTGATACTCGAACTGAAGGCAAAGGTTGACAAGCTTGACGAACTCGATGAAATGAGTATAATATATTTGGTTCTGGAACTTCTTGTGAAGTAAGACGGGGCCGAGGTACAGGAGCCAAAAAGACCAAGTATCTGCAGTACAGGCGGTTCGGTCTTTGGAGACGTTGGGGGGCCGGGCTCCAAATGCGGTGGGGATCGTGGATCCACTGGCAGCCGTGGCAGCACCGATCGCATCCCATACCGTAGGTTGAAGCTGATACGATCCGGTGCCCTCGTCAAGCCCTTTGTAAGCCCCGGTCCAAAGGAGCACCAGGGGTGGGTGCGAAATTGGTGATTCCAAGTCCGTGACTCCGAATGCCGAGATCAACAGAGCTGAAAGTGATGCGGATAACGTCGATAGATGTCGCAGAATGGGGGAACAAGCCACGAGAATTTTCTCTGTGGTCCTGGAGCTGAAATCTCTGCCACAAGAAAATGGGCAAAAATATGTGAAGCACGATCCGTGGCTGTGAACGTCAGAAGGACGAAACCAGAGCATCATAAGAGACAGCAGAGGAGAGGAGAGAGCCCAAGAGGTCGACAACGAAAGCCACAGAGTGATAACCTGTGTGCTGCCAAGTTGAATGAAAGTGTACCTCGACGAGCGGGAAGGATGTATTCCCAAATCGGGAAGAAGGAATGCGAGCGGCGAAAGATCTGAGCTGCTCTATGGATGTCAGATCACACTTGAATGAGGATCGACAGATGTGGACTCGTCGACGCCAGGAGATCAAGGTCAAGACGGTCATGATGATGGGCTATATAAGTGCGCGGAAGAAACTCCCCCAGAATTCGCGCGAATGGCGTGCAGAGTCAAGGCCGCCGTAAAAACGTCGCAATGAGAGGGAAAATGGCGCGGATTGTGCACAGAGAAACTGCTGCCCGAGGAGATATGCAGAACGTGCGAAAATTGGGAGTAAATACTCCCCCGGAACGAATATCTGCGAACATGAGGCGAAGTCCGCTGGAACGAGCCGGTGGTTGGAATGCCCTGGAAAACTGAAGGGCGAGGAATGTACTCCTGCGAGGATGGAGTGTAGGGATCTGTGGTCGATACTGATGCGAGGTGGGAATATGCGATGAGGCTGGAAATGTCGGTTAATGGAATTACGACAGGAGAGTGCTCCCCCACAGCTGAAGCGTAGATACGGAGCATGCATCGATTCGCTGGACCCGAATGAGCTTGAGGATAGATAAGACCGGTCTTTACCGCCCTGTTGGATCTTTGTCCGACCTTGGGTTAGGAATACTGGGATAGATCTCCCCCATAGCCGAAAGCTGAGGGTAGACGAGACAGCTCTCGAGGGCTGCCTATAATCTCCCCCCGAGCTGATAGCTGAGGGTAGAACTGTAACGGGTGAGTTTTATTTAATCCTCATTCCCCACACTCTTTATTTTCCCATTGATTCCGACTCGACGCTGCGACTGCCATCGCTCCGATACCACATTCCTTTGATTTGATTCTCCTTTACTTCACCTGTCAACCCCTGAATCCCGTAGTATATAAACCTCTGATGTCCGTAGTTAATCCCTGGTCAATCTTACTATTACGCCACTCACCTTGTTGGACCGACCGACCAACGCCTTGATACCTCTCGTGTGCCGGAACTAGCCGCGGACTCGTTAGCCGCTTGCTCTCCGTCACAAGAACTGCCGACCAAATGAGCTGCTGTAAGCAGGTTCACTTCAGAGAGTTCGGGGGCAAAACAGAAGCAGATAAATTAAGCAAGATACAAGCCAAGTACATAAGTACTCACGGACACAGTCAGAACTAACATGTAAACGATGACTGAGACGGGCGGGACTCGATACGGCAACGGCCCGTCATGTAGAGTAAGAGTGATGACGCGCGCCGGACTCTACTTCCAACAGCTCCCAATCTGCAGAAGCCGGGCACGGGTGCGCTTAAAAAATGGGGTACAAGGCGGAACATGCGGCCAGAATGCGGCCAATACGGGAGGTATAAGTTGAATAATGGTCATCCAAAATTTCCGACGATATTCAGCCAATATTTGGACGAAATGCCCTGTATTGGCCGTATTCTGGTGGTTCAATATTCGCCTCAAACTCCGGTGTGTAGTCTAATGCTAATTAATGGTACTATACACTGTGTTCTATATAGAGTTTAGGTGACCAATCGCTCCGGTGACTTCCCGATCGGGACTTGGTCACTCCGATTTCAGACTCCGCTAAGCGTGTGCCGAGTGTCTTTGGCGGGATCGGTCACCGCCTTTGACGATCGCTCCTCACCTTGGGGAGTGCCCTGGTCACCGCCTGAATGCTTACCTATCATTCCACTTCCGGGAACCTGGTTACCTGGTTTGGCAATTATATATATATATTACAAACTCTGCCCTTTCCCTCGCTCTGTATGTCTGTTTATGTCTGCAATGCCATCGCAGTATCTCGGACCACAAAATTCTACTTGAGTTGAGTGAGTAGGCTTTGCGAACTTGTTGGATGGACACTGGCAGTATCACGGCAGAGTTATAATAATTTAGACTGACTGTCCGACTACAAGTCGTCGCTAAGATCTATGACGCCCGCAGCGGCCAACTCCTGATGTGCTGCAAGAAAATCTTCCTCATCTGAGTCAGGCATAATAATGATGCCGACGTTAATGCTCCCAGTAGCATTTCCAGCTGGAACTGCAGTCGGAATCAACTCGGAGTCGTGCTCAGAATTTCCTTCGCCCCTCCTTGCCGGAATTGAATTATGATGTCCTGAGCCTGACGGAATAGGCAAGCCCTAGCATAGTAGAACATCAGCATGGCAAATGCAGATAAAAATGATTGTCTTAAGTACGTCTGTTGTCGGCAAAGATACATCCCTCATAGCCACAGTGAGAATAGCTTCCGGGACGGAAACAAGCTTTATATCCTGGTGTGCAATAGCTGCGACAGGCCCAAGCTGCACCAATGCAACAAAATTATCGGTTGATACTCGGACCCGATTAATATTCAGCTGGGAGGTACCCGATGTTGTCGTTATCCTTTTCAGCAGGACCCCCTTGGCAACCCCGCCATTCCGAGGCTAACGCTGCCACTGATCGCCCGACAGTTTTGCCGAGAGGAAAAGCCTCGGCCGGCAAATGCCGTTTCCGGCCATTTGAAAGGCCTCGGAATGACCGATTTTTCCCGGTGGCTCACCGCAAAGTCTCTATTACGTAGTGCGGGAATTTTAATGGCTTTCCCGCGGTCAGCTACTGCAGTTACAGTTTTATGGAGTACAAGCGGCTGACGGCCCGCTTCGCCATCCACTTTTTAAACATGCTGGGCGAGACGGTCTAGGATCCTCTTTAGCTGCGCATCAAATCAAACTGAATGCACTTTTAAATGCCGTTTGACCAAGCAGTCCTTACCGGCGAATCCAAGGTGAATTGTGAGTCTATCTGAAAGAGAAGTGATGGAAGCATGTGTGGGAGCGACAGATTGCGGCACGTATCCTGAATTAGAATTGAGGCCGTTTGCGGCTCGTCGGATCGCACGGCATCCATCACGGACATACCTCTTCATCAAATTGAGCATGTCTGTGTGAGCTCGCACCTCATCTCATTTGATCTGCAAAGGTCTTGTTGAATGAATCTGAAGCCAATTTTCCATGCCCCCGTTGGCTTTGCCGGCGGCGGACGAAAGGTCCGCATAGAAACAACGGCATCTTCCAGCAAGGGCCGGAGAAAGCCGACGGCCGATCAGCTGACTGATGAAGTGGAGCGGAGATGCTGAGTTTAAAAGGCTTCTGACGGACGGACAGACGTAAGCTTATAAAGAGGGAGACAAGCAGCCGCTCGGCCTCGCATCCCCTTCCGTTGGGCACGACATTCAACTATGAAAGTTGATGTTGAGATTTATATCGGGTTGAGAATATGTACCGATAAGTTTGCCCATCGTCGGACAAAAGGCGCAGATAGAATCTGCAGCTCATTCACACTTCCAAGTTTATTTGACGGCCGGCCTGGACACGGCGGAAAACGGCATGACGGACTCGGAAAGTCGTTTGGTGAGCGATCAACGGCGCCGACCCGGAATGACGGGGGACATAAAGAAGTTGAGCAGAGCTTAAAAAGGCTTCGGACAGACAGACAGACAACGTAATTTTATAAAGAGGATGATTTCAAGCGTCGACGTACATTACCATCAAGCCCCACTTCGGACCAGTTTTGCGACCATAAAAAGAATCAAGGAGTGGTTGGATTGTCAACTGTCTGATCACTCTTGCTGGATCCCTATTGACACTCTGACTATCCAAAGCCTGCAGTTCAATGTCAAAGAAGTATATGAAGTGTTGGCAAAAGAATTGGAAAGAACCATGAAGAGACCCTATGTTCAACCGTGGCTCAATGTTGAAAAACTTTGTCCATTATCGGAATCCTGTAAAACAACAAAATGTCTCGGATTCCTTTGTATTTGGAATATATTGTACCGAATATTGGGCCCGATTTTTCCACCATAAAAGAAAGGCCAGGCATGCTGAGTTCCTTTTGTGGTAAGGCTGTTGATGGGAAAATGAATATAATTGATGATTTTATACAAAAGGACCAGGATACCAGAGGACCGATGAACGTGGGTAATCAATAGTACAAGATCCTCCTGGGAAGCACAGAGGTCTGTTGGCCCAGGACATGTTCTGTTTTGCAGTGATCATTACGGGTCCATTCGGGTGCCTTCATTGTCAACAATTCGGCCAAGGACTCGAAGTTCAGACTGGAAAAGCTGCATTTTGGATGCGCTCAGGTATAGCTTCTCGCGTTTCAATATGTCGATGACTATCTGAGATGCTGGATATGTTCCTCGATAGTATTCGAATAGATGATGATATCATCAAGGTACACATCCATCCAGCGGCTGATGTACTCGCCGAAGAGATAATTCATTAAGGACTGGTAGGTCGCAGGTGCGTTACAGTCCCCTTGCTGCAGAACAAGGCTGACCATGTTACCATCCGGTGTACTCATAGCCGTACGTGAAACGTGCTCGGGAACGACACGAATTTGCTCGTACGCATCTTGCCCATCGATGAGCGAGCGGAATTTGCAGCGTGCTACGTGCCGCAATATCCCGTCCATGTCCGGCAGAGGTGAAGTCATCTTGCGGGTGTTCGCATTGCGGGCACGCAAGTCCGCAACAACGCGAAGTCCTGGAGGCTTGCTCTTCACCTTTGGGATCAGCAGCATAGGGGCGGTATTCCCTGAGTTTGTGACTTGCCAACGACCGGCTTTCAGGTAAGTCTTCCGTTTCAAGTCCCAATGCTCGCGCAGTGCCTCAGGGCACTTCGAAGGTCTCCAAGGCAGAATTTTATTCTCGTCAATAAGGGGAATAGTGTGGTTAATGGCTCGCAAGGGAGGTAGGCCAGTTTCCGCGGGCGTCTTGCAAATCGGCTTAGCGTACTCCAGAACTTCATCCCGTGCAGCTTGAAGGCTCTCCTCCTTCAATCCAACAGATCCAGCTAAGACCCGTGCCGTCGCAACACCTTCAAGAGGAACCGAGTCAGCACTCCCGATGCAAACTCGAGCGGGATTGAGTCGGATGCTCACCTTGTGCTGATGCAACTAAGCCGTCCCAAGAATCATGTCATAACCACTAAGGTTAGCAACCAGGAAGTTCCGTTCCTCCGAATTGACTGCCGGAGGCATATCCCACGCGGGCGGCGACTGCATGTAGGCATATGGCGCCATCATGTACCACCGAGGGCAATCAGAGACATGTTACTTGGCCTGGAGTCTATGGTTGGCACCCTCCCTCCCTGGGAAGCACGAAAGATGTACATGGCTTTGATTGATCCCCACCTCACGCATGGCTGCAAAGCCAGCCTCGATGTGGACCTGGGTCTTCTCAAAAAACTGGAACTTGTAGAAGCCGACTTCATACGACGCGTACTAGGTGTAAACAAGCGGGCAGTGTTAGCACCCTTGTTCACAGAGACTGGTTTAGTACCGCGGCGTTTCAGGCGAGTCATTTTGGCACTGGTACACTTGAGATACCTCGCTACACTAAATGGCATGGAGGGGATATGCGGTATTTTTGGGTGAAGTATAAGTAAAAGCCCTCCAATGGTACAGTGGTATTCAGGTAGTGTGTAATTGACAAGGATTACACAATGGTACCGGACTACCACTGGAACATATCTGTGGTATGGTGGTACTGAAGGGCCATGAATTCTGCTAAGTCATTTCAAATTTTGGTAATTGTGGTACTGGTATACCATGGATAATATCTGTGGTACAGCAGTATTGAGGGGCTGTAAGTCATTTCAATTTCCGGTAATTGTGGTACTGGGCTACCACTGGTAATACCTGTGGTACAGCGGTATTGGAGGGGCATGAATTCTGCTAAGTCTTTTTAATTTCGGGTGACTGTGGTATGATGGTACTCAAACCGATCACAAAAATTTACTGACCCTCTTAATTTGATTGTTGTGGTACGATGGTACTCAAACCAATCACAAAATTTACTGACTGAGTTAATTTGGTTGCTGTGGTAAGATGGTACTCAAACCAATCACAAAAATTTACTGACCCTCTTAATTTGATTGTTGTGGTACGATGGTACTCAAACCAGTCACAAAATTTACTGACTGAGTTAATTTGGTTCCTGTGGTAAGATGGTACCCAAACCAATCACAAAAGTTTTCTGACCATCTTAATTTGATTGCTGTGGTATGATGGTACTAAAACCAATCACAAAATTTACTGACTGAGTTAATTTGGTTCCTGTGGTAAGATGGTACCTAAACCGATCACAAAAATTTACTGACCATCTTAATTTGATTACTGTGGTACGATGGTACTCAAACCAGTCACAAAACTTACTGACTGAGTTAATTTGGTTGCTGTGGTAAGATGGTACCCAAACTGATCATAAAGGTTTATTGACCTTTGCACTTGGTTGTTACTAGTGTTATCTTTTTCACTGACTACTTCAATATAGGGTCCAAATTTATCAGTGGTACAGTGGTGCTCTAAATAAGTGCCGAGCCCCGGTTTGAGGTCATTTCATGGTCGAATTACTTCAAACAAAATTGTAGCATGAACATTCAGTGGTTCTAAGCTTGTTTGCATCAAAAAAACCATACCATACCTACTTCAATATCGCGGAATAAAAATATTTGGGGTATTCTGAAAAATCGACTTTGTAGACTGGCTTGCTATCGAAAATCGGTCATTACAGCATGAAAGTAATTGAAAAATGGAGTATACTGACATTTTAGTTGACTTGATTTGATACTCATTTGAGCTCACAATGGGCACTGCAAATCGGTCACTTTTGCTTTTTTGGGAGCATTTTTGTCCATTTTCGCCCAAAATGGCGAACTTGGGAGCCTCCGTGTGAGCTCAAATCAGTATCAAATCAAGTCAACTAAAATGTCAGTATACTTCATTTTTCAAGTACTTTCATGCTGTAATGACCGATTTTCGATAGCAAGCCAGTCTACAAAGTCGATTTTTCAGAATACCCCAAATATTTTTATTCCGCGATATTGAAGTAGGTATGGTATGGTTTTTTTGATGTAAACAAGCTTAGAACCACTGAATGCTCATGCTACAATTTTGTTTGAAGTAATTCGACCATGAAATGACCTCAAACCGGGGCTCGGCACTTATTTAGAGCACCACTGTAAGTGCCCGCGTGCTCTTGGACCAAAGCCTAAGGTTCATCAGACATCATATAATTGATATGGATTATAGGTGGACCTTCATTATGCTGCTGGGGCTATCCCCACCCGCCTTCTTGACATAGTAGCCAAGGGTGGGCAACATCATGGTGCGGAAGGTGTGGACATCGATTTTGTGCTTTGAAAGCTTCAGCATCATCCAGAACATTTGTGAGCACATACCGCGAGTTTTTTAGTCAAGGTGGTGTTAACGGCCCCAGTATTCACTCCAGCCAATATCTCTGCGATTTTAAGAGACTGTGCGAATGCCTTGACCTCCGAGACAGAGAGGGCTGTCTGTCAGTGCTGTCAGTCATGTGTGCGATTCACGAAAAAAGAGAGACTGACCCTCGGGCTTCAGCTTGTGTTTTCTCACAAGGAGAATCCCCACTTGAGAGAAGTCCTCTGCCACCCTGGTCGAGGTGCGGCCGTTACGCCTGTTGGTAAAGGCAGAGGCCTAGGGTGAGGTGGAATCCCCTCGTCCACGGTTAGCAGGAGTTGCAAGGAGCGGAACAAGGTCGAAGGAAGGTAAGCCGACCCGAGGGGGAAAGTGGGCGATCACGTACCGACTGCAGGCGGGGCAAGGTCGAAAGAAGGTAAGCCGCGACCCGAGGAGAAGTGGGCGATCACGTACCACCTGCAGGCGGGGCGGCAAAGTCGAAGGAAGGTAAGCCGCGACCCGAGGAGAAGGTGGGCGATCACGTACCCACTGCAGGCGGAGCAAAGTCGAAGGAAGGTAAGCTGTGACCCGAGGAGAAAGTGGGCGATCACGTACCGACTGCAGTCAGGCATCGATAGTGTTCGCGTTTTGGGATGGCTGAAAAAAAATAAGGTTGGGAACTGAAAAGGTTATTGAAGATGCAACACAGCATGTCAGAAGCTGTCAAAGTCGCGCATCGATAAGGTCCGCTCTTTGACGTGGGTGGGAGAATTAGAATCGGTTTACCCGAAAACGATGTTGAACATGCAACACCGCACGTCGGAAGAACAGATGTGTGGGTCGAGTTCGACGGGCATGGTTGTTTTAGGAGCGACTGGTTCGTAAACTCCGGCGGATTGAACACGTGTGATACACCGATAACTGACTGTTTCGGATGCCAACAGGGATGTGAACAAGTTGGAAATTGGAACTGCAGAGATATATACATGTGGAGCTTAGGAGGGACGAGAAATGTAGAGCAGGGGGTTCTGAGGCTGAGAGAAATTTGCAAATAGTACACCGATTGACACTGATCTCACAGATATTCTGGAATGGAAGAAGATTGGCGTGAGATGATCAGACGTGTTCCAGAAGGCACTCAAGGGCAAAGAGTATCCAAAATTGTGAGTAGGTGATTTCAGCCCACAGTTAAATAAAGTACATGAGAAAATTGTAATTATATCGCTCAGCTATTCATGCCGATTTCCGACTTGTGGGAGCTCTCTTCGGCCTGTCGTTGCTTCCAGTCGCGGAGGAAGAGGAGGCTGCAGAGGGACCGGGTGCATCGGAAGGTGGCGTAGACGTGGGTGTGTGAGCATCCAGAATTTAGTGTAACGAAAATAGGGGCTGTGCAGCTCCAAAATGTTGTCTCTCCTCCAAAATTCATTACCTTTTTTGTGATACGTAGTGGCGGTGACCGGGTATGACGCTGCCGGACCGGCTTTCGTAATGTGTGCACAGATTTGTGCACAGTTTCGAACCTTGTCTTCCCTCCAGTGTTGTTTTCAATCAAGACTAGCAGTTGGCCCGTCCGTAATTTTCTGCATTCGTATCGTTACCACCTGATAATACCATGGTAACCCACTAACTTTAGATGTGTTTCGGGTTGTATCCCCTGTAAAATTCTTAGCGATTCTAGCTGTTTGCCTTACCACTGTTATACCATTGCTACCATTGCTCTACCACATGTTGTTTGAGGTGGACTTTGAAAAAATTTTGAGTTTTTACTTCATTAGGATTGCATCTAGTGGTACCTTTTAAGGGGGTCAGTAACCTTTTGTGATAGATTAGTGTACCACTGGTACAGTGGTGCTCTAAATAAGTGCCGAGCCCCGGTTTGAGGTCATTTCATGGTCGAATTACTTCAAACAAAATTGTAGCATGAACATTCAGTGGTTCTAAGCTTGTTTACATCAAAAAAACCATACCATACCTACTTCAATATCGCGGAATAAAAATATTTGGGGTATTCTGAAAAATCGACTTTGTAGACTGGCTTGCTATCGAAAATCGGTCATTACAGCATGAAAGTACTTGAAAAATGAAGTATACTGACATTTTAGTTGACTTGATTTGATACTGATTTGAGCTCACACGGAGGCTCCCAAGTTCGCCATTTTGGGCGAAAATGGACAAAAATGCTCCCAAAAAAGCAAAAGTGACCGATTTGCAGTGCCCATTGTGAGCTCAAATGAGTATCAAATCAAGTCAACTAAAATGTCAGTATACTCCATTTTTCAATTACTTTCATGCTGTAATGACCGATTTTCGATAGCAAGCCAGTCTACAAAGTCGATTTTTCAGAATACCCCAAATATTTTTATTCCGCGATATTGAAGTAGGTATGGTATGGTTTTTTTGATGCAAACAAGCTTAGAACCACTGAATGTTCATGCTACAATTTTGTTTGAAGTAATTCGACCATGAAATGACCTCAAACCGGGGCTCGGCACTTATTTAGAGCACCACTGTAGGGCATTACCGCAGAAGCCATTGAGGATAAATCTCAATGGGGAGCCGTCGCCTCCCGTATTCGCATTCGCCTAACTGATAGTCGTGGTAAAATTAAAAAAGTGGTAAGCCTTGAGTGTCCAAAGCGTGGAAGTGTAACTAATCATGACATTTCTACGCAGCTCGCCAATGGCATGTGGGTCACCATCAAGTCGG
Organism: Mycena leptocephala; assembly: GCA_029378395.1. Classification (NCBI taxonomy): domain Eukaryota; kingdom Fungi; phylum Basidiomycota; class Agaricomycetes; order Agaricales; family Mycenaceae; genus Mycena; species Mycena leptocephala. The sequence goes on from JARJLF010000137.1 coordinate 243,958, forward strand.
AAGATGGGGAAACCATCATCACCGACCGTGACGACCCCCTTGACATCATCAAACTTCGCGAGGCCTTGGTCGACATCGTACCAGATGCAGGAGTCAAGGTCACCCTCCCGATGCTGGGACATGTTGCGCTCCTGGTACGTTGTGGTCGCTATCAGCTCCCAGCTCCTTTCTTAGTTTTATTTAGCGCCTGATCCTTCTCGAAGTGAATGGGGGTGGCAAGTTCTGGGAGAAGATTAACGAGCAGCTTATGAAGCTTCGTGAAAAGTACGAGAACGACGAGGCCCGGATTTCCAAGTACGCCCTTCCTTTCATATTATTTTTACTCACTGCAAGCCATAGGGCCATTGCGAAGGTTCTCAAGAATGACTGCCGCACATACGGCAGCCCGGACGTCTCTGTTTTCACTTAATCTTTTTCGTCCCCGTGCCACCTGTCTCCATCCCCGTTTCTCCCCGTCGTTGCATACAGCCAGTTAATAAACCTTTCATGCACAATAATTCGTAGTCAAGTAGCTAGTTCGTAAGTAGGTAGACCCGTAATAAAGATTCGTTTCAGTCCCGTGGTGCCCCGCATTTTTATATCTGCTGTGAAACACCCGGGCAATATATTGTAGATGAGCACGTAAGAACATTCTGCAGCCTGCTCACCCAAGTCTCTTTTCGAGGACCTTTCACAGATCCCCACAGAAAATGTTCTGGGGTTGATGGGTCATGGGACTGTCATACGATTGTATGTTTTGATCTCCTGGGGATGTTTGCCGGATCTCGTAGCCTATTCGTCCCAATATGGCAGTGGGGAGCTCGCTCGGAGCTCCGAGTAAATTGGGGGTGTAGTAGGGTTCCTTGGATAGCAACTTTGATGTTTCCTGTTTAGTGTCCGCAATCAAGGCCAATAAATTCTAAATTTAAATAGGTGCATACTAGAGTATTTCGCTAATACATCCTGAATGCCGAGAGGAGATTGCGGGAGGCTTCGTAATGGGAGGGGCAACCACGGGGACTTGCAATCGGCCAAGAGGCGTAGACAGACCCTCCCTATTTATTCTCCTTACTTCTGTTTTCTTCCCGCTCGCTGGTCTTCCTCCCGCACACACCCTTCTTTCAGTTTCCATTCTCTCGTACGCCATTTATTCATTCTTTTTTCCCTCCCTTTGACATATCCTCTTCTTCTTCTTGTCCTCCCTCATTTGTGTCCCTGTCCTCTCACCCTCATGGTACTTCCCCTCTTCCGTTCTGGTTCGTGTCCATTTTACGTCGCTTCTCCTTTCACTACCGTCCTTTATCCTACCGACATCTCTTTACCGCGTCCCTACCGTTGACTCTTCGCGTTCATTGTTCTCTCCTTCCCACCCGCACATTCCTTGTGCCTCTTCTTTTCTTTTCACTCTTTCTTTACTCTTCCTCGCCTCACGCATATGCTGATATCTCGATGGCGCTCAGACCTCCAATAGCGCCGATACCGATGCAGCTACCATACTGTACTATTCGAGTTTAGAACTTGTTTTACAGTAGTCTAATACCGCACGGTAAGGAATAGCTTGAACACTCGCATCATCCTGACGTCGCGGCGCCGGGCGTCCTTCGCAAAACACGGGATGATCTGCCGCGATGGAGTACAGTCTCCGCACAGCCTGACTGCGGGCTCTTACTTCCTCCGGACCAAGCAGCACATATAAGACGAGCAATCTCGCCAGGCGACATCAGCTTTCGCCGCCCATCTCCCCTGGGCCAGCGGGATCCCTGCATCAAATTTCTCCTTCGCCCTGCTTGTACCCGCCACCCCGCATCCTTTCGCTTTTTACCCGCGCCAGCTACACTATATTCACCACTCATTAAGACACGACATCTCAATGGACTCCATTACAAGAATGACAGTATCCGTGACATACATTTGCCGCCGTGTATGTAGTACGGGCCTCGGTTGTTTCTTAACGGGACCGCGCCGGAATATACCTACCTACCATTACAAATAATATCTAGAACCAATTTTCGTGCCCCGCCTTCATCTTGCGATTGAAAGAGATAAAAACTGCAGCTCAGCTCAATGTTTCAGACGTATCACGAGCAACGAGCTCCCGATTTTGGATGCTCTGAATGCAGCGGAGACAAGTCAGGGCCGACACTTCCTGGCTTCGCTATTTAAAATTCAACTGTCCCGTTCCCAACCACTACGACAAATATGTTCCAACCTACCAAGCTCCCAATGCAAGGGATTGCTCCTGTCCATGTGCGGCGCATTCTGGCTGGTTTCTGCTCGCTCTCCTTGTCCTGGAGCCAAGTACGACAGAAAATGATTGTGTTACCTCGCCATGCAATTTGTTCTGAGAACTACCACAACACAATTTCTAAACCAGCCACCTCGTCGCAGTAGATTAATGCTGTAATACAGGCAGAGACTATCAGCATCGCCGAAATGGGGCACCGAATCAACGCACTCAAAGACTATCTATACTAGCCATGCGACGTCAATAGACAATCCAGACCACGAAATAGGTTAGCTATGATGGAGAAGAGCAAAACAGAGGGCGTATCTCACGAACGTGTTACATTACCTCGAAAGCGTACGTGTAGGTGTACGCGTGGAACGGCGGAGGGAGTGGAGACCCCTGCAGAGCTCTGCGGCGCCACCGACACGCTGCTGAGCTCTCAGGAACGATATGTGGTATCTATGAAAAAGCTTACCAGCGTGGCATTGGTCCAGCGTCCAAAAAGTTAAAATACGGGCAAAGGAATTAAATGGACGAAAGGAGCCGGACCGAGAGTGCGAACAACTGTATACAAAGCCGTGAGCGCTAGAAATTTGCGTAAGAGTGAGCAAAATGAGTAACAACACACCAACGAAAACGTTGCTTGCTTGTGGGAACGTGAGCCGGAGCAATTGTTGAAGACTGTCCGGAAACCTTTTCCCAACATCATCAGCGAGATTCGATGGAGATCAGAGAACGTCTGGCATACCGGTGAGAAAGCTTGAAAGCTATGTGTGCCCATAAAGGGGGAAACATGATGAACGGGATAGAATGGGCAACAACGCAAGGGGAGATGGCGGAGTTTGAAAAGGCTTCGGACGGACGGACGGACAGACAGATGTAATCTTATAAAGAGAGGGATTTTCTTATGCAAACGGCTGTAAATCCAACGTTCTTACATTTTTGAATTTCTGTGATCAATAAAGGGGGAGGGGGACCGCGGAGCGGTCCCCCGAGCGTTTGTATAATTATACATTAGGCTATTCCTACAGAAATCACCAATTATGACATCTGAGGTCTCTGGACGAAACACCTAAGTCCGGGTGCCTTCGGTGCCTCCCGAGCGCATACTCAACTGCGTTGTCTGTGCCTTGTGAAAACTTCAGGTCAACTTTGATTTCCGGCGTCGCTATTATGCCGAAGTGGTATGATTCTCTCAACTCATATTTGTCTTCTTTTGTGGAGGTCTGTGGTTCGAGTCCCCGCTGTTACGTCTTTTTCGCACCTTTCGTAACTCTTTTAACGCCAGGGCCTGGCAACTGTAACTCGGTGACGACGAAAAGTTGGAGGATTTGTGATAGAAGTGTTATCGTGGTCGTGGGTGATCATCGCAATGCTCGACTTCTTCTGGGTCAAATTCTCTGAAATTTAACCAGGCGCTTCCCCAGGAGCCAAGGTATCATCTGAGAACCTCACAAAATTTGTGGAATTTGTCAGAGAATCGGAATGGAATAATGTTCCCAACTTGGGTGATCATCGCAATGCTCGATTTCTTCTGGCTTAAATTCCTTGCAATTTGTCCAGGGGCTTCCCCAGGAGCCAGGCTATCAGCTAAGACCTTCACAAAATTTATGTCAGCGAACCAGAATGTAATAATGTTCCCAATTTGGGTACATAATTGTCCTTGATGCGTTCCTTCACACCAACCATCACTCTTTCTCATCCTCCTCGCACGCAACTTCATATTCGCCATAGTCTCGTGACCAGACTCTTATGACATCCCAGTGGGAACCCTGTCATAAGAGTCTGGAACAATCACCGGCCACGTAACCGTACTATGGCTCTATCAAATTTGATGGAGCTTTCCCACGGTCTTGCCTCATGTGCGGCGCGTGGTTTGAGCGTGTTTCTCGAACATTCTCTACCCTGTTACATTGTAATAGGCCTCTTAGCTCCCCATATACACTAAATGGACACCAATCCTCCTCTCAACTGGCCCCCAGTTCGACAACATACTCAGTCTGCCTCCACCTCTAGCACTGTTTCTACCCCTATTTCTACCCCATTGCGTTCAGGCACAAGTGCCCTTACCAGTACTGACTCTCCTAGCAATCCTTTAGCTCCTGTTCACTCTCAAAAACAATACAGGAGTGGCTATGAGGTCAAACCTAAAGCTCCATCTTTCAAACCTTATGCCTTGAATAATCCTGGTACCCCAACTCAGGCTGCCTTTGATCACTCAAAAAAAGCCCCTCTCCAATCTGTTCTTACCCTTGATCCTGACGAGTGGCGGAAAATTGCAGTTGAGCTACTACCTGCCGATGTCAACCTGCATTCATTCCAGGTACAAGTCTGCAATTATGTCTTGATGAACAGGGGGGATTGCGTATTAATCTCACCTACTGGGTCTGGAAAATCCCTTACTTGGACTCTACCACTTGCTGCACGAGATGAAGGCATTTCTCTTGTCATTACTCCCTTTACAAGTCTTGGACAAGAGGGTGAATTGCGGTACATATTTCAATATATGTTCACACCCAAGTTTTCTCAGTATTTGATAGCTTTGGAGCCCGAGAGTCGGCACCATAGTCAGCATCTGAATCTGAATCTCTAAAATCATGGTCCTTGAGCTCCAGGAAGGGAACATCAGGAAGAGCTATATCCCTGAAGCGTGGGTCTGGGGGGCTAGAGGTTGCACCAACAGTGGTCGCAGCATCAATATCATCCATTGGAAAGTCATCTGAACCCAATCCGGTATAATAACTTGGCCGAACTGGGTAGTTTCGGGCTTTGGGTGGCGAGTTAGGATCCATGAGAGCTATGGGTGGCCGTCTGGAGTATACAGGTGTTTTTAAAAATATTTATAAACATGCAGAGGACATGAGCACCACAGAAACACGCTCAAACCACGCGCCGGACATGAGGCAAGACCGTGGGAAAGCTCCATCAAATTTGATAGAGCCATAGTACGGTTACGTGGCCGGTGATTGTTCCAGACTCTTATGACAGGGTTCCCATTGGGATGTCATAAGAGTCTGGTCACGAGACTATATTCGCCAATCTACCAGGAAACCTCCTTGGTGGCGAGAAAATTTCTTCCACCTTGACGACGATATGCTCACGGTTGAACTTGAACGACATAGGTTTGTGCGGCCCGACATTTAGGGAAATATACGAAAATTTGTTGGTGTCACGGTTCCCCCAGCACATCTACGAAATCTCAAGTTTGAATTTCTCGGTCACGGGTCACAGCCCGGGAGAATTGAATGAAATACTACAGTATGTCCGCGAGCGGGTGTTTGCGAGTGTTTGGCGCCGCCGTCTCGCTTGCGGACGCCACGTCACACCGTAACTCCTTATCCTGCTTCCTGCCACGACGTCGCCTTCCGTGACCAGGCCCCGGTTGTGGCGACCGGGACTCTGTTGTCTGTTGGCACGTTTGTGTATCAGGGCAAAAGGACAAAAAGAAACCTGGATGGGCGATGCAGAGCAGATGAATCTGTGATCTTTATTGACAAAGCTGAACGTGAGACTTGGTGGAAATGGTGAACATGGTGACGAAGGGGGCATCGGGGAGGCTCCCACTTTCAATGCCAACGTGGTGCATTTCGAAAACATGAAGGCCTTCTGCCATCCTGTACTGAGGTACGCCGATGCGTTTTCATAATTGTCCAGCCACTGAAAAGCTGGTCCTAGGCCCATATACTGCCATGGTTTGCTCCCAAACAGCGACCTGCATGCCACTGTGCTGTTGAAGTCCTTCTGAAACGCGAGGGTAAGGGAGTGGACGAAATCGAGGGTGACTTCGATGCTGTGGAAGAGGCAAGGCCTCACCACGACATACGTCAATTGATCTACCTGCGACAGGGATGAAAGATATCGGGACTCTCCGAGGAATGAAGCAATCTCCCGAAGCTCAGGAATTTTCAGTGGGTGAGTCTCGTCTTTTCCTCTCATTTCCCCCCATATCCGGTACGTCAAAGCTCGGGATTGCAAGGCCTGTGTTCACTCACGGTATCCAGAAATGTTCACATCACCTATCCGGGTAATGTATACCATTCTGATGGCACCATGAGAGTCTCTGGAGAACGGAGTGCCGACCTTCTTGTGCGGTTTCTGCACGATCTGCTGAATATCCGAGGACTACAACTTCACTTCTATGCCCATAAAGTCATGTTGTTCTTTCTCCGCCATGCTTTCGAGACGCACACCTTCCCCACCATCACCGGCTTATCTGTCCCACACGAGCTTTCCCCGCTATTCTCGGCGTTTCCCTCCGTCACGTCGTTGACTTTTCCGATAATACACAGAGAGAGGTGCTTTGGTGGCCGCCCAGAGGCACTTCCCCCAGTTGGATACACTCGCCGGCCTTGCTTCGCACAAGGAACGCATTGCAGGCGAGTTCACCTTCGACATACACCGATTTTTTCCCAATTCACTTTCTAAATACATAGACGTGCTCAAAAGGTTCCCAGAATTGCGACGACTTTGCTTCTCTTATCCGATCAAACTGGTTGGTAAATCGGCATCTCCGGCTTGCGTAGCCTTCCGTTTCTCATTGTATCCATCCAGCATGCCCTCCCTTTGTTACGGTCGTTCAAAAATCTTTCTGAGCTGTCTATTACGGATCAAGTCGACTGGCGTGACGCCCAAGGGCCGGAGCTACACTTAGCTGCGGAGAGCACGCTAAGAGGAGCCGAGAGTTGCAGTCGAAAGGTCCTCCGCATTTTTTATTGTTTCATTCATGGTGGCTACAGCCCCGGGACAGAGGAAGAGAGAAACGTAGCGCAGATGTCCACGGCTGACTGTTCACTGCAAGAGTGAGGTCCTCTAGATTGGGATTGCGCTTCAACGGCATCGTCGCGGCACTTACTGACTTGGAAAATCTCAGAGCTCCCCAGAGCATCAGCCATATGCTGCCGTCGGCTGCAGTAAACCCAAGTTTTGCAAGTCTGGGTTTGAAGTAGGGAGTTTGATGTGAATTTCCTTTTAAAGCAAAGCTGTGCTGTTATGGTTGCACCTGTTTGTTTAAGAACGAAACCCGATCTCCAGCAATGCCCGCCCCCACTTCAAAACCCAAGAAAGGCTGCCGCCTAGGTTGGCCCGAAGGGTGTGGTTGCACCTGTTTGCTTAAGAATGAAACCTGACCAGCCCCTGACAAAGCAATCTAAGGTGCCCATTCTGACTGGAATTTTGCTGGCTATCGCCTCGACAGGTCAATTTTGCCAAGCATTTTGAACTCCGCTCCAGGGAGCGGATTTGATGTGAATTTCCTTTTAAAGCAAAGCGGTGCCGCTGTGGGTAGGTTCGTTCCAAGCCCCTTCTCCGATTGGCCGATCATGTTTGCACGTCTTTATTGTTTGGAGGTATTGACGTGATTTCAGGGGAGTGCGGAAATCTCTCTAGCGCTATCCCATCTTTTTGCTTCGCTCTGGTTTTTGGTACAACCATGCTCCATATGTTCCTACACGTCCCTCAACAATCAATTCGCTCACCTCTGGTCTATTTGTCGAGAAATCTACGCGACATTTGTCCTCACGTACCTCCTGGTCTGGTGGACGGACACACCGATGTGATGGCGATTTCGCCGTATTGACATCGCCTGGACCAAGTCAGTCTCTATAACACATCTTCCAAATGATTGTCGAACATCTTGTCAGACGCGTTGCCCAATGCGGAGGCGCGGGTGCGGGAATAGGGTGGAGGTCGATGCACCGAGGGAAGCCGAGAGGAGAAGGTGCCGGGCGGAGGCTACTTGGAGGCTACGGCGCGGGCGAGCAGGAGCAAACGGGATATGCAGGAGACGAGGTGCAGCAGCCTCAACTTCGACCTCCTCAAGAAAGCGTCGACAAATTCTTTTCCTTTCAGCAGAACTGCTTTGCCCCAATACTCTTGAAGTAACTCTTCAAGCTACTCAGCGCGAAAGCGAGCGCGGGTATGGCAGGCACGTTAGATGACGTCACGGCCGTATGAGAGTGACATTGCCTTTGCAAAGCGCTGTAATCGCTCCCACCAGACCGCAAACTCGCCACACAATTCGGGGAACCGATGGTACATGGCATCGCGCCGTATATGCTATACATTCGCCGCTTCGTTTGCCTTCTAAATACCAGCGCCTTGTTACTACGCCCCTCCTGTTGGCTCGGCCTCGAACAGCGCTGATATTCCCAACCAGTCAACTAGCCGGCGCCCTTCTACTCAACCCCCTGGTCCATTTGTCAGCCAGACGACAGTTCAAGGCCAATCGGCATGAGAGGAACAGAATGACCAAAGCCTGTAGTATAGCAATCCGGCCTAGCGCACCATGAACTCGCGCTTCCCTTTTGCACCTGCAGCCAGGGATCTTGCCGTTGCATCATCTCCAGTCCAGGGCATGTCCACGTGCCCATTCTAGGCTGCACTTTTATGCTTATGCTGCTCATAGTACGCCTCACAGCGTTGTCATCACCTCTTCCTGAACTTGAGAACCTATGCTCAGTGTCTAACTGAACGGTCTGCCTCTCGTCCCGGTACGTTTCTCCTCCTGATGGTTTTCTTTTCTTAATTTTTCTTCCCTTTTATCTCAGCCAGCCTCTCCGTCGTCACCAAGCCCGTCCCGAGGAGACCGGGTTTAGCGGCGACACGATATTTGAACACCGTTGTGGTAGGGTCGGATGGCCGGGATGTGGAATTGCTTCCACATCCTCTGTTCGGTTCTACTGTGGTTGTGCCGCCAATTTAGATTACATCATTTGTTTACCATGTAAACAGGGACCCACGATCCAATTTTACGCTCTTACCACCATCTTCACGGCCAGTGCAGGGCAAATGCCCAGAGGTAGCATCGGAGCACCTCGCCCTTTCCACTACGGAACGCCATCAGTGGGATTTTAGCCACCAACACCCTCAAATCTCTTTCTTACGACCTCACCCTCTTTTCTTCTCATTTCCGCACTTTCGTACTCCCCCAGTATCCCATTTTCATACTCCACGGCTCGGGACCGACTTCAGCATCTTATTCCCATCGTTCACTCGACCGCTACACGGATCACCGACCCATCCAAAGAACCTACCAGCCGCGCACAGTACCCTGCAACACCATAGCCAGTGAACAATTGAGGTAATGGGTGACACCGCGTGAATCTTTGGTCAAAACGCTACAGTACCGCTCGCTCTGGCGTTCGCCACGAAAAGCATGACGTACGAAAAACCGCTCGTCCGCAGCAAGACCATGACCAACGCGTCGGTCGTGTGCACTGACAAGACAGGCACACTCACCCAGAACTCATGACTGTGACACCGAGGGGCTGTCTGACCTGAATGCCCATGTATGCGGCCTATCTTAAAATATCCCCTTTGTGTGGTCTGCATTCTGACAACTCCAGCTTGTATCTACAGCTTGTATGGCGGCGGTCTCCCACTATCGACTCTTTTTATGATTGTGGTTGTGTGCTCCAGCCAGCATGAGCTGTGGCGTACGCGATGTCGGGGAAGAGGGATGTCTCTTGTTTTTGTTGCCTTCTCCGGCGGATGCAGAAAGTCGCGATGACCCCGCCAATTATCATGCCTAACAGTGAGCCCACGATTGTGCCGACAATCACTCTGGTGTGATACGTGCTGAGTGAGTTAATGAGATGGGTGCCGTAACGAACCTGTGCGATGGGGAGCTGGCAGAGTGCCGTACGCTAGGCTGAGGACCAGAGGGATAGTCAGAAGATGTGGATGACGGAGCGGGCCATAATATGGGTGCTATCGAACTCGCCGAGACATGTTCCGAGTTCATATCGGTCGGCTGGTGGGGCTCGTGGTGCGCTCGTATGCTGCATCACTACTTGTGGATGAGTAAGAGGAATCTACATCCGCGGACTGCGATGTCATTTTACTGGGATAGATGGATTGAATGTTCGTCGATGAAGGACTGAAAAACGTCGATGAAGGGTTGGAAGTCGTCCACGAAGGGCTGAAAGTCAGCAGGGCCGTTTCGGAGGTTTGCGGGGCCGCGATATCGGTGAACGGACGACTAGAGGAGCCCGATACCGAATCACTGGCGGAGAACGGGCCTGTCAATATTGCGTGAGCATACTTTGGCGGCCATGATTACTATAACACTTGAATGACTATTGAGGGAATGTGCCGAAGACGAGAGGGAGCTCAGTGTCGATTTAATCGGAAGATTACTGGTGGAAAATGCAAATGGGCCTGTTGATGTGCCGTGAGCATAGAGGGGTGAGTAACGCATATCAATTACCGGGGTCAGAAAAATTGAATCTCATGGCAAGCAATCCAGTACTTAAAATGGGTAGTTAGGCCATTGAGGGCCGTTTAAATACTCAACCGGAGGCTGACCGTTCATCTCGGTTTGCGGTCCCGAACTATAGATACGAACTGCTGACACCTGACTTCGGTTTTTTTTTTGCGGGGAAAGCGTATCCTTGTGGGATTCTACTCGAAAGGATATTATGTTTGTTTCTGGGCTTCCAAATTGGCCACAAAAATTGCATGGCAAAACTGGGCCGACAGGAAGTGCGCACAGTGTAGTTCTGTTTGGTTGTCAGATTCTGGCTAAACCATGACCGCTGCGGCAGCCCATATGTTGGTTCAGGTTTGCCAATCGACTTACAATGATGGCTTGATCGTGTTATTCAACAAAATTCCCGCTTATCGACCAGTGTTTCAAACTAGCAATAAATGTCACACCCATCCTATGTTCCGAGCTGAAACATGCATTTTGACGCATTCCACAAAATCTGGACAGTGAACACCATTTGGATGGCGTGTCTGAAGATGTACACTATCTGTGCTGTCGTTCTCAGTACATTAGAGGATGCAGGAAGATGATGTGAAGATAGTGAATTGAACAATTGGATTAGGTGAAAAAAGTGTACTGCGTCCACCGCAAATCAATTCCAAATCAAATTACCGCATGCAATATTCGGCCATTCTGGTCCTCGCATGGTCAGTACTGTGCTTTCTTTTTACGGGAGTCTGTCGCCAATCTCATAATATTACATCCATGCGGTTCCATCTGTGAGAAACTGAGGAGACGTGATTGCTCTTTTGAGACAGTCTTTTATGAATTAATGCAGAAAATAAATCACCCTGCGATATTGGCATACAAGCAGGCCATGAAGGTAGTACTTCACCTCCTGCTCTCCCATATCTGCACCTTCATTTATCTAGGTATATAGATGCTGGTGATGAAGCCCTAGGACCTTTGTTTAAACAGCGGAAGTTGAGACACTAATCCTGGATTAAATCAGTGATGAATTAAATCTGACCATAGAGGGATTAAACAGGGATTGATTCTGGTTCAAAGCAGCAACAAAAATCATGCACCTCACGAGAATTGAACCACGGACCTCCGAAAAATAACTTGACCTATGAAGGGCGTGCTACCAAATACACCAAGAAGACCATTCCTTGCCTTCCAGATTGTGTTGCCACATCATGAGGTTGCTTGCTCAGGGACAGTTCCACCACCAGTTCCACCACCTGTGACCCAATCCCTTTCTCGATGTGATTGGAAGTAGATATGACCAGCAGTCAGCTTTCCAGGCATGGAGGTTCTCTCACGATATGCATCTTTTTGCCTGTTGAATTTTTAAAAGATTTTCACCGCCACATCAAATTCAACTAAGAAGCATGATTTATCTTATTAAACATTGATCTTCATATTTAATTCAGCACCTCCACATGAGATTCAACCTAAGAAGCATGATCCATCTTCGCACATTCATACTGGACCGATTAAACATTGATCTTTCATCTATGATTCAGCAGTGTTGCATAGTCAACCAGTTTACTGATTTTGTAGATCTGTTAATACTTCTCCAACCTCAGTCAGAGTTTTGATCTGATGTTTAAAATGATTAATCTTCGAGGATTCATCTGGTCATGAATATAGCTTTAATGGTTCAGAGTATCAAACTGGTGTAAAGTCTGTTTTAACCCTCCATCTTGTCAATTTGGCTCAACTGACTTTACAAGGGGAAAGTGTAAGTTGCTAATCTCGGACGCCCTACAAGTGCTATTACTACCCATGCTTCCCATTGCCTTCATGGTGGAGTGGTTGTTATGTCTGTACTTGTCTCTCTTGATGTTGGGTCGAGTCCTGCTGTTGCCTCTTTTTTCATCCACTTTCGCTTATGTCCGGATTAATTAATCCCGGAGTTAATCCAGGATTATTGTCTCAACATCGATTGTTTAACCAAAACTCCTAGGGTCACTGGCTGGTGGTGTGTGTTTATCTTGAACGTAAATTCAAACCATACTCTTAGAAGTCCGACAGCAAGCATTGGGGTATCCCAAACACCTTGAATACAGAGTGCAGAATTCAAGGAAGGATCAGCTGTTCATCAACATTGGATGTATTCATGTGTAATCTCCCCTGTTTCAAATATAGGCTTACCATTTTCTGCATTTTATGTTCTTGCAATAGCATCGTTCATACTGCGTTCCAATGTTCTGGAATGGACGGAAAATAAAGCGGGACCCTTTCCAAGACTTGACGAAATTTTCAGCGGCTGTCACGCAGCCTGGGGCCCTTGACGAATTGACGAAATGGTATTTTCGGTCATGCGTCACCCCCCTTCACGAATTGAATATACTGTCACATACGACTGTGAGCCTGCGTGTTGTCCCAGACAGTTGAGTTAAGGGCCCTGAAAATCGTCAAGGAGCATGGAACAACGACTGCGCATCAGAATTAGAGATGTGCTCGCCGGACCGCAATGGCAGCTCCCTGAGAAGAGGAGAGCCCCGCGCCTTGGGAATCTTCTCCGAACAGGGAACTGTTATTGAACCCCGAAAAGCACCGCACCTATATGACAAAATAGCCAGTATCGCGGATTGACTTCGCAACAGGCGGAGCGGTCAGACAGAGCGTTTGTTGGGAGCACTATTGTTAATGAAATGCTAATGCAGGGCCCCTTTATATAGAATGGGCGCTCCGGATACGCTGCGGATGCCGGTTTCCGGTGGCGGAATAAATTGTTCCATATTTTCGGCCGTCTAGATTCCGACAAGGATTAAAACAGGTTCGGCCGGCGGCCGGAGCCATGGAACAGCCCGAGATGATGGTCAATATGTGGTGTTGCCGTCGACTCGTGTCAGACTCGAGAGTTTGTGATGTAATCGACTCGACGATAGTTATGTATCTCGAGGTCTTGCTCGAGTGATCGAGTCGGATCGAGTTTGAACTCGAGTTAGATCGAGTTTGGTGTTTCCTCTTCGAAATGCCCTAATTTCCTGGTGCTGGAGACAGAGTTTCTGGTATATGCTGTGGTTAGAGCAGTTCGCTTGGGTTCAGAAAGGATAACGAAAGGTGAGATGGCGGTGCGCGCCTGGATTAACGGCCGCCATGTGTTCGGCGCAGCCCCCCGCCCCGCATTCTGGGACAAGCTCCTGTTGTGAATAGTCAAATTTGATGCTAACCAAGCGAATACTTAGATACGGCTTCATATCCCTCGCATCAATGGCCAATTCAAACTCCATGGGTTTGATTTCACTGTTCACCGAAAACAATTGCCTCTCGCCCTCTGTTATGCGATCAGTTTCAATGGTGTCTTAGGATTATTGTTTAACTCGGAGCGAAGCGAAGGCACGCTCTTGTACAGTCTCACAAAAAAAAAGTTGCATTACGTAGCGTCGCGAAGCAGAAAGCAGTCGTCCAGTACTAAGAGTAGCAATTAAGTGGTCGCAAGTTGGACAAGCAGTGAATGTATAGCGTACTCATCGCCGTCCGTAACCACCGCCTTGCGCCTGCTCTTGCAGGCTCGACCCCCAGTCTGAATGCTGAGCAGCAGTAGCAGCCAGCCCACCGAGCGGCTGGCCACCAGATCCGGGTTGCGATTGAGGGCCGTCGCTGCCCTGAGGGTACGAGTACGACGTCGGGCTCATGGGCTGCGACGGGTATCCCATTTAGTTGGCGTGCTGCGGCTGGTGCTGCTGCTGCTGCTGCGCTGGGTGGTATAAGCCACCCGCCGAGGATTGCGCGGGCGACGTCGCGGGCGGTTGGTGCTGCTGTTGCGGGGACGTCGGAGAACCGATGGCGTTTTGAGAATGCTGGGGCGGCGGTCCACCAGATGAAATGGATAGCGGTGGCGGGGGAACAACGTTGCTCAAGTGAGGCGAGGTTGCGCCTGTGTCAGAGGAAGGAGCACTTGAGCTGACTGATGAGGCATTAGTAGAGCAGGAACGGCGTCGGCGCATGTCACCTGTCAATGCATGGCTGCCCTGGGGCGCAGCTTCTTCATCGTCGGTTGGCTCATCGTCGTCTTTAGAGGACGAGCTGGTAGCGCAGGGGATGTTGTTCGAGACGGGTGGTCCACCTGGGCCGCCCATGGGACCCGACGAGCGTCCAAGCGGCTCACCAACCGGCATGGACGTTGACGTCGGGAGAGCGCCGCTGGGCGCATTGAGACATGCGTGGATGAGATTTTTGCCTTGGGGTTGCGTGACAAGCGGTTGGAGTTTCGCAGTCGTAAAAGTGTAAACGAGACCGGTGTCGGACACGACGAGGAGCAGGACCTGGGTGCCCGTGAGAATGGATAGTTCGTATGCCTGGACGCGATTAAGACACAGATGAATACAGGAGGGTGACAAATTGCCTTTTTCATGATGCCTTGAATAGGAATGTGAGACCGGAACAGTTTGCATGGGGCGAGAAAACTCACCAGCTTTCCTTTTGGAGAAGGTGATATGGCGTCTCGATTTGTCCTGTATGAACTCGATCTGTATTTTGCGACGGCCCTGCTTCTGACCGGCCTTGGGCTTGTCGTCGTTGTCGTCGTCGCCGGCCGAGTTGATTGCATCGGGATCAGCAATGGACGCGTTGTCGCCGACGCTGTTCGCCTCAATCCCGTCGTTGGGCCCTGGTGCTTCGGAGTGCATATCGAGGGTGTGTTGGCGGGAAGAACCTGGTTGTGAAGACTGATGGATGCTGGCAAAAACTTGACAATCGCCAGGATGCACGTGATCGTACACACCAGCACAAACAATGCGCACGGACCTTCGGACTTGTTCGGACCTTGTTTCTGGTTCTCGAATCGTCCCAGAGTAAAATTATAATCTCTGTAGCGCGCTGTTGGCGAAGCCCACTACCTGGCTCAATTCACCATTTTCCTGCACTACAGTATTTGCCTTCGTGAGGTTTTAATTGTGATCGCATGCGCAGGATGCATGAATCGAATAAGCGAACAAACACGCACTATTGCATGCGCTTGATTTCTTTGCATATTCCTACAAACACAACACCTATTAAATCTCAAACAGTACACAAAAGCAAAGGAGACATCATCCGCAAAATCCACTCTCATGTGGCGGTATGAGAGTTCCTTTGTGCAAAAATCACGAAGCACTTCTTGGCTTCAACTACTATTCACAGTCTATTTCTCAAATAACAACCGAAGCACCATACAGCCGAAACATACGTACAGTGATCTTTCAACCGTAACATCGGGTCCTTGGACTTGGTGCCGGCCGGATGGCTTATGGCTGAAGGGTAGGCATAAATACTTGATAAATACAGCCGCTGTATGGCCATACAGGGAGCCTCTTTCGCAAACGCAAATTCATTTTTTATCCAAAAGAACTCGGTGCCGTGCATCAACTGCGTGCGGCTGAATTCAACCCAGACACATCAAGAGCGTCGAGAAATAGGAGAAGTAGGAGCAAATTTCTTCTTTTAGCAGGCTCTGTACCTTTGTTGCACCGCAGCCACATCCCAATGAGTGCTCGGAGGCCAATAATATCGTTCTGTGCGGCATCCTTCCGCCTCCAGCTGCTGCACAGAGCCTCAACTACTCAATGCAACTACTGACCTTCGGCCTCACTGTCCCGTCATCTTGCTCCCGGTGCTACAGTCAAATCTTCAAGATTGAGCCCGCCATTCACGTTCATGCCCCACTGCTACATTTACAACACTGATTTACAGCTAATAACAGTACCGAAGGTGCGAGTGGATTTTTTCTGTTTTGGGATGTTTTCAAATAATTCCCAACGAGTTCTTCACCGATGCACGTGAAACCTAGCCAGAAATCTCGGGTTAATTCATGCGGAATTAGTGATAGAAAGAAAGATGTGAAAATATACCATATTGAGTAACATAAGCTGATGGCCGCATTTTGCGAGCCAATCCAGTTTGCAGACAGCTAGACACATCACACTGGGATAGATTTCTGTCCGAGGAGGCCTCAACACATTACAAAGAACGTCATAGACTCAGATTTTGATGAGCTCAGTGGTAGACTTGATTATGGCGACATTTCGAGATCATGGAGGATCATCTGTGGTTGTGATCTGTTTCTGAAAACCATAGACTGAGCTGTTAAACATTCTGACCATATCAAGTCCTTCGCTTCGGAGTGCATTTAAGCATTGCCAGATAAAATTCTGCATCATTTGAATGTTGTTGAATTTGGATTGACCCCCAAAATGCGGCCATCAGCCTATGTAGTACTCAATATGTAATATTTTCACATATTTCTTTCTATCACTAATTCCGCAGGAATTAGCCCGAGATTTCTAGCTAGGTTTCATGTGAATTAGTCAAGAACCCATTGAGATACCGGGGATTATTTGAAAACATCCCAAAACAGAAAAAAAACTGCTCGCGCCTTCGGTACTGTTATTAGCTGTGATCCCTTGAAACATCTCAACTCACCATTCAGGATGATCGGCCTCCAACGGCGACAGCCTCTCTACCGTTGATTAGCGACTGTCGCATTCCGCCAATGTTCAATATGTAACAAGATCTTTTTCTTTTTTCTTTTTCTTTTCTGAGACAATTACGCGAGCATTTCTTGTTCCTAATTGCGACAAAAGAGGGTATATAATGGCCAGTCTACATACCAAAAGCTACTGCTATTCACCTATTCCTCCCACGCCCAGAATCGATCACCCTCCTCGCACTTGCGGGTAATGTTCAATTAGCCTTATATTGTTAAATTACTGCCTCAGTAACCACTGTCGAGGGAGATGACTTGTAGGTCACAGGTGTGAGAGACAGCCAGGGTGAGATCCAGAGTGGGACACAGATCAATTATATGGCTCATAAACCTCGGCCTTGTCGTGGCCCTCGATAGATCATGCGCCAATCAGTCGCAGTGAATGAACTCATCTTATGCATCAAGCAGCTGCTCGGCCGCTTCGCGGCCTCGCATCCCCTCCCACGGTAGCTCTTCAATCATGGGTGTCTAAGCTGAGGCCTTGCTGCGGAATCCAAAAGTCTGGGCCTGATTAACCAAAAGCGGAGTTTAAAGGCTTCAGACAGGCTTAATTTTATAAAGAGTGTAATTCTTCAAGGATATCAGATTGGCTAAATAATAGACAATGAGCATGAATAGGCGGCTGGGCGCTGTTGGTTTCCATAGCAGGATCCAAGACCTTGGTTTTGGTTCAGGACATTTGACGAGGAATCAACCACGTTCGATTCTTATATAGACTAGCAGTTACCCGTGTCTTCGCCACGGATGGTTATTTCATTCAATTCCCCAGCATGTTGCTAATTTCTCCATGGAAATTATGCATCTTTGGTCGGAGTTTTCACAGGCTCTAGCGCTCCGCGATGCTACTGGTGTCGCTGAGGGCCACACTGAGATCCAAGAGCATTATAGCGTACGTCCTCTGGATTATTTTTATCGTTCAGCCAGACCATATATTGGGCCACTCTTTGCAGTCCTTGATGAACACGGTTTCGTGCAATACTGCTGAGCCCTAGCAGGAAATTCTTGAAGCCCTAGAAGCTGGACGCCTGGGTGAATTTCCGGCCAGGAATTCACAATATGTCAATGGAGATTTCGACGACATGCCAGAATTGGTAGATAACTTTGAAGGAAGAGTTGGGCAACAATTAGTTATTTACTCAGTTGTGTCGAATGAAGAACAGTTCAAGTTTTTTCGGTCGAAGAAAGAACAAAATAGTCGCGAGCGACTGCCATCAATCGACGATTCAGAGCTCTGTAAGCAAAAGACGTCAATGGTGTTCATCGTGGATGGGAGGGAGCACGACTTTGAACACCATTGGAGGAGATGATAGTAAGTAAGTAAGGTAGAAGGTTGCTACAGACACACTGCGTTCCGGCCCCCCGTAGACAGAGGTCTGTCTGTGTTCGTGTACCTGTCTCCGGAAATCGGTGGCAGTGCTCAGAATTCCAAAATGATGGCATCAAACCCTCTCCGGATGGATATTTAAGCAATTCCGGCCACGGGAATTCGCGTCCGTGAAAATTTTAAGGGGCACTTGGTAATGAGTTGAATAGCGAGTCAACGTCTGATGTATTCACCTAAACAAGGATAAGACTACAAGTCGGTGAGTACAAGATAAATAAGTAACAGTAAAAGAAGCTTACCACCTCAGAGTTGAATAGCGAGTCAACGTCTGAGGTGCGTACAAAGTCCAGTGCGTATGGATACCAACTAGAATAATAAAAGGGGAAAGATAGCTGTCGTGTATCTACAGCTATGTGCATAGGAATGTAGTCATAAAGTACAGCTCTGAGTCGAGCCGTGATAAACATCTCGGGAGGTGAGTAAAATGGACAAGGAACGATAAATCGTCGGGGCGTCGCATCCAGGAACACGGACATATTGAGGGTCCGGTTGTTAATTCAACACCTCTCTACAAATTCTTCCTCAGTGGAGGGCTTGGTTTTCCCTTCCCGCCTTCGGACCCTAGAAGTCCTTTGAGCTCCAGAGATAGCCAAGGGCCGTGGGCAAGAGTGGAAGCGCTCATAAAGTCCACATTTATTGCACAACTGATCAGTACTGAAGTCATTCATGGAAAATGCCGTGCAACAATGCAAATACGTACCGTGGCGCCGGATATCAGTCTGCTGCGACGCCAGCTGGATGTATCCGTTGTGCCGCAGTTGAAGCAACTGCGACACCCAGAATAGGCGTATTTACTCAACCCAGGCAAATTCCCAAGGACTGGAATTTGGATATCGCCGAAGTTCGTGTACGCTGCGGGGTCTATGGTTGGGTCTCGCGGCATAGACGGAATTGGAGGCATCCTTGAAGCTTAGTGGGTCATCTTTATAGTCCACGGTGGCGGGAAAAGGGCCCCTGCCGTTGTGGAAGTTGGGATAAGTCAAAATCGCCGTGGATTGGTGGAGTGAATGTCGGTTTGAGCTCCACAAGAGAGCCCAATAAATATCAATCCACTGTCTGATCTCCGTTTCCTTCAAGCTCAGTAACTCGTAATCGCAAGATGGCTCGCGGTGTTTGCCGATTTCGGCATTCTTCGGTTCGTGATACCTTGGTGAATAAACTGTGATTTTCGGTTACACGGCGACGAGGATCGTCAAATTCAACCTTCCCTGCGGCAGGTTAGGGCGCCGGGGCTTCCGCTGTGTTGGCCACTGATTTCACCTAAATCACCGGTTCCGGCCACGTCCGCTGTATGATCGTCATTGATTCCACAGCCAGGGAGATCAGGCCCGAACGCCGGTGAGAATCTGCCAAGCGCGATTTCGGCATCCCTCTGATTTCTCACTGCCTCTCTTTCTCTTTCTCAGACTTCAGCGGGCAGTCGGACACATCGTACACATCCGGATGGACCCCCGCGCGGGTATCGGCCCAAGGCCAGAAACCCTCACGGAGACCTGTGATCACGGAGCTGACGAAAGGTTGATTAGGATGGTGCATGAGTAAAGATTCGAACGCGTCGACGTTGATGGGGGTGATGAGTTCGAAGAGATGCTGATTTTCCGTCAAGGTCTTCATCGCCATTAGACAGGTTGCGCAGCAGCCACCAAGCCAGCTGGTGGCTAATTCTGTGTGCGCAAATGGTGGCTGGTGGCTCCTGAAAATTTTGAATCCCGGGTAGCGAATGACTCTGAAAGGCGGAGTAATAAAGGTAGCCATGCATTTCTGTCTCAGCAACCACTCTGAACGCTCACCCAGCGTAATTTCGGCTCAAATGAGAATTTCTTCGCCTTTCCTTAGCCAGCTGGAGGTGTGGAGTGACCATGCACCTGTGAATGCTCAGTTGGATCCCAAAACCATTCAATCAAACCAAAGAAAATGTGTCATTAATTTAGCCATTCGAGCCAGCAGCCACCATTTGCGCACAGCAAATCAGCCACCAGCTGGCTCGGTGGCTGCTGCGCAAACTGTCTATTGGAGTATATTCCGATAGTGGAGGACGGGGTATGGCACATATACTGTGCAAAAATTATTAGAGGACACCTTGTGGGTGGAGACAGGCATTTTGGATACATCTTTGAAATGGAAACAGGGTTTTTAGTTGCATCTCTCAAAATGGGGACATCTTCCAACTTAGTTACATTTTTACAAAGAGGTTCACAATGCACCCAGCTCCAGTCGGCTGCTTGGAGTATTTTGACTCCAAGTGATCTCTAGGGCAGCGCAACTGATCGGATTGATCGGAATGGCGATTCGAAGGCTCCGCTGGGATCCCAAGAAGAATATTTTATGGTTTTTGAGCCTCAGAGAGCACATAACTATAACTGCGATGAGCAATGTATCTTTGAGGGTGAAAATAGTCACTTGGAAAATGACAAGACGAATCCCAATGCCCCTGAGACTTTGGGCTCCTGCCCTATGTCCTCTGCGCAAAGGCTGATCCAGCTGCAGGCCTGCTACATCTATGGCCTTTTGCAAATTGCAGCATTGGCCCTTGCAATCTTCGTGGCGCAGGCGTTAATTGTAATCCGGGTATGGGTCATTTGTGCGGCATCCCCATTATGGTTTTCCGTACTTCTGCTCACGACTCGCTGAAGATGACAAGTCCAGACAGATGTTTTGGTGTCTCGTGTCCCTTTATACTTGTACATCACCCCCCTCATTTGAGTGGTATCCATACTGAATCTGTTGGACTAGTGGAAGTCGTTGCTGTTGTCGTATGCATCTCTGTCATGACCGTTGATACCAAAGGTGGGTCAAATTTGTCCTCCTGCTTCTTGTATCTCACTCTCTGGAGGGGTTGGTTCCTCATGTTCCCCATGCTCATGTGCAGGTCTTGGTTGAATTTGAATGATCCTGGAAAAATGCCGATTATTGCCAATAATACTCGATTAGCTAAATCAAAAATTTCCATGATCGAGACTGGATTCAGAATGTGTACATACCCTTCTTCATTATCAAGCACTCGGTGTCAAATCACTCACATAGAATAAGCTGTAGGGAATGAACTGAACTTGAGAAAATGTTTCAAATTGAAGAGTCATGTATGTCTTCGTTCACAGTAGTCCGGGAGTCCATGAACCAGCTGTCCTATTTGTGACCGGGTGCCTGGCCACCTTAGCGAATATCGTTATTTTCCGCGTCCTATGTCTATCCCTCATGGCGGCTGGGACCTTGGATTGAAGGCATGCTTCCTAAGAATGGTCTGAAATATTTCCAAGATTTTAGAAGCTCATGTAGTGCTACCGTGAATTCTTTTTTTGTCTCATGCCCGAAACAGCAGCAAACACGGTAGCTGGCCACCTCGCCGCATAGGCCATTGATGCCGCTGCCGGGTCTAAATTGTGTCCAAACATGAACATAAGGTTCAGATGAGGCATTTTGGGTAGTTCTGGTGTACATAATATCTACAAGGAGGATATACGAACATGGATATGAAGCTGAAAAACTGCCATTTATGGTATGTGACTGCAAACCGACCGCATAGCTAGAGTAAGGGGAAGGCCTGGGCTACGATCCAAGTTATGGCGAGTTATACGATGTATAGGTGTATGAAAAACCAAATGACCACATCACTGGAGCACAGAAACCCAGCCAAAGAATTCTGGATTTCACGACACCGAAATAGTGCATTTCCGGGTAATGTACAATGTTGTGAGAGAAGGAAAACAAATAAAATGGCAATGAATGCTTACAATGATGGGGGAGGTCTCAAAGAAACCCTATGCCAAGCACCAGACCCATAGCCTGGACGGTGCATTACATACCAAGCTGTTTCCCTGCGGTGGATGATAATCTGAGCCTGGTCTTCCTGACGGTCGTGCGGGTTGTATTGTTTGCGTTTCAGCCAGAAAAGTACAAAATGAGAAAGCCCCGCATCGAAGGAACATAACGAGCCCCCGATGGCTAGAAACGGTACAGAATTGGTGGAGAACGACGTCACGGAGCTCTGCGAATGAGGATGTCAGATATAGAGCGGACGTTAAACTTCTGCGCGATGGCATTTTAAAATTCAACACATACGACGATTTGCATCGACAGAACGTCGGATCCACATCCCGGACGAAAAATTGACCGCCTATTCGATCAACGCGGTGCGGTCAACCATCGGGGACTGGCGGATTCAGGTGTAATAAGAAGACTTACGAAGAACCACAACATCCCTTGGGGGGGGTTCTGTCGGACAGCAACGCCACGATTGTAATAGGCATTGTGAACATGAACGGCGATGCTGCAAGGCCGCCCTGGTCGGAGAATGGAGTCAAAATGACGCCAGAAGAAAATTCGTGAGGAGTCACGCACTGATCATTGGTCCGGAGGCGATTAAATCGATTGCGCGAAGTCCTTCCCGAGGATTAGCAGGCGTGAGTTCGTTCGTTGGTCGGCGCACACCAGAGGCAAGTTGTCCGCAGGAATGCGACCGAACTCCTGTAGCAACTGAACGTTGGTCGATGACTTGGATCAGACAACAGCAACAGACCGAGGCATGTTGAATTCTACGGTCCTTGAGAAGAGAGCAGTGCCGAGATAGAACAAAGGTTTTTGCTGTTCCGAGAGCTCAATGCAGGATTCAATATGATCCCAGGATGTGGTATTCGTACAGAAGCGTCGAGACAATAGATGTTGAAATATTTTGACGAATTGAGGTCTCCAGATGCACGTTGAAGTCTTGGATTTCCCGTCCTTGTTCGTCCCGAGAGCAGGTACGGCTGGCAGGCTTGAGAGCCTCGATGAGGTACGCAGATATTTTTGGGCCTTGAACTCTTGCAACGCAGACATTTTGGGGGCTTGAACTAGGTAGAAACAGTGGGAAACGACGTATTAGAGGCAGAAGGAAAGTTGCGGGAAGGCGAGATGATGGGGGAGGGGAGGCAAGAGTGATTCGCAAGGGCCGACCGTTTTCAATGGATTTTGTGCGCGAGAAATAAAGTCGCATGACTGCTCGGAACGAACGCCATGGAGATAGCCAGAGCACAGTACGAGTAAAATGGCGATTGGAGTACTCATTCGACAGACGCTGGGAAAAGGAAGCAGAGTGCAAGCAGGTGGCACGGTAAATGCCGGAGTCAACGCCTCGAGGATGGACACATGATGCGAGCAAACATGTACACATAAAATCACCGCATCTGCTTAAGATACGAGTAATGGTCATCGGAGTCATTGGCTGGGTATTAATTTCTGAAGCTGAAACCAAACAAAACCCTTGGATCCAGAAAAAAAACAAATACAAATATGGGGATTCTGGGTATTGATTTCTGAAGCTGAAACCAAACAAAACCCTTTGATCAGCAAAAATGCATTGAAATGGATGCATTGAGCTGTTTAATTGCGAGGCACGGTCCGTTACTTAGTTTGCGACCCACAACCGAAGGAACCATGTGGCTCATTATCCGCGCGCCTTCATTTGGCCCTTAATAAATGGCAGTAAATGCAGACTTGATTCTTCCAAGTATCCAGATGTTGTGTCGTAGTACCGGACTACCTATGGACTGTGTATCCAGCAAAGCAACTGATATGAGTGATTGAGAGAGTAAGGAACACTTTGACTCATGTACATTTATCCTCTTTTAGGCGCCCGCCAAGATTTAAGTGGTCAACGAAAAACTTTAACAGTGTCTCGGGCATCTCGGGCAAGTCACAGTGAGCCATACTGTTCAATGTTTGTTCAACTTCTATCCAGCAATTTACTCTGGCTCAACTGAAATGGCGAACGTCTCCGACGCCCTAATTCCATATATGGACAGACCGATTATACAGACGCAAAATCTAGAGGTGGTTTCGCGTCAATACCCAGAATCCCCATATTTAGATTTGATTTTTTCTTGATCAAAGGGTTTTGTTTTGTTTCAGCTTCAGAAATTAAAAGCCAGCCATCCTTGAGACCGACGGCCGTGACAATTCCATAAAACAGCCTTCCACAAAAAATGTCCAGACTTAATTGGCTTTTGTTTGGCTTTTCCTTCAGAAATTAATACCCAGAATCCTCATATTTTGGTTTGATTTTTTCTTGATCAAAGGGTTTTGTTTTGTTTCAGCTTCAGAAATCAATACCCAGAATCCCCATATTTGGATTTGTTTTTTTCTTGATCAAAGGGTTTTGTTTGGTTCAGCTTCAGAAATCAGTACCGTATCCAGCGCCTCCTGAAGCTGAGCATCAAGCGCTCCGCCCATCGAGACCTCGTTGACGAGGCTCTCGGTCAGATCCAGGCCGGCAAGGCCACTCCCGAAATTCGCCTCAACACGACAATCGGCGTTCTTCGCGATAGATCGGTGGGGTGGATTGTGCAAGCTGTGCATGACATCAGTGACCCCGCGATCATTCAACGCGTAAGTATTCTGTGCTCAATTCTAACGAGTTATAGTCATCACCAAAACCGGAAAAACCTTGTGGACCCCGGCGAATGCTACAAGGCTGCTGATGGCTTGCAATGAGATCCCAATGTTGGCAAGGCCTAGGCAATGGCAACACAAGGCTTTCTTCGAATTGGCAAGGGATCTGCAATGTTTGTGCAATGCTGCTGATTTTTTGGGCAGCACGGTAATACATTGCCGTGCCTTAGCCTCCCGGCCCAGTCAACAACACTATAAAAATCTTGACACAGCTCCAGGTTAATTTAGAGGAATAATGAATCTTAATTCAATCGATATCTCTCTGTAAGTATCCCTCTTCTCCTTGCACTCCATGTACACTTCACCCTCTGCTCAACTTGCACACAATCATGATGGCGATCGAGGCCGTTGACCTCCGACTTGGGCTCCCGAAGTTGTGTCATCAAAAAAGGCCATGCAACCTGCTCTGCTAGAATCGCTGTGCAAACTGACAGTGAGTTGAGACTCAACTTGAGAGGAGCGCTGAAGAGAAACGGCAGAGGTCGGACCGGCAACTCGGGTCAAACAAAGCGAGTGGTCCGTGCGTGGGAACCATCACAATAAACAACTCACAATGTTGGTTTTCGGTCACTCTGTCTTGCTCTTCCTTCATCCTGCCACTGGGGACGGGCATTACCCGATCACGCCGTACAAGATTTGTCCTTGTTTGGTTGGCTGGGAGGCTCGGTTCCAACTTTCCGTCGTTACAGCTAATTGCAGTACCGAAGGCGCGAACGAAAAACTTTCCGATTTGGGATGTTTTCAAATAATTCCCTGTATCTCGATGAGTTCTGGACAGATTGAGATGAGACATAGCTAAATAATTCGGGGTAATTCGTGCGCAATTAGTGATAGAAAAAAAGTTGTGAAAATATTTTCCAGTTGGTGAGCTGGGTTTGGGGGGTCATTTTGGGGGTCAATTCAGTCTACCGGCATCTAGGCATGTTCAAATGACCTAGATTTCTGTGAGAGAGGACTTCTATGGATTTTGAAAGCCGTCATAAAGTTTGAAACTTCGATATCTTAGTTTATCATGCTCGTAGTGACATCGGGACAATGTCAATATACTGCAGTAAGGAAATATTGCGGTATTTGAATCCATCCCTAAACTCTCAGTAAATCCGACTCTATGACGGCTTTCACAATCCATAGAAGTCCTCCCTCACGGAAATCTAGGTCATTTGAACATGCCTAGATGCCGGTAGACTGAATTGACCCCCAAAATGACCCCCCAAACCCAGCTCACCAACTAGAAAATATTTTCACAACTTTTATTCTATCACTAATTGCGCACGAATTACCCCGAATTATCTAGCTATGTCTCATCTCAATCCGTCCAGAACTCATCGAGATACAGGGAATTCTTTGAAAACATCCCAAATTGGAAAGTTTTTCGTTCGCGCCTTCGGTACTGCAATTAGCTGTAATACCACTTTAGCAAGGCGCTTTGGCCCATAGTTTCAATGGTAAAATTTGTTTAGAATCATGATTAGAGTATCCCTGTCTAGCTGGATATTTTTATGACTGGTGAAACTTTCAAGCCAGAGCAGATTTCCCAATACTTTTAGTGCACAGAAAAACTTTCAACCAAAAATAAAAAAAAAGTGGCCAAATGGTGTCGTTTAGACGGTAGTTTCCTACAGGTTTCTCCGCAAAAGCTAAGCGATTGGTGTACGTTTGAAGACGATATTAGAATTTTCGCGCTGCCTGATTTGGCTGGTGATCGTACTGATTGAGGTTCAAACTTCAAATATTAATACCGTCTTCTTCATCCCACAGATCCTTTGGGAAGAATATGGTCCAGTGGGCGACGATGATGGCCAGTGAGAAGCTGCAACCGTTCGAACCTCTGATAAATAACGAAGCCTGATTGAAATTTGCTGGTCTCTCTGGTGAGCCAGGTGCATATTGATCCAAGGAACATCGCTTCTCCTACAAACTAGTCGCCAAAGTGCGTGGAAGAACCGATAATCGTTGGAACATGGAATCACAAAAATGAATCGAGAACAAACAAGGACAAATCTTGTACGGCGTGATCGGGTAATGCCCGTCCCCACTGCCACGATCTCGCCATGATGCTCTCCATAGTTCTCCCTCGACCGCTACCCACACGCTCTCTTTGATTCGGGGACCTTACTCTACAACTATCGACCACTCTCGTGCTTAACCTTGTCACAACTCGCGCTCCGGACACGCTGCGTGCAGACGCGCGCTCCTATCTCTCAAAAACACATTGGATAGTCCCATACTCTGGAGTGGCTTCGACATGCTCCCTTTCTTCAAGTCCACAGCTGCTATTCAGATACCTCAAGTCGTCGCAAGAGCCTACTCCATTGACAAGATGTAAATCCTTGCAAACGAATGTATCAATTAAATCTAGGTAGAGAGACATTTGAGAACAGAATTCATCCACTATATGCAAATAGGTCTGATGTTGAAATGTTTGTGAGTCGAGACACTTTTTGTTGGAGCACAGGAATATGCCGTGCAATGTACATCTTGTGAAAACTCATAACAATAATAGTAAGAAGAGCTACAGATAGATACTTGCATGAACACGGTTGTCACAGATGCAACCGGAAGCAAATGCTCTGCATGTTCCGTGCAGACCTCCGCATAAGACATGAAAGTATTCGGATTCGGATTCACATGGTATGGATCAGTTGAAGAAAGAGGAGCGTCATAGATTACAGTCAACCTGGGCCGCAGTTGGTGGTGCGCACTGTTAGCCGTACTGTTCAGTAGTGTGCTTGATGGGTTGAACAAGACAAGAAGCGTTGAACAAGACGTAGTGCAACAAGAGAGGGTGAAGGCAGTGAAGGCCAGACATTTGTGAGGGGATCGTGGTGTAGATATTGCGAACAGGCAGAGCGGGAATGTGGAATCACACGGTTCAAACTGTGTTCAAGCTTCCACCTAAAAATAATAAGTTTTAGTTCAAGCCGGAGCACTCCCCTCTATGGTATTTGTTGAGGGTTTTTTGAGCCTCACAGACATTGTTGGATTAAACTGTGGCTGTGGAATATTTGGATGGAAATGATGGTCCAGCAGGCCTGGGTGAGACACAACATCCGAAGGAACCACGCGTAGTGGCTGGGTCAATTTCGACGCGTGCCTGGTGGATCCCGTCAAAACGATGGCTGTTACCGCTATGGGCACAGGACACAGCCCTATGAGAATCAAGTCAACTGCTAGAAAAAAGCACTTTTTTGGTTGCAAGTCGGGTGTTTGCCCTGTTCTCAAAAAATAAACTTACTTCACCGTGCTGTGCTATCTTCCATCATCTGGCATGTGAAGTTTAAGTAGCCAATGTGTCAGGAACCAGTTTTCTGTGCGTGAAGTCATGAAGTGGGATTGGATTCTTTGCAAGTATTTGTATTTTTAGTGAGGTAATCACAGTATATTTCCAAGCGTGTAGTCGCAATTGAAAATCTTCTAGGTCACTTGTTCAACAACACTTGTTAGAGAAGTCTAAGTTCCACTTCGAGTTCTTGAGTGACCAAATAAATATTAAAAGGCCAAAACATGGAAACCACCACTTAGTGCACGTACACGCAAAGTTAATAGATCCTTGTGCTCGGATAGGGGGCTCAAGAAAAAGTACTTCTGTTGAGGTTCGAACTCACGATCATCGAGTTTCAGAGTTTGGCTTTGTTTGAAACAATTTTGAAACAGAAGAATCCAAAATTTGGCGGGGCCTCTGCCAAAATAGGGCGCTTCAGGACCCACTACTAAAGATATTGGGCATTTCAACACGGTGTGTCTTCTGCCCTTCCGGATTGTAACTTCACCCCTGCCGGTCCTCCCGACGGTTTCCATCGCCTCTGCGGCGAGCGGAAAGCCTCGCACAGCGGTCAGGGTGTGGGGTGGAAAGCCCTAGCCATCCGGGCCGGCGCCCGAAAGAGTCCCGTTGTTTTACTGCCTCAAAATCAGCATTCCACATGAAGTTACGTATTCAAACTGCATTCTGGCACTCTGACAGGCCGTCAGGCAAAAGGAGGGGGGTCTGGGGAGAACAACGTTCCCCCCAGCGAAAAGTTCCCTTGTGTGACGGTCACGTGTGACTGAAGTTCCCTGTGTGTGTTTAATCTCCTTATTTGTGGGAGGGCTAGCCTCTTCTACTGCACTATTAAAATCAATTCGTCAAGGGGTGTGACGCGTGACCGAAAGCTCCAATTCGTCAATTCGTCAAGGGAGCTCGAGATGCGTGACATCCCCAAAATTTCGTCAAGCCGTAAAAATATTCCAGGAGTTGTGATGAATGAAAAGTGACTCAACGGAATAATGTAGGAATAACCTGAGCAATTTATTTGAACATATTTGAGTGATGCAGAAAAATGCATTTTTTGCTGTTGAACTTACTCTGAACCACGATATTTGTGAGATTTGAAGCCAAAAAGGGCCATAAATTGAGTGGGAAGTGCCCACAGCTGAGGAAAATTGCTCCAGGCACCCCTGAACCGAAATTTTGAACCTACCGTGACGAAAAGTATATTCGTCAAGAGCCTGGGTGACACGTGACAAGGTTGCAAAATTCATCACGTCAAGCACCCCCGTGACGCGTGACTGACGAATTGATTTTAATAGTACAGTATTCTCTTGACCCACAAATACAACATGCACGGAATCACCGCCACCGAAGCCGTGAGCTCTGCCCACTTCATTCCTCCTCCTCCGCTCCCAGTTCTCCAGGCTACACTGAGCCCTTGCTCCTCCTCGTCGAGTCTACGGCACTTCCCACTCTATATGGTTTCACCCTCCTTCCGCACACCCAACTCTGTTGGGCGGACTGGCAGCACCACCTCATTTCAGAATGGAGAGTTTCCAGGCCCCGCGATTAATGGGGAGGGCAAAGAACTCATTCCAGGCCATTTCTTGAGTCCCGCCCTGGGAAGCCTCGAGGTTGTCGACCTCAAAAAGTTTAATTCGTATCTCGTTCCCATTTCCTGTTGGTCCAGCGGTCGTCGTGGACCAATGCAACTCGACCGAGATGTTATACCGGATCCAGCGTACTGAACACGGGGAGGCGGGGGTTCGATTCCTCCCGATGACATTGCCTCAAAATCTCCTGGCTTGCGTGTTTTTTTATATATATCCTTCTTCTTTTTATTTTCTTCCCTATCTGAAACCCTGTATATATATGAAACAACGTGCCGTATATTACATTCAATTCGACCGTCACGCGTCACGCACCCCCTGGTCGGTGTCGAATTTTGGTTCAACGTCACGCATCAACCCCCCCTATGGTCGAATGCGAAATTCATCACGCAGTCTCCAAAATTGCTCAAATTTGCCTCTGTGACGCGAAAGCGCGAAAATTTTCGTACCGGTAGTCAGAATTTTCGGTTGTGTCACGCAAATTTTGGGCCTTGGTCGAATGGTCGAATTGGTATTTTGGGTCACGTGTCACACCCCAGGTCGAATTGAATGTAATTATACAGTACTATGATACAACAAGTGGCTGACGGGCCGCAAAGCGGCCCGCCTTCCACTTTTTTTAAATAAAAAAAACATGGATAAAGTGAAATAATAAGCGATTCCCCCAAGGTTTCAGGTATTAAATCAGCTTGCAGGGTGTGCTTTGAGATATGCCCTGGTTGAGCAGTTTCTACCGGAGAATCCAAGGAGATTTGTGAGTTTATTTGAAGGAGAAGTGACGGAAGCTGATTTGCATGGGAGCGGCAGATTGTGGCATGCATCCGAAAGCCGCGTGCGGCTCGTCGGGTCGCTCGGCACTGAGTATGCTCCTTTTTTTATAAAATTAAGCATGCTTGAAAGCCTTGGCTTCACCTAATCTACGGAGCTCTTTTAGAATGAATCTGAAGCGATGCTGCATAAGTTGACCAATTGTCAGTGAAGAATGAATAAGTTGCCCCGTAATTTAGGGCAGGTCTCGGCCAGTAGTTCCGATGAGCGGAGAGGACAGCTTGATTGCGGAGTTTAAAAAGGCTTCGGACAGACACGCTTAATTTGAGGTAAGTAGATGGTTCTAGACCAGTGTCGGAATACAGTCTCCCTGTGCCTTTTTCTTTCGCCACCGTCCATCTAGCCCAAAAGAAAGAATTCTGAAGAGACAGTTTTGCCCAGAATTGCGCTGGCTATTACCTTGCAGGCCCAGAGTCGAGAAATGGCTTTGACTGAGTGCATAATGCAAAATTCCGTGTTCTGATTTGATGGCAAGGCGTCTAAAAAAGCTTAAATTCGTCAAGCGTCGCCATTCCCCTGCCGAACACAGCCGAAACGATTTCTAATCCGCACTCCGAACTGTTGAATGGCCTCTTTCCGAGTCACGTTCTCTGTACATATCAGACCCACCTTCCGGATCATTTTTGTCTTTCAGCCACTTGCATTGCATTCAAGAAACCTCGCGAGCCGTTCCGTCAATTCCCAATTTTTTTTTAAAAATGTCCAGATTCTGTGTTCCTCAACCTCGGCTCACCATTCGGCTCCGCTGCGTGTTTGGCCCTCGGTTGCTTTACGTTCAACCTCAACCACAACATATATCTACCTTCCTCTCTATCTACCTGCATGGAATAAGTGACGACGTTCTCAAATGATGCCAAGTCAGATTTTTCGCATCGGAACGACCCCACCACACATCTAAGACATCATGAAACTTAGCAATGCCCAAAGTCTTGTCACCCTTTTCCGGCTGTTTCGGGTTATTAGGCCAAATATTTCGATGTTTTCCACGTAGAAATTCACTAAATCGGATCCCTGGCGTATGAAGACCCTTAGTAAATTGTACGAATGAGAACGATGTGCTGTATATGACGTTTGCTGCCTCGCATCACGATCACGTGAGTCTTGATGCATGGACAAAGTCGTTGAATACAGCATTGTGTAGCGCGTGGTATAACTTAAACTACTCTCAAACCGCACTAATGCATACCCTGAGACAGGCTCTGCATTCGGCTTTCACTGCTCAAACATCCCCCGCGTGTTAGATGGCAATCTCTCACTGGACAGTTTCCGAATATGGCAAGGTGGCATTCATTTGCAACCCTTGGCTTGTGAATTGCTCTAACCACTGAATCAAATATAAAATATTTACAGTGCAATTATGCGCCATAACTGTGGTATAAATATCCAGACCTCTTGATTTTTCCGACATGGACACAACATTCTCGACTCCTCTCCACCAAATGACGAGCGCACATCCTGCGAACAATTTGAGCCCACTTCGGCCCATTTTCGCCAGGCATTGAGTACATGGCGAATTTATTTCCGTCGGAGGTCCCGAAAAGGCAATGGACACGGAACTTGTCCACCCCCACAAATCCGTTGTTGCCGGCTAAGTTGATGGCCTTGCGGTGTATAACAATGTTCAAGGGTCATGAAAGATCTATTGTAGACACTAAAACTGTACATTGGACCTACAACAACTCTGGAACTAAGTGCTTCCAATGAGAGGTAAGAGCGGCGGGATCCATGCTGCCAAACAAACGAGGCCGGCGCACCAGTGAGAGGATGGGTTTAGCCAAAATAAGTTGCAGGGGGGTTCATAAGAAGTCAAATGACATACCTGGACCCGCTATTCCACTCCTGCATCTTGCTCCCGAGAACCCAACGTTTAGATTTCGATACCACAAAAATTTATCGAGGTGGACCATGCCAAGTGCTGGACTCGGAGTGTCAATGGGTCATTTGATATAAAGGTTGTCACGTTGTGGTCTCCAAGTTCGGATGGTCATCGTTTATGGGAGTTTACGACTGAAGGAGTGAGGATATAGAGGCCTTTATGGGCCTAAAGAGAAGCCTGAGATCAGGAAAGAAGAAACGAGCCCCTGAAGTCGTAGATTGACAAGGGATACAATTCATTGCTAGTTGCGGGCATGGCTTACGGGAAGAGTGTTATCTTTGAGGGCCTGGCGGCAGTGAATTTGGCACAGTTTGGCATGGGTTGAAATTGTGCTTGTTTGCCTGGGAATGAAACACCAGCACTGCCCGAGAAAGAAATCCGAAGAGACAGATCTGCTTGAAATTTCTGTGGCTATTACCCCAGCATATCAGATTCAAAACCCAGTTTGAAATGAGCCTACACGAGTGAATTTGGCAAAGTTTGGCAATTACAAGCTATTGTTGAAATTGTGCATGTTTGCCTAGGAATGAACCACCAGCACTGCCCAAGAAAAGAAATCTGAAGAGACAGATCTGCTGAAAGTTTCCCTGGCTATCACCCCAGCATGTCAGATTCAAAACCCAGTTTGAAATGCGCCTACATGAGTGAATTTGGCAAAGTTTGGCAATTACAAGCCATGGTTGAAATTGTGCATGTTTGCCTAGGAATGAAACACCAGCCGTGCCCGAGAAAGAAATCCGAAGAGACAGATCTGCTTGAAATTTCCCTGGCTATCACCCCAGCATGTCAGATTCAAAACCCAGTTTGAAATGAGCCTACACGAGCGACGGCTTTATCCGAAGCTGGAGCTGGTCGAGGGGAAAAGCAGAGTCGACGTTCACGTCGATGCAGTACCAAGTGGGCAAGTCGGCGAGCCCATCGCTCCTTGTCCCTTCCTCTCCTTGAAACTCGGAACCCTCCCATTAACCCTGGCCTGAAGCCAACTCCATTCTTTGCCTAGAGCCTGTGAAGTTTACACTCGGGGCTAGTGTAGTCCTTGGTCAAGGCTCAAGCCCAAGCCCGGGCTTTTGAGCTCGACCCAGGCCCGACCCGAAGTCGGGCCCAGCAGGGCTCAGGGTCGGCTCAGGATTTTGGAGGGCCCGTGACCCGGGCTCAAGCCCGGGGCGGTATATATACCTGATCCAGCTCAATTGGATGGGAAAATCTTGGTTCAAAGTTGATGATGGAATGTGTGAAGTGGGTTTTGGATCTGCAACGACCTTTGTATTATTTTAGCCCACTTATTCGAGGTTGACCACTAGAACGGGACTTGCCGGTGCATTGATGGATCTTAAATATGTCCACGGCGACATTTCTGACTGTTGAAAAATGGTCAGCAACATAAGGGAAGTGATTTACATTATAGATGACATCTCGCAGTTGAAAGACTCACTGCATGGCAGTTGAAAGGAAATTACCCCCAAGCCCGGGCCAGAGCCCAAGCCCGACCCGACCTGGGCCCGATGTTAGACGCCGGGTCACCTAGCCGATTACTTAGCTACCATCATCGTAGAAACTGGGCCATTGGCGAAGAAAGAAACATAGCCAAAAATTGAACAGCAGTCAATTAGGCTCATTCCCCAGTCAGCATCAGAAGTTTGCCATCCGAGTGGAAGGAAATACCAAGAGTTGAAGTGTACCATGAAGATAACAAAAAGTCCATTTGAGCACAGACATGTGCTCAGCTGTTGGGCGCTGAGAAAGCTGTGAAAGGTGCTGGACTGTGTATACAAGGTCAGGCCAAGTGGCTATGGTGAGGTACCTGTGACCAACACCAGCAAGGTACTCGCAGCGAAGTTCATCACCAACAATGCAAGGATCACCTTCCGCTGGTAGCGTGACTTTCACATTCAGGTCAAGAGGGGTAGAGAGGACCGTTTGGCATAAGCAGATTGAGGGAAATTGAACGAGCATCATTCCGTGCAATCTCCATGTCAAGAATGCTGCGAAGTTCACCCAAGTCTGTTACATTGAACTTGGAAGAAAGTGCCCCCTTTAGTCGGGTAAGCTCTTCGTCAGTGCAAGCAAAAATTGTCATGTCATCGACATAAACAGAGACAATGATAGATGAAGTGCGGGTGTCATGGCGAAGATAACGCACTGATATGAGGTCAGGCGCATAAATCCGAGTTCTTTAAATGCAGAGTCGAGAGTGCGATTCCAGTTGTGGCCAGACTGGCGCAAACCATATGGTGAGAGTTTGAGGCAGCAGATACGACCAGTTCCATCGTTGTAACTGTCGGCTACTGCATATAGACGGTTTCTTCGAGGGGACTGTTCAAATAAGCAGCAACAATGTCCATACCATGTGTTTTAAGACGATAGCGTGCTGCAAGTGCGATTAAAATCGAAAAGTTTGCAAAGGTCTCGTTGAAATCTACTTCAGGGATCTGAAGAAAACCCTTCACAATGAGGTGCTCTTTGTATTTCACAACTTTACCAGCAGCATCGCGTTTGAGGCGATAAACCCAACATGTTTCGCGGGTTGTTCTCGAAGGGTGACTGGGAACGTGCCTGAGACACCACATGGCTCTGGGAATGGTGCAGAGGCAGGGATGGGGAATGACATGCTGGATGCTGTGCATGAGACTCTGGTGGCCGTTGGGATCAGAAGGAGGGGAGGAGGTGGGACTAACTTGAGGTGAGCAATAGCGGCTTGTACAGCTTTGAGATCGCTGCGCAACTGTCTGTTTTCAGCGCTGAGGGTTTTGTTAACCTCCTCTAGCACCTTTGCCTTCACAGACAGTGCTGCCACCACCTTGGTCTGTTCCCCTGCGTGCACATAGATCTCTTCGTTGAGGACCTCAAGATCACCCTTGATTGCTTTGATGTTTTTGACGACACCCTCGTGCAGCTCAGTTACTGTGATCGCCGCTGTGCCGCCAGATAGTGAGCCCTACTCTTCGAGGGTTGCAACACATGCAACAATGTCCTTGATAGCCGTGTCAGCCTTGAATTCAAGGTCCTCCAGGGAAAATTGCGAAAAAGAATAAAAAAAGTGCATCTCATGAACCTTTTTAACTGTTTTGAAAGGTCAATATTCAAAAAAATTGCCTGCTGGCAGGAAATCATCTCTCCACATTCTGCCCATTCTGCATGTTTTCATGGACTCCACTTCAACAAACCAAGGTATGAGGTCATCTTTTTTGAAGCGTCTGTCTAGGAGAGACTAGGACTCCACGGCTGATTTCTGCGACTTTTTAGGTTCCCATTGGCCAATACATGCTTTTCTGTCATCCTAAATGTGTTACAACACTCAAAATCTCCAATCCCTTCACTGACCACCGAACTGTGATGGTGCATTTTGACTCTTCGAGTCAATTCTGGGATCCACTGTGTTCAGGGGGGCCATCGGCACAGGCTGGCAGTATGGAGATCAAGAAAGAACAACATGTGCAAGAGTCAGCAGGCGCAAAAAAGTCCACATTGAGACTTGTATGTAATATTTGCTGAATTTTGTGGCTGTGCCCATATTTTACCCCTTCCCGGTGCAGAAGTAGAATAAGTGTTCATTTTCTGGTCGAATCATGGAATGGCTAGGTGAATGGACCCCTCAACACATGTGCAAGCAAATTAACCCCCAGCGAATCAGTCATGGAATATTTGCTGAACTTTGTGGCTGTGCACATATTTTATCTCTTCCTGGTGCAGAAGTGGAATGAGTGTTCGTTTTCTGGTTAATCATAGTCCAGCTAGATGAATGCACCCATCAACATGCACGCAAGGAAATTAACCCCCGGCGAATCACGTTGTGGAATATTTGTTGATTTTTGTGGCTGTGCGCATATTTTACCTCTTCCCGGTGCAGAAGTGGAATGAGTGTTCATTTTCTGGTCGATTCATAGTCCATCTGGGTGAATGCACCCTCCAACACATGCACAGAAAATTTAACCCCGGCGAACCATGTTGTGGAATATTTTTTTGAATTTTCTGGCTGTGCACATATCTTACCCCTTCCCAGTGAAGAAGTGGAAGGAGTGTTCATTTTGTGGTTGAATCATGTTCTGGCCAGATGAATGCATCCCAAAACATGTGTGCAAGGAAATTAACCCCCGGCAAATCATGTTGTGGAATATTTGCTGAATTTTGTGGCTGTGCACATATTTTATCTCTTCCCAGTCCAGAAGTGGAATGAGTGTTCACTTTCTGGTTGAATCATAGTCCAGCTAGATGAATGGACCCCTCAACACGCACACAAGGAAATTAACCCCTGCAAATCATGTTACAGAATATTTGCTGAATTTTGTGGCTATGTGCACATTTTATCTCTTCCCAGTCCAGAAGTGGAATGAGTGTTCATTTTCTGGTCAAATCATAATCTGACTAGGTGAATGGACCCCCAAACACGTGCACAGAAAATTGAACCCCCCAGCAAACCACATTGTGGAATAGACTCGTAACCATTCTGCCTACAAGGAGCAAAAAAATGACTGATTTTTCGGAACCCGACTTTCATTTACTAATAATTATCAACTAGCCCCCAAATTCCGCTAACCTTCTAGCTTCCTCAGTGTTCTTCTTGCAGGCCCTTTTATCCCTCCATTCCACACTTAGTGGTTCGCTCGCAGCTCAGAACCACTGGTCTCATGTGCTGTCACTACCGTCTGGGCTCTTTGAATTCCACCAGAATAATGTGAACCACCCAATTCACTCATTGTAAACTGCTATCAACATCAAGGACGCATATTACCTGTTTTTATTGTTCTAGCACCTTAATTCCATATTGGAATATTTCCTTAGTCTGAGTAGCTATTACGATGTAAAGAGCCTGTACTAGCCTGTACTTCATTCAAAAACCGTTCGGAGATATGTCTCGAAAAAAGAAATGCACAGCTTTGCCATGCGACATCACTTGTATGCCAGATCGATGATCTGCCTGCCTCCTGGAGATATAGACCAAACATTCTCAAGGATCACATGTGGCATGAAAATACTGTGGTCGTCTGCATTCCACATTCTAGAGTCCCGACATTCCCAAAGATAGTGCCAACCACGCCCGCGGACTGACGTCACATTAAGCACTGCATCATGGGTTTACGGCCGCGAGACTGTGGGCATGCAGAGAGACACGGGAAAGCAAGTGGACATATATTACGATATAACCAATGTTCGCACAAGGCCATGATTTCTGGGCAAGATTTACAGCTAATTGCAGTACCGAAGGCGCGAACGAAAAACTTTCCAATTTGGGATGTTTTCAAAGAATTCCCTGTATCTCGATGAGTTCTGGACGGATTGAGATGAGACATAGCTAGATAATTCGGGGTAATTCGTGCGCAATTAGTGATAGAATAAAAGTTGTGAAAATATTTTCTAGTTGGTGAGCTGGGTTTGGGGGGTCATTTTGGGGGTCAATTCAGTCTACCGGCATCTAGGCATGTTCAAATGACCTAGATTTCCGTGAGGGAGGACTTCTATGGATTGTGAAAGCCGTCATAGAGTCGGATTTACTGAGAGTTTAGGGATGGATTCAAATACCGCAATATTTCCTTACTGCAGTATATTGACATTGTCCCGATGTCACTACGAGCATGATAAACTAAGATATCGAAGTTTCAAACTTTATGACGGCTTTCAAAATCCATAGAAGTCCTCTCTCACAGAAATCTAGGTCATTTGAACATGCCTAGATGCCGGTAGACTGAATTGACCCCCAAAATGACCCCCCAAACCCAGCTCACCAACTGGAAAATATTTTCACAACTTTTTTTCTATCACTAATTGCGCACGAATTACCCCGAATTATTTAGCTATGTCTCATCTCAATCTGTCCAGAACTCATCGAGATACAGGGAATTATTTGAAAACATCCCAAATCGGAAAGTTTTTCGTTCGCGCCTTCGGTACTGCAATTAGCTGTAAAGACCAGTGCAGAAACAGCGTGCATACTCACGAAAATACTGTGGTCCTCTGCATTCCACATCTCGGAGTCGTGAGACCAAAGAAACGCGGCAACCACGTCTGTGGATTGACATCACATCAAGCGATGTGTCATAGATTCACAGCCGAGAGACCGTGGGCATGCACAGCCAATGGTTGAGGAGTTCGTAGGGACACAGCTGGCAAAAGTCATGGGAGTTGTAGCTGTTATATAGCATTCCCAATGCATTTCCTGTGAGGGGCTGGACCTCGTTCCCATCAAAATGATTCAAACGGGCTCTTAATGACTAGGCGAACCTTGGGTATGTTGCCGACTGATTGATGTTCTTTTAACAGTGTCTCTTTTTTCATTTTCATTTATTTTCGGTTCGGTTCAGTTTTATCGTGAACAAGCAAATTAAAATTTTTTGGACAATGTATTACAATATGAGCGCTTCCAAAGGTCGGGACCCAGCGCTTCCAAAGCCGCGCTTGAATTAGCGCCTCGGAAACGTTAACAGTGAGCGAAAGGCTGAGTTTGGCATTGTATACACTTTTATAGGCGTGCGTGCGCTTAAAGTTGATCATGGGGCCGAAAGGCCCGAGGAAGCGCCGTTTATTGAGCGCTTCCAAAGGCCTGGATCCAGCGCTTCCAAAGCCTCGGGCCTGATCTCTCAAAAGCGGAGTTTAAAAGGCTTCGGATAGGCTCGATTTTATAAAGAGAGAGAAGCGGTCGCCGGCTCCCACTTGCTCAGTTCATTTGTTTGTGACTTTTTGTAGAGCAATCTAAGAAAGTTGTTTTGAAATGCTCTGCAATCTGCAGAGTCAGAAATGTGGTAAAGCTGAAGTAAACGGTGACTCTGATTGTAACCCTAATCACTATTACATGCGAAGCCGAGGAGGGCAAACAGTTTATCAAATAGATAAGTTCCCCCCCAAAAAAACGATCCGCAAGAAGCGGCATGTCATTTAATGAGCCAGCCATCAAGAGTTCGCAGCTCGGCATGCGAGCAGAGCTGAATATAATGATTGCTTTCTGCATGCCGGCCGGATGGCGCCCATGCCGATTTGATAGCGCCAATCTGCCGTGCTGTTGGCATGCGGCGCAATTTAACCATGCGGAGTTTTATAAAGAGAGTGAGCTAATCTGCCGTGCTGTGGGCATGCGGCACAATTTAACCATACGGAGATACGGCTTCGGACGGACAGAGAGGCTTAATTTTATAAAGAGAGTGATGTTCGGCGTACTTTTCAACCAAACGCAGACTGATAGTGCACGGAAAGAAACCTATTCCCTACCTATTCACCGACGAAATCCGTGCAGTCAGAACCAGCTTCGGACGGAGGGTACGCCATCAGACCAATCCTTTACCAGCAGTCGTTTGCATAGATCAGCATGGACATTTTACCTGCAGTTGTGCGAGATTGTCCAAGAAAAGAGCTGATTGGCCCTTGCAAATTCGAAGTTGAATCTAGGAAATGCTATTTTTGTGGAAATTGATCCTCGAAATTGAGAAAATGACATGCGACCCGATCTTATGGGAGCTAGCTAGTTGACTCCTTGACAGCGTACACACCAAATGAAAACAGACCTCGAACAAAATCGTGAGATTTTCAAGTAGAGAAGAGCTAGCGAATAGATTG
Source organism: Mycena leptocephala (assembly GCA_029378395.1). Classification (NCBI taxonomy): domain Eukaryota; kingdom Fungi; phylum Basidiomycota; class Agaricomycetes; order Agaricales; family Mycenaceae; genus Mycena; species Mycena leptocephala. The sequence continues at coordinate 283,761 of JARJLF010000137.1, forward strand.
AAGTACGCGAAGGATGCTTTCGCGCTCTTGATTTCCAGAGCCGAAATCGCATGCGCAAGGTCTGGGTTTGGTTCCACTGAATAGGAGAAGCACACAACACGGGCCTGAAGGTATTTTGTTTTAGATTCCAGCAAATTTCACGGGCTGGGATTTGAATATTCGCCATTGTGGCCATCATGAGTACGTGCCGTCCAGCTTGGAAGGAAAAGTCTGAGTGAGGATTGAGCAGGGTCTTACTTGGGTTGCAGAAGGCGCGACTGTGGGAGCCTGAGAGATGAAACGAAATCACATCCTAATTGTGCCAAAGAAATAAATAGGAGTGGTGCAGGCCTGGAGAAGGATTAAACCGATGTCTGAGGCTGCGGGATCAGAGTGAAATCCCTGGCAGAGAATGGTCGTTTGAGATTCCGGCGCAGCCATGTAAGATGAATTCAACCAACTCACATTTGAATCGAATGGAAGTGGGTAAATGCGCGCTCCTGCCAGCGTGTGTAGTGTTGTTCGGGTCGGGTCTGGCTTAAAAGCCCCGGCTTGGGGAGGGTCGAGTCGGGCTTGGGTGGGGAATAGTTTGGGCCCGCCACTAGAGGTAGGGTCGGGCTCAGGCTCAAGCCTAGGCTTGGGTGAAAATCTTTTCAACTGCAATGGGGCGAGTCTTTCAGCTATAAATGGGTTATCTATGATATCTTTTCAATGGTCAGGAATGCCTCTCCAGAGGTCTTCGACAAGGTTTCGAACCGGAATAGGTTGGTTGAAACCATTATCACAGGAACAACACGCCTGATACATCCAAAACGCAACCTTCGAACAGTATTTTCTCATCCAAATCCAGTTGCACGGAGTATATATACCGTCCCGGGTTTGAGCCTGGGTCGCGGGTCTGGGTCGGGCTTGGCCTTGAACCCTGACCCGGCACAACACTAAACGTGTGAATGCGAGTTGGTGGGAGAAGGAGAGGTTGGGGTAAGCACCGGGAAGGTAAGCGGCGGCGGGAGCGCACCTCGAAGCCTGCGCGTGGTAGCCGCACCAGACTTATGCGTGCAATATGCGTGCAATGCCGCGTAGAATACTCTAGGCGGTGGGCCGGGGCCGGGGTCTGGAAGGACGGTGTGTACGTGGTGCAGCTGGGTTGATAACTCCGGCGTTATGAGACGGTGCTACATCGCCCGCATCATCGCACACCCCCGCCGACGAGCGTTTCGATCTGGGCGATCGACAGTGATAATGCGACTAGGGGAGAGGGAAGGGACGTACCAAGTGACAGACGAGAGGGTTCGCAATTGCGAAAATCGAACTCGAGTCGAGTCATGCGACTAGGAGGTGTGCGCGTGTGCGCGTGTTTGCCTGTCTTGCCAAGGCGCCAACACTAGTACTGTTGGCCACAGCACCTTTCAAGCCCTGCCCTTTTGCTGGGTTACTTTGGTCACATTCCTTGGTTATATTCAATGGACCCTGAAGCGAGCTAGATCTTCAGCCCACCTTCCTCAACGAGTCAGCCCCCCGCCACCCCCAGCATCAAGGTCCGCGATTTTGGGTACGAGAGCACGCTCCGGCCTATCGCGCCCTACGTACGCCGGCAAATCCAGCCCGGTGCAGATGTGGCCGCGGCCACTCTGAAGCGCAAGCGCTGCGATGGGACGCCGGTATCGGATGATACCACGACGGAGAGGCCCCCGAAGCGGATGCGCCAGGAGGAGGAGGTGCTCATCGCGACACCGTCCGTTACACCGAACGGCTCGCTGCAGTGGCTTGACGGTGACCAGCCGACGGAGCCCTCCAAGGCACGCGTGTCTCCCAGTCGCTTGCCGCCCCAATCCATGCCACTCACGCGTATGGGTGCCCTCGATACGATGGATGTAGCCAACGAGGAAACGCAGCCCTTGGACTCTTCCCCTGCCTCTGTTCCTCCTACGCGCTAGTCTCTCCTAGACAGACGCTACAACACAAGGCAACCTCGTACCTCGGCGTGTTGAACCTACGCGCCGTCCCGCCACGCGCAAGGACACAGGCCTTGGACCCACATTCTCCGCGCTGTCAACGCTCTCACCATGGCCCACCGAGGGGTCATCGTCGAGCACAGCCGCCCCGCCCCTCAGGCCAAACATCTCCACGATTCATCGCACCCCCTCACACCCGCGCTTGTACCGCGTTACAATCTGCGTAAACGCAAAGTCCCGAAAGTCGCCCCTGCGCCGCGGCGCGCAGTGAGACGTTAGCTGCTTTCCACCCGTCCACCCGGTGCTAGTGACGCGCCCGCGAGTACGCTACGGGCCAAATTGCCGTTCAAGAGGACCTTGGTAATTCGTGCGCACAGCAGCAAGCTATCGCACCACTACAAGCGCCGACGTCGCACCCTAATTATCCCTGGTATAGTAAATAATACTTTCCTCTGTATAAATACTGCGACTGCCTTGCAATATACTTCACTTGGTCTTTGCCACGTCGTACTCTTACATAAAGCCTTCGGCTTTGCTCAAACTTTAAAAAGGATCCGGGGAAATAAACACTGAAACATTGCAATGTTTCGAAGTGTGATGCTTGTAAGTGACCTCCAGATGGACGGGTCCACGTGCGCAAACCGGATGGACTGAACCAGTGTGGTGCAGATCGAAGAGATTTCCCGTAGTCGAATCCGTTTACCGAAATGCGTGTGTAGCGTGGCGCCTATAGTTTGTGGCTGCCCGTCTAGTTGACCGAGAGAGGAAATGATTAAGTTGATGTGAGTTTGGAAGACGAAAGCGGTGGTGTGTAGTGAGTGTAGATTTTGGCGGCACGGCCGTGTGCAGTGCTTACTAGTGCAGCGGAAGAGTGTATGAAATGCGGCGTGGTGAGTAGTATGGCGGGAAGGTCCGCTGAGAGATCGTTTGGGAGGTAAGATACTTGGAGTTTCCCTTGTAGCGCAGTGGATGGTAGGAGTAGGCAGGTTCCGAATAATAGCTCCTAGAAATTGTCCCTAAGGGTCGGTGTATGCTGCCAAGGGCGCCGGGGAAAATTAAAGCCTTAGGGGCTGCTGGGGCAACGAGCGAGAAAATGGGAGGAAATAAGAGTTTGAAAACGGGGCGCGAGACAAAAGATAAAATAGGGAGTGCAAGTAACGTCCGCAATGGAGCTCGGGAAAAACTGTCATCATGAAGGTTTAACGGAAGCCAGGGCGTCGCGATGGCGGCACTCTGAAAATGAAGAGAGGGACGTGTCCGGTATCCACTAAGCAGGTGCGAGCCCTGATGCTTTATGGGAAAATGTTGTCACCGGTTCCAGGGCATGATGGAACGGGCTCGTCAAATTAGAAAAAGATATGGATAAGGTCGAGGTGGGTAAGATTAAGGTAAAGTCTCTTCGAGTAGGCGGATGCAACGTGCGTCGGGCTAGGCTACGAAGTCACGCGCACAGTCAGACGACCAAGAGGGACGTGGGAGATGACATGTGTCGATGGTATGGGAAAAGGCGAGCCTTGTTACTATGAGGCACATTGAACAAGAGCGCATCCCAAAACGCGCAACGGGTGGCATGCTTCATCAAGCAGAACAAAAGCGCAAAGGGTAAGAAAACGGTCTCTTGTCCCTCGCAGAATGGGACCCCACAGAGGGAAGTAGAGTGGCAAGCGACAAGGATCCTTGCTTGGCGCCGAACGGCCTCCACTTCGCAGGAAAAACAAGAAAAGGGCCTGGTCAGACAGAGGAGAGTTCAGCGACCTGGCGCTAGCGAGGACTGCTCGACAGTGGTACACCCAGAACCGCCGGCGACACAAACCGGAAAAAAGAGTCGGCAGGTAAAAGGCTGCGTTACGAGCGCTGGCCAGTGAACCAATGCACCTGGTGAGGACAGATCCGGGCAGGCGAAACGAGTTGCGTGCGAGTAAGGAAACGGGGAGCTAGCATTCAAAATCACGTCAAGAGCCGGAAATGAGCCTGCCGAACTTCGGATCACCTAATTCAAGGTCCGTCGGTATCTCCCTTCAAACTCATACTAGATTCCAGAAAATAATACACATTGGATCTGCAAGCGTGGGAGGCCGCATTTTCAGCGCATCACTCCAGCTCCAGCTGCTCCACTAACTCCGCTTCCATACTCTTAAGTCTGTCACGCGGCAGGGGCTGTGTCGGGGAGGTTCCCCCACCCCTCACTACCTCTCCTTCGTCCCAGGTAATTTCAGACTCAGAACAGTGAGCTCACACCGTCAGGAATTTGATTTTTCCACGCGGCTTTGCATAATGGCCAAAAGCCGTATGCGGCTCATGCGGCTTTTGTGCAACCTCTCTAATGTTTCTCCAACGTTACTGGCGCATTTCGTAAAGGACAGAATAAAAGAATCTTGCGCAAAAATCCATTCCGGGTTGCTTTTTTTCAACTTCACTTATTGCCCTTAGCCACTTCATTTAAATTAATTTGTTTCCATTTCTATTTCCATTAATTCAGGTAAGGTAGGCGCCATCTGCATCCATCGAGTCACGTGGATGTGACTGATGCGTGACAGTAACGTGGGAAAGCGCGAAATTTTGAAATTGAGAAAACTAAAACAGTTTTTTGTGCTGGGAGAGTGATCCAAGAGGTCAAAAATTAATGAGTCAGATTGAAGCTGACCTGGGTTCTCATGATACCAGTCCCTTTGGGTCACAATCAGCAGTGGCTACCTTTGATTGCCTCATGCTGCTCATCAACTGCTCATCCAAATTCGGAACACCTCTAGTCCTTGACATTGCTGATTCGGAAATTCCTCAGTTGTACCCGCTGTGGTTGTTCAGTCCCATAGATCTTCAAGAGCTCTCATGAAATTGCATAATACAGTGGTGCTCTAAATAAGTGCCGAGCCCCGGTTTGAGGTCATTTCATGGTCGAATTACTTCAAACAAAATTGTAGCATGAACATTCAGTGGTTCTAAGCTTGTTTGCATCAAAAAAACCATACCATACCTACTTCAATATCGCAGAATAAAAATATTTGGGGTATTCTGAAAAATCGACTTTGTAGACTGGCTTGCTATCGAAAATCGGTCATTACAGCATGAAAGTACTTGAAAAATGAAGTATACTGACATTCTAGTTGACTTGATTTGACACTGATTTGAGCTCACACGGAGGCTCCCAAGTTCGCCATTTTGGGCGAAAATGGACAAAAATGCTCCCAAAAAAGCAAAAGTGACCGATTTGCAGTGCCCATTGTGAGCTCAAATGAGTATCAAATCAAGTCAACTAAAATGTCAGTATACTCCATTTTTCAATTACTTTCATGCTGTAATGACCGATTTTCGATAGCAAGCCAGTCTACAAAGTCGATTTTTCAGAATACCCCAAATATTTTTATTCCGCGATATTGAAGTAGGTATGGTATGGTTTTTTTGATGCAAACAAGCTTAGAACCACTGAATGTTCATGCTACAATTTTGTTTGAAGTAATTCGACCATGAAATGACCTCAAACCGGGGCTCAGCACTTATTTAGAGCACCACTGTAGGTGGTATTTTGACCAAGCCTTCAAGTTTTACACTGCTGTTCTGATGTTCACTGAAAATTAGGTTCTAGGATCAGGATTTTTGTTAAACAACATTATTGCTGTAACATTTGATTAATCCCTGCCACCAGAGTAGCTAAAGTAGAAGTACGTGGTGCGGGAAGGTGTTGAACGCACCTCTCGAGCGCGGTTACGTATATCACGTGATCGTGTGAATTACCCTTTTAGGCGACGCGAAATTTTCGGTCGCAAAATATATTTGTGCCTGAGACAACTTCTCTTCGCATTCTGAGCACCTTCTCCAAAAAAGGCAATAAACGTTTTTTTGAGGATAGCTATCAAGAAACCGTAACCACAGGATTGTTCCCTTGGTCAAACTGCACATTTCCGTGGTTTTAGTTTTTGTTGCCACCCCGATGCCGTCAACTAGTAGCGCTCACAGTGGGTGTCACACTATGGCATCACGTGACTCGATGGATGCGGATGGCGCCTACCTTACTCACTGTGTTTACTGACCTATATACTCAAGAGGTGGGCGGAAGAAAACTTTCAACGTCCAAGAAGATCTGTAAGAGGGATTTTTATTTACTGCAAAACTGAGTGAGTAAAAAAAAAGTTATCCCCCGATTTGGCCACATGCACGTATTATATTGAAAAAAGCTCTGTCAGAGCCGCAAATAGGTGCAAAATAACGCTGCAGATGTCTACGCATCACAAACGGGAGCTTTTTGGGCTCTTTGAGTCAAATTAAAGTCCATAATATATTCAAAACTACGCCTAAAATCACTCCAGAGGTACACTGAATTCAATTTTTTTTCTCTGGCCGATTTGGCCACTAAATTTTGGTAGCGGTGACTAGTATACGTAGGGTAACCAGCCGGCTTTGGTTACCTTGCTGGTGACAGCCGAGGTAACCACCGGAATATACGCGGTTACCCTGGTCGTTAAGGTTGGAACGTCGGCACATGGCAACAGAACCTTGGTTTATCTCTTTCTTTTGTTCGGGCAGTTTTCGTCACAGGCGCGCGGTTTTTGTCCACACAGGACATGCAATTACCCCGTTCAGGTTTACCTCTGTTTGCTTACCTCTTCTCTTGCCCTCGACATTTCGGTTTTGGTCCTCGGCTCTTCGTCACACACATGCCAAGCTTTGCCAAATTCACTCGTGCAGGCTCATTTCAACCCAGGTTTTGAATCTGACATGCTGGGGTGATAGCCAGCAAAATTTCAAGCAGATCTGTCTCTCCCGATTTCATTCTCAGGCAGTGCTCTTCTGTGCCAAGGTGGGCACTAGTGTCGTTCAAAGTTCTCCTTTTCATCCCATTTTCGTCTCATTTTCGGTCTCCTTTTCATTTTCATTTTCCAAAGAGGAAGACAAGAATGAAGCACAAAAAAGAGCATTAGAGAGGTTGCGCAAAGCCGCATGCGGCTGCACAAAGCCGCCTGCGGAGGTGCACTCTTTTGCTTCCATACATCACCAGAACTGTTAATAGCACACCCTCATCCAACCTCGCCTGCGTACCTCGCCCAATGGACGTCTCCGAGTCTGTCATTGATCCGGCGCTTCTCGAAGAAGCGAGCGAGAACGACAGGCTAGGTCCCACGACCGATGGGGCTATTGCCTCTTTAAGTACCGCTACCTCGCCGCGTCCACCGCGTCCACCGCCAGCTCCACGAACTCATAGGTTCAGCAAAGAAGACATAGAATCATCGTCTGCCTCTAGCTACACGCCTGGACGCGATGCCAACGAGTCACGCGCGGAGTACGAGCAGCGGCTGTAAGTATTTCACTTTACCTCCACGCTGCCTCGCTTTCTAATTCATTTTATAGAATGCTTGTAACGCGCATGGCCCCTCTTTCTGAACCATGCAGCAAGCTTTCTATCAAAGTACCAAAGACTGCGACCCTTGAGATGCTTCACAACGAGCTCGCAAAGTATTGGTGTGTCGTGACCTTCTCCTTTGTGCGCAGATTCTAACCTCACTCATTTCGAGGTTCACGCAAGCATCCAGCCGCCCGACCGCCACGTCTCAGACTCATGCTACATCCGTGCCGTCTCGCCAGCATCCAGACGACACCCTGAATTTTGCTGAGCCGCTGCACTTTGCACCGCCGCGCGGAATCCTGCCCACTGTGTCTTCCACTGCCCGCGGAGAGTTCCGTGGAACTATTCCATGTCGCGACCTCTACCGACGCATCAAGACACTCTCAGTCGTCGCAGGACACCACAGGCGTCCCTAGCTTAGTCCATGGCAGTGGAAAGCGTACGCAACGCCGAAGGCAGGCATCGAACGAGGTTGCTCCACCGCAGTCCAGACCTCACACTTCGGTGTCTGCTCCCTCGCGTCCGTCTCGCTCCTCGACCTCCGTCCCAGATGCGCCCATAGCAGGTCCCTCGCGCTCTGTGAACTTTCTATCCTCGCCTCCAGCCCCACTACGGCGTCCGTCCCGCGTGCGCATCCAGCGCATTTCATCTGACGAGGAAGATGAGGAGGAACACGAGGAAGAAGAAGATGGCGACGCCGATGAACTGGATTAAGCAATATGGTGTGGAAGGAGCCAATGCCGAAGAGCTTCTCGGCTACGATGATGAAGACGACGAGGGTGGGGGCGACGATGAGGATGAGGAAGTGGCTGCGAGCGACGATGAGGAAGCGGCTGCGGGTGACGAAGAGGCAGTACATACGGCATTCAAGCAGACAACTCGCGTACAAGCTGTGCGTCGTGCTGAAGGGAACCGGCGCATTGGCGGGATTAAAACGCAGAAGGCCGTGGTAAAGGACTTCAATGTGAGTTCGTTTCCTACTCATATTCGCCGAGCACTCACGGGAATCTTGATGCAGGAATGGCAAACCATGGCGCTCAAGCAGGGCGAGATAAAGGACAAGATCATCGACGAGCACGCGATCCTCCATTACATTGAGTATTCTGCGGAGCACGAGAAGAAGACGCGGCGGGGAGTGCCTATTCCAGGTTCGCGGCTTGGGGCGGTACGTGTTTTCTTTTAAATTTTTCTTGCAGTCTCATTCGGCATCTAGTCGCAGCTCAAGAAATTGTTCTTTGGGGTCCTCCGCATACGCAAGCCACAAGATGCGGCTGACCCGGGCCTAGCTCAGCGCCGACCCGCAACAACGTTCATTGTGTGGGAAGCCCTCAAAAATCGGATGGATGAGGCGCTGCAGCGTGTGCGGAAGTGAGTGCATTTTTTTGCTTTGAGTTTTCTTGCTTCTTGCTTATTCATATAACAGCGGGCTCGACGAAGCCCACGATGCACTAGACATCCGAGCCAATACTTTGCTAGCTGAGGTCACCGACGAACAACTCCAGCAAATCGGTTACTGTTTTTAGCCCATCGCCAGTGTAAGCCCAATTATTGTTTAGAAGTAATAACATGCTCACGGGTTTACAGTGCGTCTTGTGGTGTTTGGTCATCTCGCATGGAGCGCTCAGCAACCGCGGCGATGATTTCCGGGCCCTCAAGCTCGCCGAACTGCAGCCTTATGGAATGACGCATCTGGATGGCCGTACTTCGGTCTTCACTGTTCTTGGTCTGCAGGGCGAGGAGAAATCCGGCAAGCGCGGAATGCGTACGGTCTGTTTTTGCCTCACTCACCCTATGTGTACCGTCCTGATACCATCTTAGGTTATCAATCCTTCCTATTCGGCATTTGTCACCAATGAAAATCCGGAGGTCTGTCCCCTTGGGGCATTTGCGTTCTACCACCATTACATCCACGATGTGATGGATGTAGCGTCGAAGCTCAAAATTGACTGGTCTGTCAATAAGAGCTAGCGCCAAGTGAGTGGATTCTCAGCTGGTCCTCATTCGCGCCTAATTCACCGTCAGATCCGAGTCCTCCACGGCCCCAAGTCGCCGAACACGCCATACAACGAGCAGAACTTGTACAATTTGTACTGCAGAGCGTTTGTATGTGCAGGCTTTAGTTCGCACATGAAGGCCCATCTCCCCCGTCATCTCTTGGGGTATAAGCAAGAGAAAATGGGGTACGTGGCACCTCTTCAGACTCGATTCCATCTAAACAGGTTCGATAGCGTCGATAAGGCTGATACATCGAAGCTTGGCTGGGTACGTGGTGCGACATATTTCGATACGCATGCACCGGCGCTTCCCAAGAAGGTAAAGCATTTTTGTCTCGCTGAATTGGCACTTACCTCTGCACAGGCAATTCTCGGAGCTGCAAGGTTCAAGGTCGAAGAGACGTACGATCCCGTATGGACACGGGTCCATGTCTCGCAGCAATTCCTTGAGCTCATTTGCCCGAAGGCTGAGAGCATCCGGGATGAGATCGCAAGTTCGTGTGATAACCGTCACTGCTCCGAACTCATTGCTGATTTATTTTACAGATCGAGCGAATCTCTCTGGAGCTTTCAACTACTGGCCCCACTTGAACTTCAGACTTAACTGCGGCATCATTTCAGCCCACAGCCTGAACTGGCTAGGGCTCAGTAAATTGAATCATTTATTCAGAAATTCAAAACAATTCTTCGATGCCTCTGAGCAGTGAGCATCAAATTTCCGGAGCCTGACAATGACCAGGGGAATCGGAGGATGACGATTCGGACATGGCTTATGATAACTCAGAGGGCGATTGTTTGAATTAGCAATTTATCTATTATTATTTCATGTGACCTGGGGATCAGCTTGCCTCATAGGATGGAAGCTACCTGACGAACAGGTGAATGCCAGCTGCATAATAGCCTGAAACGTACAGCTGGCTACCAGGTTTCAGACAAGGTGGGTGCTGCATGACCAAGCCAGGTGCAGGTGACCTGGAGGCACTTTGGCGGTGTAGTAAAGATACATATGAATGAACGTGATTTTCTATGGAAATTGTGTGGTAGCTTCGAGATCACATCACAATGGACATCAGCGATAGCAGGAATAAAAAGACGCGATGCGACGTGACGGTCACGTGGCATTTCGGACTCCCCGCGGGCCGTCAGCCGCGCTCCAATTAACGCTGGAGTAAAAGCGGAGCTTTAATTGGGCGCTAGGAGAATTCTCGGGAACATGCTGGGCGCTCAGAGCTCAGGGTGAACAACTAATCGATGCTGTGCAAAGAACTGGAACGAAAGTCTTGCCGACCATGTGTGCCGAATACGCGCCAGTTGGGCGCCTCCGAAGGTCCGGGGTCCAATGTCCATAAAAGCAGACAAGACGGACCTCCGCTTCGCTCCGGTTTGAGATGAACAGAGCCATGAATATTGTTTTGTTGGTAACACCACACTCACAACATAAAATAGGTAGGTAGGTAGGTAGAATAAAATCAGATTGATGTTCGAACACACGCCCATCGTTTTGCACAGAGGAAGGGAGGCGCCGACAGTACTGCTGCGATATGAAGGGACAAAGATTATTCATTCGGCGTACAAAAATACGACACATATTCGATGGTGAACCCTGCACAAGGAGTCCGTCGGCGACCAGAAAGCACAGATGGGAGGAAATGTCGACAGATGATCACAGATCGAGACCAATCGAGCACGGATTGATCTGCTTAAGGCTGGCACCACCATTTTCTGGAAGTACGAGGATCATAGTGGGTGACACCGGGACGAACGCAGAGAATGCGGCTCGATCCCCAGGTGTAGTTCAAGAGAGCTTGAAGATGATTCCATGGAGATTGGAATTGTTTGCGACGGAGGAGAGTGAGAGACGAAAGTTGATAAGACTTGGGTACTTGAAGACATTATGCACCTGGCGCCAGCATGGAAAGAACCTGGAAATTTGAGAGCTGTCTTCATCTGAGCCCTAGTAGAAGCAAGATCCCCAGCAGCAGTGGACTGAATCATTGACATATAAGGCCGAGAATTTATCACTTGAGGTAAATTTGAGAGCGGAAAAGCGGGCGGAAAACTGTCATTCCAAATGATGGGCGCGCCATTTTATAACTTGGGGAGGGACTACGTGGCCTCCGGCCAGATGAATAGAACCAGGCTGCGCCGTAGGCAGCAGCAACTGCGCTCAACTGCGCCTTGTCAAGAAGATACTGCGCAGAGGTCAGCGGGGCGGCGGTAAATGAAGACGTAGTGTCTGATGTCGTTGGAAATTGAGGACAAAAGGAGTTACAAAGAAGAGCAATAGCAGAGGAAAAGCGAAAGGAGATGGATATATGGGGGAATAGCACAGCCGAGGAGCCATTTGCTTAAAGAACGGTTAATCACAGTCCACAACCTTGGATGTGATAAAGATCTGAGGGGGAAGATCGGTCAAAGATAAGTAGGCGCTCGGTCGGCAGATGACCGTTGGTTGTGATAAAGATCTGAGGGGGAAGATCGATCAAAGAAAAGTTGGCGCTCGATTGGCAGATGACCGATGGCGGAGTTTTAAACTCCGCTGCTCATCTGACCTTTGCTTTGATCCGACATTACCCCTCTCGACATTCACCCTCTTTATCACCCTCTTTATAAAATCGGCATGCCTGCCGCTGCACCGCACAATCACCACTCTCCTTCAGATAAACTTTCAGTTCCCTGCGGATCCCCCGAAGGTTTCCGCAACATCAACTGAACTCAGTTCAACGCAGGGTAAACTCAGTTCAACTCAAGTCTCCGTTACAGACCATTAGACCAACATAATAGTTCAAACATAATCTGTCAGAGAGTCAACCGCTAGCGGAAGAGGGTCCTGGACCGCTTCGAAGGTTTCCACAACATCAACTGAACTCAGTTCAACGCAGGGTAAACTCAGTTCAACTCAAGTCTCCGTTACAGACCGTTAGACCAAGGTGATAGTTCAAAAATAATCTATCAGGGAGTCAACCACTAGTGGAAGAGGGTCCGGCACAGGAACCGCTTGTAATCTTATAAAGAGAGTAATATTACAGTACACTCTGAACCCTAACTCGCCATTAAGCATGCCCAACAGCTCATTCTGTCCGACTGAGCTGTTTGGCATCAGTCACAGCCGGAGATGGTCTCAATTCGGAAGGCGTCGCTTAAAAAGTCGTCTCCGCAAATGGTCGGGCACGCAAAGTCTGACACCAGGGAAGGCTCAGCTGAGTCGCGAGGAGCACAACAAATGGATGGCCCGCGCCGTGGCACGTTACCAAGAGGAACAGCGACGTGAATTGGCACCCAAAATGATGCCGAAGAGCGCATCATCCATCATTGTCCCGAGTTGTGACTGTCCCATTGAGTAGTGGCAGCTTGGTAGCAGCTATTAATAATCTTCACCTCCGTTTGCTCCCAATGATCTCATATTTGAACTGTACACATATAAATGCTGCAACCTGTGTCTTAGGTTTAGGCAAAACAGATCAGTTGAACATGAGCATTGAGATCAGTGATTTCGGTCAAGTGTTCCATTGGCCGGTGGAGAACTGTAGTGTGTCGCCTGTCTGTTCTCTTTGGATTTTATCTGACCAATTGCATAGTCGTCAATGGATTGAGAACGAGTGGAACAAAAGAGCACGAGAGGCAGGCGTATCCGAATCAGCTATCATCACCTTCGTCAACGAAGTCGACAATGAGGCCGTTCCGCCAGAGGTTGATGTCTTATGTACATACCTTGAAATTATATCTAGTAAGCGCAACTCTCCAGTGCCCCTATAGAGTTGATTTAACAGTTATGCTCAGTGATATCGGAATCCCTGAACCCGGAACTTTGGTTGGATGTCGACCCGATGGTGGAGCAGAATGTCCACGTGGGTTTTTCCGCACCCATGGGCATCAAAGGAATATTGCCTACACCTCACAGGTCAAACCTTTCTTCACGTTTTGCCGATTTTCTCATGTGGTTACGCAGGGACTGTTCAAATTCAACATGTATTCGAAAATTATTGAATGCAACGAAGTACGTGAAGTTATATTTTGAAGAGAACAGAAATCCTGAGTCTCCACAGAACTGCACTTGCCCAACGAGTTGCATAAACCGCGTTGCTCAACATCCCCGTTGAATCCCTTTGAAGTTAGGTGGTGCGCATGCATCTTGCAAAGGGACGACATGCGACAGCTTCTGTGTACTGGTGGCTGCTCCGAGTCGCTGGGAGGCGCGCGTGTGGAGCCCAAAGCGATCGATATGGCACTAGCCTCAGCCTCTGGCTAGGCACACACACTGACTCATATACACGAAGCTGCTGCCAAATGCGGCCAAAGCGATGTGGTGTGGACCGCCGCCCACCACCACACCGTGGTGGCCCAAGCGTGGGAAAGCCAACATTTGACTGCATCAATATTGCTTCATTTCCACTCCGCCTCGCCACTCAGTACTCAGGTTCTATTGATAGTGCACGGCAAGAGACATGCCAAACACAGTCCCCCTCACACCAGCACACGTTGCTCGACACGTTTACAGGCCAAAAACAACGGAAAACACGATGAAAGTTCTGACATAGAGCCTGCACAAGATTCTTATATAACCAGCTCTGTGACATCGGTCTGGATGAAGGTACCGGGCTGCATGAGCGAGAACGACACTAGATGAGGCCAAGAACAAACTGAAACTGTTCCAAAAAGACGGTTTGGCCGAGGGCAGCCAGATCAATCTTCCCACCCGGCCGCATGCGGCCCTGAGCTTGTGAGATCCACTCTTCATCAAGAGTATCAAGCAAGTTGGCAAGGAGTTGGTGAAAGCCCTTGGTGGCGAGGAGAATTTGGACTTCTTCCGACATGGTCAAGAGAAAGCGAGAATGATGTCAGTGACGTCATGTCTATAGCAAGTTGACGGTGTTCGGTTCACTCGACAACATACCAAATGTACCCAGACGGCTACTGCAGTGCGAAATTATACACATTCTATTCATATGCATGTGTTACAGGCCACCGAAGCAAAATTTCCCTGTGCGGCTCTGCGCAATGCAAAAAAGCCGCACGCGGCTCGTGCGGCTTTTGCGCAAGGTCTCTATTATTTCTATGTCGCTGCAAAATTTTGGACTTCTGCAATATAACAGCAAGCACATGTGCTGTCTCCTTATTGAAATTCCTTGGAGCAGTGCTTATCAGTGAGCAGTTACCTACCATATTTGACCGAGTTTCGACTTTGCAAGGCAGATTCAAGTCAGCTTCTGCAAAATATTGAGAAATCCACTTTTCTAGCTTGCACTTCCATTTGCTTGTTTCGGCACGGCATATCTTGTCCCCAACACCATCTTTCTGTCTAGGTTGGATCCAACTTCGACTTCCGATACACACCGCACAGTTAGGCTCGAAACCAGCCCGTACATATGTACATGTAATCATGTCAATTTCGCATTGCTACACCTGGTTTTGCGACAATTTTGTCGCTTTACTACTGCACCTTAAGTATCCACAAGATGTGCCGTCGCTTCGCTGCGGCGAGTTAAAAGCGGACCTTGATCGTAATTTGCGGCATATTTGTCACTCACATCAATAGTCTCGGATATCGGATTGAGGAGCGAAAAACGGAGGGGACAAATGTTCAGGTCCTGGTGATTCTTGAGAGATAGATCCAATGGATTGGATGGATGAATAAAGGAATGAGACCAATGAGGAGGAATGGCACCGAGTTAGAGAAAGATTTGGAGCTGTCCAATCTTGATTGGTTGTGGAATTTCTGGCTCGCAATTGGACCGCGTTTGCTGATCTTCGGCAGGTCGAGCAGCTGGTAGTGAATCGAAGTGTTCAGAAGTGTTTAGTGCGCTCGAGTGAATATCCTGGTTGCGCACAAGCCATATGAGCCTTATGATGGCTTTTTTCGTGTGCGCACCATATGGCTTATGGATGGCATGTTGCGTTGCAACCGAGACTGTTCAGGATTTCATTTGAGCCATCAATCGTTTCTAAAGCTGCGTGAGCATTTAGCTTTCACGCCTCTATCTCATTCATTTGCGTGGGGATTTCAGGAATGTAGACTTCTAGAGCTAGAGTAATAAGCTCTGAGAGTCAAGAATCGCTGGCATTGGTCATTCAATTGTTCTTTGGAATGAATGCATTGACTGTGCCAGGTCAAGTACATTACGTGATTGACCTAAATAGGGAACTATGGTTGAATGCGGGGTTGATTCGGTCAAATTCTCACATGTAGAACATCGATTTGGCTGGTTTCACTCAGAAATGTGAATCAGACCATAGTTTGAGCACAAAAAAAAACAGAGAAAATGCCGGAACATTGCAGTGAAAATGCATAAATCTTCCCAAGACCTTATGCAATATGCATTATGAGAAAAATGCATAAAATGCCAGCCTACCAAGTTGGTGGACACCAAAAACCTATGCATTATGAGCATTATGCATTACGACCTAATGCATTATGACAAATCCGACTGTATATGGTGCCGGTCACCTAGCTGCCGCTACCAAGTGCGTGAGATTGTTGGGGATTTCTCGGCCCGGGTTTTACCTCTATTGCTTATCCCTCTTGCCAAAGTGCTCCGTTTGACATTACACATCTGCAACACAGATTTCGATTTGGATCAAAATTGAGTGAGGTAAAAAAAAATCTCGCGCTGAATTCGGCCACTGGCGGGGGAAATGATGCAAAAAGTCAGTGATTGTGGCTGTGTATAGGGCCAAAATTGTCCGACCAATTTGGCCACTAATTTTTGGGAGCGGCAGCTAGGTGACCAGGCTATCTGGTATTTTATCCAAAAACATGCTCTCGTTTGTAGTGATCAAAAAACCCAGCGGCCATCACCTTGTTCCATAACGAGTACTACTAAGAATACGTAAGAATAGTTCACACGATGTCCCGTTTTTCTATATAACACCACAGGTCCTTCTGGCCAGGCCACCGGATCCCCCATGAGTGTCGGTCCAACGCAAAGCATTCAAGACATTCGTCAGAAAAAAACTAGGCGTATAATGAAGATAATGCAGGGTGAGTCTCACACCCTTGTGCTCCTCGTCCGAGTTTTGATGATGCAGAACGTGCTGTCGTTGGAGCGGCCAGAAACTCGCAAACTCCCAACGCTAGCACTCCCCCGGTTACTGAGGGTGCCATGGACGTCGCCGGTTCTGCCGGAGCTGGGCACAATGGTGATTCCTACTGTCTCTTGAGAGTAGAGGACGTTGCTCACGAGCGCCAGCCTTGTTGGCTCATGACGAACCGGCCGAGATGGAGGTAGATAACCGGATTGTACCGCTTCCCCTGCAACCCTCTTTTCCAGACCTGGGTGCTGCCTGTCTCGGGTCCAAGTCTGTAGAAAGGGCCAACCAAGGTTGGCTAGATTCTTGTCAGTTCCTCGAGCTCATCGAGTCACCAGAGAAACTTCCCGTTCACCCAGGTACGACTGCGAATCAGTTATCCTCCATCTCATTGCGATATTCATTCCTTACAGATCATGGACCTGCTGCGCCGAAATGGGAAAGACGAAGAAGTTACGACGATGTAGAAGTTTACGATCTCCAATATACTGGCCCTCCGATCATGGTCGATCGGCAAGAGGCGGCTGTGGAGGCCCTCGCAGGGTCAGCTACCGATGACTCTCCCCCCCCAAGGGACATGAGTGCCCTCTCAGAGGTACAAAAGTACCAAAAACGTCTTCGATTGTCGCTGAAAATTCTCTCAGCTTGAAACGGATGACGAACCCTCGTCCTCGGTTGCGTCATCGGAGAGAGACTTTGCATCGCTATGCCACCCCGTTGTTAACAGGGTTTAATCCTTACGTTCACACGCTTTAGTGTTACACAGCCTTCCTAGCGATGGCTCGAAGTCTCCTTACTCGTCTCTCTCCCGGTGTGGCGAATGCGTAACCATTCCGCCGGCCTATATGCCATCGTTTACTGTGGCATTCAACTCCTGCTTCAACTCCTGCTTACGGTCTCTGGTCGATTAAGTAGCGTAACTTCAATCGCCGTAACACAGCCGACAATACTTCTACCACTTCCCCCCCCCGTATGTGAATCTGAACGCGGGCGCACCCGGACGCGTCTACATTCACCCGGTTGCAAAGGCAACAAAGGTCCAGGATGGCTTCTAGAGATCCAAGAGCAAAGGGAAGGCCAGAAAGAATGGACACAGCCGCAGAGAAAGTATTGTCCAAGCCAGCGAGTGTGGTCATGTGATGTGACATAACGCGTATGTAACATCACGTTGCCTTCGAAAAATCCGCATCATGACCTTTGTTTGTCGGAGCATAAACAGAAGGCCTGGAGATGAAGATTATTTATATTTATGGTGAATTTTTGTCGCGCCCTCACCGACATCGCGTCGGGCATCGAGCGGCAGGGGAGGCGGGCGATGGCGCGATGTGCGCGTCCACTTTCTTATATTTATTTACATTTATTGTGAATTTCTTGAGAATTTTTGTCGCGCCCTCACCGACACCACGTCAGGCATCGGGCGGGATGGGCGCGCCGTCGGGCGCACGATGGCGATGTGTGTGCTCGCATTCTTATTTATGATTTTTTGGGTATTTTATTATGAATTATCGGTTAAGTTCCTGCTCGACACCGTCGGCATCGTGTCGAGCTGGATAGCCCTTATTCTGATAGCCCTTATTCTGAGCAAGACTGGCTATTCAGAACAATTTATTTGGCATTCCCCGGGCACCCAGCGCATTTTAAACTCTCCCAGCCCAACACGGACACAAACATATCCACTCTGAGGGCTCACGGGAGGCGTATTCAACTGTTCCGACTGGCTGTATTTGGGCGCAAACATCAATTGAGTTCTCCCGGGGCAGGTTCGAACCGGATTTGGTCACTGTCATTACCATTGGATAGCCCCTTGAATTCTACCCAAAATAATCAGCTGATTCCATCATTCACACAGGAACGAATTACCGGGTCCAGCCACTCTCCATGACCTCTCCGGGCGCTGGGTACCAACGATTGAAATTCGGGTGACGTCAGGTGGGGACGCAATCCCTACCAAACGTTGGGGCACAAACCCTGAAGGTGAGCATAAAACTGCCCCCATATTAAATGTCTCCGGTGTCGAGATTGTAAAATCCCGTCTTTGTCCCCGCCAGTAACAGATTTGATGGTACTGTTCCACTTTAATAGGGTCCATGACCACGTGTGTTGGAAGGATACTGGTTTCCGGAGGGAACTGGCCAGTTGAAGGACACGCCTGTTGCAGATATGTGTGTAATCTTGGGAGGCCTTTTATACAAAAGCTAAACTGTAGGAGTCATAGACATACGTGGCATAACTGCGTGTCCGCTATATATACACCGTGGGTTCTGCTCACACAGCACCCAAATGCGTGATCGGCGCGCTGTTCGGACATTCGATGAATACCATGATGGGGGTCAGATGGCTCAGTGGATATGCCATCTGATCTGGCCAGCCAATGTGCTGGTTGCCGTAATCTTTATGATACGGTCGCGGGTTCGAATCCCGTAGCAACCACCAGGAGGTTTAGTGGGTATTGCGTGTCAGCCGAGTCCCACAGTACCGTCTATAAAAGACAATGGTCTGCGTAAAAGCATTCCTTCCTGGAGTGGTGGTCACTCAACAACACAGCAGGTCTCTGACCCCTGTTGACCCCTTTGTGCGGTTGTGTCCGGATGATTTGATCAGTTAAGCCTGATCGGAACAACCTTTCGCACCTCAAAAAACAAATGAATACCATGATAACTACAGGGAGCAAAGGGCTCATTTCCCGCTCTAGGATTCAGTTAATGTGTCTGGTTCGTTCCAGGCGGAATAACGCAATTGAAAAGCAGTGTCCCAGTAAAGTACGTACACTTCGAACAAGGAGAGCAACCACCAACTTTTCAACCGCCAGATGGATTATATGGGGATCATGCAGCATCGATAAGTCGGGCTAGAAAACAACTTCCTGCACGTATTTGTACAATGAGACAGCTGCCAGTGCCAGGATTATTGTGAGCGTCACAAGCTCGACAATTCTCCGGGGCCAGCTCTTTGCGGAACTTAGGGCGTGGCTGTTTTTTTTTTTTTTTTTTGGATAAATTTTCACCAGAATGGCTTTCCTGGGCTCAATTCCCAACCGTTTTCCTTGGGAGTAGGCTCAATCGATTCGCGCAAGAAATGCGGAGGGCATGGCATCTTTGGATCTCATTTGTGGACCTCGAGGCGATTACTTGGGTCAGAATCGGGTATTTGGTGATGTCTCAGCGCAGAACAGCTGCTGCCGTTCCTATACCGCTCCGATTGACCTATTTTTATATATATGATGTATTTTGTAGTACTACGGAAGGCCTGAAATACCGGGATAGTGAATGTGGCTTGTAATTCAAATGCATTGTACATTTTGGTGGGCCAAATTTTGCCTGGGAAATCCTGTCAGCTAAAAATGTGGAGTAAGGGTATCCCGGTGCTTAAGGCCCTACGTAGTACTACCAAATACATCATATAAAAAAACTAGGTCAATCGGAGCAGTCTTGGCGTTGAAATGCTGGGAGCCAGAAGGCGCAGCCATTAGGCTCGCAGTACCCTTCTTCTGCAAAAATAGTTCGTGAAGAAGAAATATAAGAAATATGAACGGAAACATACGATGGCATCAGCCCAGACATCTTCTTCGTCCGATCGAGCTCAAAATGGAGTTCGGTGAGACGGTTATGGAAGCATTCGACTTCAGGGTGTAACGAGCATGTGCCAGGAGGATACCGCTCCGAAATCTTGTCCATTTCCTCCTGGAGACCATCATCGAACGGAAGCTAAATGTATTCAATCAATTCGATTTGAGCTCGGACCCGCTTGAGACGTCGCCCACGGCTATATTTTTATAGAATAAGGAAGTATCAATAAATAAGACGAATGGTGACGTACCGTTCGAGTTTGAGTTCACTGAAATTGATGGGCATTTGAGCCCCTGCAAGTTGCTTCAGGCATTTTTGCTCAAAATGGCCGACTTGGGAGCGACATTGTGAGCCCAAATCTGCATTAATTTGGGTGAAACAGCAGGTGTTCATACTCCTATAATCATTTTTCGATATCCAGACTCGATTTCTGCAAAAATCACAATTCAATTTATCGTGGAAAACTGAGGTTGGGTCAAGCGGTGTATATGAGCTTTACCGTAAATCATCAAGGTTCACGCTATAGTTTTATTTGGAACAATTCGTCCTGCGTAGCCAGTCTAATTTCTCTCATTTGCCGCTGCAAGCTCAGATCTGGCTGCGAATATTGAAACTCATTGATTATGTTGGTTTTCCGACCATTCACTGCATTCAGCGGCCAACTAGCCCAAATGGGCATAGCCAGCCCGTGCCCTAGCCAGACGCGGAGCAGTAGCTAACAGCAGCTAGTCTCAGCAAGCCATCGGCTAGCATCAGCTAGCCGTCGGCTAACCGCACCTAGAAACTAACGCCTAGCCATCAGCTGGCAGTAGCTACCGGCCATGTGGCGAGGCGGCCCTGGCTAGCGGTGTAGCCAGATATAGCTGAAGCATAGCCACAGCTAGACAGCGGCTGGCAGCAGCTAGCCGAGGCGTCGGCTAATATGCCGCTGAATGCAGTGATTGTTCGACGAAAGGGGGAAATCGCCGGAAAGAAATAAAAAAAAAGGAAAGCTCAGAGGAATTTCAATGAACCTCATGAGATCTTCACGGTTGCCTTGCGGGTACTTTTCTGAGGCCTTTGGGGAGCGAGAATGTGGAGTGTCATGAAGCTGAACTTGACTTGATTTACTGTTCGTCCTTTGAGACCCGCGGGCGGTGACATTGTATTTGTTCAAATCTAGATTATGTTATGTTGCGCGACAGATGGCAAGGCCAGCTGCAAGCCACGTTTGGGCACTTTGGCGGTGTATCTATCTCTGCACTCGAGAGTCTACACACCGGGTGCCATGCCGCTTGGATGATCTCGCATCGAATTCTAATGCTTATATGTTCGCTACGGGTGCGTCCTTGTGTCGTCGTTATTCTCGGTCATTCGCTTGTATAAACCAGTCCTCTATCCTCGCAAGAAGCTCTCGTATTTCAAGAACTACTGGCCCGCCGGGCGTCAGGAGAAGGCCCTCGAAAACATGGAGGAAACGGTAAGATTATCTCGTCTGGTGCAACAGCGATTGCTCAAGATTGTGTAGTTCAAAGAACGGTATTTGGAGCTCCACGCCAACCGACCTGAGAAACCATCGATACCACGTAAACAAAAGACCCGGGCGTCCGATAAATCTGGCATACGTGCGCTGACTCTGGAGGAAGACAACGATACAAATACATTTCACCAAATTTGAGTATATTGAACAATTTCTCTAATACGAGTACTTGGTGCGCGGTTTGATTTGTTCCGCCTCAAGGACTTGGGGTGTCGAGCCCGGCGGGAACTTCGTGTTTATGTAGTCCTACTCAGAGTATATCAATACATCCAACACACCAAAGCAGTGCCAAGCATCTGAATAAGTCCGAACGGAGAGACTCGTAGTCCAAATTGAAAATTACCCCGGAAGAAAATTCAGAGATACTCCTGATAAACACACAGTGCACCTGGCTGATATTCAACCAAAGAGGTAATTTCAGGGTTGGAAGTGCAGAACACTGGTGAATTGAGTTCCAGGTGATTCACAGGAAAATCTTCGAATCACACACCCAGCAAATAAGCAATTTTGCAAGAAGCATTTCGGATGCATGGGAACAGCACAATAAAAATGGAGGTGGACGGGCATCTGGATTCCGTGCTCCAGCCGGTTAACAGGCATCTGCGGGACAGTTGACAAGACTTCATACAAAAAATGACGTAGGGAGGAACTCAGATATGGGGAGTTGGAATGACGATGATAAGAACGTATTCGAAAGCTAGCGTTTGCGGAAGTTGCGTTCTGTCCGCCAATTTTGCCAAGCATGGACTGAAGTTACAGTCATCGCGCTCATATGAATGGATTTGTGCGCGGAGAAGTAACTTGTGCCTGTCGAAACTTACCTACACCTGGCCTTCAGCCTGTTCAAATTCAAAACCCCGCTTTTATCCTGCAAATGTTACCTTCGCTCCACAGGTCCGTTTTCATCTCCGCCTTGTCACTATTTTGTGCGAAAATAACCTTCATCGACCTTCATTCTCCCATTTGAGGCTTATAGCTTCGAATTTCCACCTTCATTTGTTCAAAGATTCTGTCTTCATCACACAGTTTGGAGGGAAAGAATAGGTCGCCGAAACGGATTTTATTTATCCCACGCCACGCGAGAGGTGGGCTCTGACTGTCCCCTACTGTACCAGCGTTACCAGTGCCTGGTAACCTTGGCGCACAGCTACTGCACAAATTATTGTTTCCTGATGCTTATACACAGGGCTCTCGGCTCGGAGCCGGGAGTCGCTGACTCACTAACTTCCTCGCTCTTCGTGAGTACGTCGGAATTAGATAAACGCCCAGGGAAACGAGGTTGCACAGCGCCAGCATTGATTGCCCTTAGTTTGGACATGTTTAAGCCAGAAGTATTGCTGCTTGCTTTCTCCCTCACCATCGACGTTTGTCATGGATTCTGATTATTCTGATTCCCTTTCGCCTCGTGTGCAAAAAGGAGTCGGGTCGTACTCTGGATCTTCCCCACCTCCACCCGTGCGCGATGCCAGATTTTACCATGAATCGGGAGACTGCATCATCCGCGTAGGAGATACTCTGTTCAAAGTGCAGCACTTAACTTCATGGGGAGAGGGATAAGCTGACCTGTGTTGAGATTCATCGGTTCATTTTCATCCGGGATTCCCCAGTCTTTGCTGGACTGTTCGCGCTTCCACAAGCTCTGGACTCGGTCATCGAAGAATCGTGCGACCAGCTGCCTATTTTTCTGAGTGGAGATAAGGAGACCCACTTCCGCTGCCTGTTTAAATACATTTATGCCCCGTGCGTCGTAAACTGTTCGCATCACGTAGACATATTAACCCTCCAGCGAAGAGCACTTGAAACCCAGGCAAACCGCATCTCTATTACAGATCTTCAGGACATCCTCGCTGTCGCCCACCTTGCCCATAAATACGAAATGGCGGCCTGGGAAACATGGGGTTTTCTGGTCATTGGCCATTTAATCAGGCGACATCCAAGCAGTCTATTGTCGCATGACTTTGTGGCCATTCACGATCTTTGTCGCCGAGCGTTTACCGAGGAATCAGAGGAGGCATGGGTAAAAGCCTCTGTTCAATGGTTGGAATGTATCACGGACAATGACCTCCCCATTTCGGATGCTCTTAATGAAGCGGAGGCCAGCCATGACCGACACTTTCTCACCTCGCTGTATAAGATCCAACTGTCCCGGATCCCAACCACCGCGGCGAGTATGTGTCAGCCAACTAAGCTCTCAATGGACGGAATCCCTCCTGTTCATGTGCAGCGCATCCTGGCTGGCTTCTGCCCGCTCTCCTTGTCATGGAGTGAATTACAACAGAATATGATTGCGTTGCCTCGCCATGCAATTTGTTCTGAAGAATATCACAACACCATCTGCATGCCGGCGACCACGTCGCAGTGGATTAACGCCGTAACACAAGCAGAAAAGTTCAGCATCAGCGAAATTGGCTACCGCATCAACGCCGTCATACAACACCTCTCAGCACAAACCCCTCGTAACAGATATGTCTCAGAGCGGTGCCAGTATGGGGCAGACGCCCTGACCCCACTCACAATATGGAACCAAGAACTTACCAGGAACATGGAAGGTCATTTCTTCGGTATGAATCTCCCCCGGTGTACTGATCCATACTTACTTCCACCGCCAGTGGCCGAACCCTCTCTGAAAGTTATTAGATAGGGTGCCATGATTATCGGCTAAATTTTTTGTCTACAAAGATTCATTTGGATCTATACCGACCACTCGATCCCTTTTAAGATCTTTCAATTCCAATCGTTATTGGGGGCAATGTGCCAGACGCTATATAAGGCCCAGCGTTGAGTTCTAGTCCACTTGTTGGCTTGCCACGATAGTACGTATGCTCAGCACGCTGAGAGATCGGACGAATCCACCCGCGTTTCGAAGAAGTTGGTTAGCACCCTTCTCGAAAGCATCAAGTCACTCTGCGCCGGGAGCCAGTTCTCGGTCGACATGTACTCTGGATACATTAGCGTGGTCGCTGTGTTTCTCGAGGACGTAATCAACTAGCCTCACTGCTGTTCCTCAGCGGAATTCCAATTAGAATGGCCTCCTCAGATTCCTTTGTCGGGCTCCTGTCACCCTGCATTCTTAAGCAAACACCTGAAAGCACAGAGGCATTGCTTTGCTTTGTAATCCACTTCACATCAAACACAAATTCACACTCGGTTCAAAACCCTGCGCAAAACTGGCCTGCTGAGGCCATAGCCAGCGGAATTTCAGTCAGAACGGCCTCCTCACATTCCTTTGTCGGGTGCTGGTCACCCTAGATTCTTAGGCAAACATCTGAAAGCACAGGGGCATTGCTTTGCTTTGTAATCCAATTCACATCAAATCCAAATAGAGTGCCAGCGAAGCAATGGATCCATTTAGGAAACACGAAAATAATGTCGACATCATGGACTTCGGTTTGCAGGCAGTTTCAGGCCAGCCCGAGCCCTCGCGATACTGTGGTGGCCACCCGATTCCTCACAATACCCGGTGTTGCAAGGTGCACATTGTTCATTCCGGCATTCTAAAACTGAGAATGAATAATTTCTTTATGGAGCCACCCAGCTGATCCAGTCATAAACCCGACCACAAGCAATTACTTTTTCCGGCCGCGAGTGATGCATAAGGTCAGTCCCTCCAAAATCCGCCCAAACACTATGCATTATGAGTGTTGTGCATTACGAGGTTGTGCATTATGAGCCCATCAACTGCAGCTCTTGATGGCTCATTTCCTTCCTGACGACCCATATTCCACCGCCAATCTTTGAATCCCAACAATCAGGAGGATGCGGTCCAAGGAGGACGATACTCTGGTTAAGACTCCACTCAAGGTTATGTCGAAAAAGGCTGACATGCTCGCTCCTATTCTTGCTGCGGACCAGCGGTATATTGTTTACATCTCGGCAATGCCAATTCCTGATTTTCAAGTTTTGGTCCAGTCGGACAGGAATTCCCCTACCTATTCAACCTAACGTATCTCCTCTGAGGTCTGAGCATTTGACCTGCACCACTCGTCCTGTTTAGATGTTTGGGAAGTCCTTTACATGCTGCGTAGATGATTGCTACCCATGGTTAATAAGTACATTCCCATAGTTCATATATTCAAGTGCGCATTGTGAAACTCACAATAGAACTGCCGACACAGATGCCGATAGTCGAATGAAGGAGAACCCACAGTAATCGGCGCAGAACGCGGTCACGACTGTGGTTACCAGTAGGCTAAAACCGGCATTGTGGGGCACGGGGTTCAAAATGCCATTCTGAGGCACGGGGCTCAAATACCATTCTGGGGCACGGTGTTCAAAATGCCATTGTGAGCCGAGGCACTGGGTTCAAAATGTCAATGTGAGGCACAGGGTTCAGAATAGGTCAACAGCCGGCCACGTTGTAAGGCTCCATTGATTGCTTTCAACCATCAGTTATAAATTTCCGTTGCGGTAAGTATTATGTCTGGATTCTCTCACTCGGATTAAATGGAGGTTCCATATTAGATGCCATGCGACCGAGACAAGAATCGCGGATATTCTCCCCTATTCTGGGAGGACGATGCCTTTGTTTGATTCAAATCTCAGAACGTCACAACCTAAGATCAGGCTCCAGTTCAATGTAGGCCATTGGCATAGTTCTTTGACCAAAATTATTGTGTTAAGTTCCAAATCAATTGTTGGCCGGGTGCATCACATTCCGAATGTTTCGGGAACACCACAAACATGGCATTGTCCACATATGTCTAGTCTGTTAATGTAGGTCCAGAAGTTAGCTACTCTAAATGTGTTGTGTATGCACTTCTAGAAAAATTCTGTGTCAGGCATTGCAGCATCACCGACGGGTGACATACATGTATTTCCACGCTGGCTCACCCATTTCGAGATATGATCATGCGTGCTCGATTTTTCTCGGTCAGTCAGGAATCAGATCAAGGACTCCCTTATGATGACGATGATGGTGATGATGACTTCGTAGAAGTTATCGGAGCTTCTGAACGGGAGAATGTGAAGGCCAAACAATGTGGGGTGCGTGACGCGTGACTCAATTTGAACGAAATGATACAGTATGAGTGGATGAAAGACCGCCACATATAAAAACCCTCGAGCAGTAGCAAATCGCAGCAAGCTTCGCTAAAGGGACTCGGATAACAATGGTGTCAACGGCCGGCGATTATGAGCTAAAAACACCGGAGTGGTACGCCATATTTGAGCCAAAAGGTGTTTCGATTGCTCAAATCTAAATCAATAAGATTCATGATTTTTTGCCGTTTTTGGCCCATTTTGGCTGTTTTTGACCACTTTGCGGCCTCTACAGTGAGCTAGCCCCTGTATATTTTTGTATGGTTCAACTTGGGAAGTCAAAGCGGTCCTTCTGACCTTCAATCAGGGCAACTCGGCTTCCCACCAAAAAAATTCCTGATCAAGTTGAAAAACACCGATTTCTTTGTTTGGGCCATTCTGATGGCGGATCACGACATTTAACATGCCCCGGGTGTCGAGAAATTATGGAAAACCACCGGTCAATAATTTTGTCCACTTATTGGGGAGGGGGAGGGGGGGGGATTTATTATACTCGCGTGGTCCAAATGTCTGAACAACGAGTTTACCGAAGACAAACATGTAGTAGTGTATGGTATGAGTGGTTATCCTTATAAGCTTACAACTAACTATGAGATGCCGACGGAGCACACACCATTCCAGGGGGTCGTACCACCCCAGTTTACCGTGGACTGGCCGGCCGCTTGTATGGTAGGATGGGCAGCTAAAACCCTGTGGGACCTGGGTTGAGTTCTCTCTTCCCAGGTATAAATCCCCACCCCCCACCAGTCCACTGCAAACCGTGACAATAGTGTCCCTTTGCAGAATGCATGCGGGTTAGGCCGCTACAATGGGGTGTTCAACTTCCAAAGAAGGTCCACAGCCATCTTGGATGTTTGCCCTTGAAGGGGCGGAAGCCGGAACGGAGAAATCATGGCAGAAAATAAATCAAACAAGATCAGGAGGAAGCTCTTGGAAAGATCACATTAAGTTCAAGCAGCAGGTCATTGACACATAGCATCGGCGTCTGTTCGAAAATATTCAGAACATCATAAGCCAGCTTTCCCAGGAGGGGGGTGATCTCTCGTTGCGCCATGAAGCCTTTGAATGTCTGGCTATTGCGGCTCTCTGGTTTGTTGAAAAATGGCTTCTCTGGTCTTAAAAGGTGTGGATATAGGTGAAAAAAACCAACAAAAATATGGACTCTGGGCTCAAAAAAAAAAATTGACATGCAAGGACCACGGAATGACTGTAGTCATAGACAAATATATGTTGATCTAGCGTCAACAAACCCTGTCTACCCCTAGCCAGGGCAATTTGACGTCGAACTGTCTCTTCCGAATCTTTTTCCACGTCCTCAGGGAGATAAACCTCCAAAATAACAGCGACAAATCCTGTTTGATCCACTGATTATTTCATTCTATCTCAATGTTCCACCCGTTTACGGCTTTGCCCGTGCCGTCGCCGTCACCAGTGTATATTCTCACGGTTCTTCGGCACAAAAAAAATGCCCAAATAAATAATCAGTAAATCAATTTTGACTGCCGACAGTTTCAATTTACTGCAAATGACCACCACTCATCGTGTCGGTGGTGACGGCCCTCGCGATCTCGGCGGCATACTTCGCAGCATCATCAATATCATCCTCTTCCAGGAAATCTTGCATAGACTCTGAGATGATCGAGTCAATCTGATGCACGAGCGAATCTTCCTCTTCGAGGTAGAGTTTGAGTGCCTGCCTGAGCTATGCCTGCTGAATGAATTGGCGGCTCAGGATCGATGGCGGGCTGAGGTTCAGCAGGACCGAGATTTCGGCGCTCTGGAGAGGTGTGGCGACTCGTATTCACAGGATAGGAGGAAGGGTTGAAAAGGGAAGGATCAAAAGGTGAATGACCGCCATGCTCGCGCGATTCCGAAGAGTTGAAATTGGAAAGGAAAGTTAGAGGGAAAGCCGGTGAGCTACCGCTAGAAGGTGTACCAGAAGTATGGGAACCAGAGTTTGAATGCGCTGAATTGGGACGAAGAATTGTGGTGTCCTGCCCGGAGTTATTGGGCAGGGGACGAACTGCATCCAGCCAACTCTGGAACAAATCTCTATCCTCCTCAGTGACTGGATCAGACCCAAACTGCTGGAGCGAAGGGGCGACACCCATCAAATTGTTCCAAGAGGTAAATGCCGCCGCTATCATCATGTGTAACTGAGCACGGTTTTTTGCGTCCACAAAGGGGGAAATCAGGGTTCACCCGATGCAAGTGCGTCCCACTGCGCATTTTGTGTCTGGTTCATATCAGCACATAAAATGCAGCACAGTATATCGAAGCCACAAGCACGGATAAATACCTGTTGGTTCGAGCATGCCCACGTTGGACAGGCCATTTTGGGCATCACCACCCGTACCTTAAAAGACCTAGGTGTCATAGAAAATAGAAGAGCGATAGAACTGTGTTTACCTTCATCCTGAGCTTGATGATTATATGAAAGCGGATTAACCCGCCGTCTAACTACCCTCTCCGGGAGTGGCTGCGAAGGAGAAGGAGGCTGATGTGCGATCCGGCAACTAGGCGGGTGGCGTGACTGTCCGCTCATTACCATCCGCAATGATACTCGCTCAAATCATGCCTCTTATATATTCCACTGAGCCAGCGGATCAGACAAAAAATTTATGTAAATGTCGTGCAGTATGACGTTCCGGATGTTGCATAAATCCAAATGCCGCGAAAAGTTTGGGCGCCACAAACGTTTTTCTCGCAAGTCTTGGTATACCTGTTCCATGGGTAATAAGGATCTTCTGGCTGCATTCCCGGCATGCTACGGATTCCACACAGCCATACCACTCGGTAAGGTATGGCTTCGACATTCGCATCATCCCGACGTCGCGGCGCCGGGCGTCCTTCGCAAAACACGGGATGATCTGCTGCTGTCTCCACGCAGCCTGACTGCGTGTTCTCATCCCGACATCGCGGCGCCGGGCGTCCTTCACACAGCCATACCACTCGGTAAGGAATGGCTTCGACACTCGCATCATCCCGACGCGGCGCAGGGCGTCCTTCGCAAAACACGGGATGATCTACTGCGATGCAGTACAGTCTCCACACAGCCTGACTGCCGGTTTTTCCTTTCTCTGGACTGACCAGCACATATAAGACGAGCAATCTTGTCAGGAACGCTATAGCAATGTGAGTACTGCCCCGATTGGCCTAGTTTTTAATATGTTATACATCCTAAGCAGTATTATGGGTCCATGATGTCCACTAAGCAATATGTCAAGTCATTGTGATTTGGCACACACTTTAGCGAGGTGGATATTCACATACTACAATATGTAGAGCTCTGCATGAGAAATCAGGCACACCCATATTTATAAACATCATGGACCCATAGTACTGCTTTGGAAGTATAACATATCCAAAAACTAGGCGAATCGGGGCAGTACTCACATTGCTACAGCATTCCTGCCAAAACCCGAGATTTTTTGGAAGAAATCTCATTATGTAATTAGATATATAAAAAACGGTATTTGCGACCCAGGCAGATTTTTAATGCGAATACAATGCACCTACTCCCAAGGCAATCGGATCAAAATTGAGTCTGTGGCGCCGATTCTGCTGGAAATCGTTGAAAAGAAAAAAAAAGGACCGCGCCTGTTGTACTGCAAACGGCTGTAATATACTTACAGCTCTTTGCGGTACAACAGGCGCGGCCTGTTTTTTTCTGTTTTGGCAAGTTTTCACGAAAACAGCTGCCCTGAGCTCAATTCTCATCCGTTTTCTTTTTGAATAGGCTCATTCGATTCGCATTGAATATCCGCAGACAATCAAATACCGGTATTTTTGAGCCTCCTAAGTAATGAAATTTCTGCCGAAAAAACTTGATTTTGAGTAGGACACCTGTAGCACTCGGAATACTATCCCAATTAGCCTAGTTTTTGGATATGTTATACATCTGATGCGGCCCTAGCCAATGAGGATTTCTCCGAAGGTCAATGTACTCAAATTCCTATGAACAGCTCTACTTATTGTAGTGTCTGAATATCTACTTCGCTACAGTGTGCACTAGATCACAATCACTCAGCATATAGCCTAAGTAAACACACTGTTGTCTAGTACTGCACTGGATGTATAACACGTCCAAAAACTAGACCAATCGGGGCAGTATTCCGAGTGCTACAGGTGTCCTACTCAAAATCAAGTTTTTTCGGCAGAAATCCCATTACTTAAGAGGCTCAAAAATACCGGTATCTGATTGTCTGCGGATTTTCAATGCGAATCGAATGAGCCTATTTAAAAGGAAAACGGTTGAGAATTGAGCTCAGGGCAGCTGTTCTCGTGAAAACTTGCCTAAACAGAAAAAAACAGGCCGCGCCTGTTGTACCGCAAAGAGCTGTAAATTAATGAACCGGCGCTGGAGTTGACAGACGTAATTTTATAAATAGGGTGACGAAAATGAAACTGTAGAGGAGATTGAACTTTTACGGCGGAGATCGAAAAGGCTTCGGACGGACAGGCCAGAAGTAATTTTATAAATAGGGTGATATTGGTGTAGGCCGGCCACAAGACAATGTCTTACTGTCCACAAAAACAATGTTGTGTGCATCGTGGTACAGAGCCAGCTGCGGTAAAAACTCGTCTTTCAGTACCCTATTGATCCATCTTGTGTTCGTTAATTCTAGATCTAGTTGAGGATATCATTCGCCGTTGAATCGTTTAGCTTAGTAAACACACTTGTAGGTAGGATCCTCACTACGCCAATATAACCATATGTACTTCTGTTACTTTAGTCGTACCCTCGCCCAATCAAATTCCTCTTCACGGGCTCACGTGACATTTTATGGAGATCGATTTATCGAGTTTGAATCCGAGGTGATAGCCCGTGCAATCCTGAGCAAAACTGTCTCTTCCGATTTCCGTATTGGTATCGTACAACAAGTATTTCCGATCTCATGCATCAGCGTCAGAAGGTGACAGCAGCAACCGTCCAGACTATCCCAATCCCAATTACCCGAATAAGTGCTTACATAGATTCAATTCTCAAGGGTCATAAAGCGGCTCCAGATCAAACCTGGTCGTCTGCTTCAAGGCTAGATTTGGCTTCCAGATCACGTTTTCAACTGAACCCCGAGCCAGTGCCCGAAGCTCCGCTGTTTGCACGTATTGCGTACACCACCGCCTTTAGACTGGAGCGAAAAAGATTCAGATGTTGTGGCCAATCTCGGGCCGATTCATTATGACCTCGGAGCCGTAAATCGGGGCGGAAAGAATTCCGATGTATTGGATTCAGTGAGCAATCCAATCTCCGGGACGATTATTATGACCTCACCGCCGTAAATCGGGCGGGCCCGGCCGGAGAGTGATATAAATACAGGGGCCAGACGGTCACTTTCAAACCAAATCCCCTCCCGGGTGGCACTCTTCTCAGAAAATCCAGGCCATGCAGCCGTAGTGAAATATGGCCAGAGAATATTGAACGCCTTCGACATCAGTGTCGATGCCTAGAACGATGGCGGTAAGCACCTACCTCTCGGTTTTGAGGGCTACATTTATACTGAACGGCAAATCAGCCTCGATCTTCCCTATAATTTGCGCCGGGTGCGGCGAACAACAGAAAAACCTTACCAATAGTCTATCGCGACATATTTTTGTTCTCTGTATGTGGCTTTCAATGAAATTGTCCGTTACCAACATATTATCGTCAGAGCATGCAAATATGCAGATTGGAAACCTCATGAGGGGTTTCGGGCACATGAGGATTTCTGGGAGTATCCTCGAACACCATTCCTTTGCTTCAAAGACTTTGATTGCTCCGCCGCTCTTCGGTGTCAGCTTGCGCTGATCGATTCCGACCCGGACGTTTTGCACCATATCGCGCCGAACACTGATGTCAGGGTGGATTCCTTTTGCCTGCTCGACTCCTTGATGTTGATGTCTCTTCAGGGCGCTCTGCGGTTCCGTATTGGGGACCAAAAGATGAGCGTCTCATTCCGCCGTATCCGGGACACGGCATTTATGACGCGTGATTCCGAATGCATCGCCATCTTGGCCCAGACTCTGGTCGCTGCGGTGGAGTTGGAAAACTCGACGGCAGACTCGGGACCGCACATTGATGCCGTCTATCGACAACTAGGGGAGGAGTATGCCGTCCATGACGTTAAAAGCATGATCGTCAGACTCCAAGAGGAATATAAACTAACTGTCGCGCTACCGTGGTTTCACGAGGTCAATATGGCGAAACACAAATGCTAGGGAATTGTTTGGGCATTATTGGAGGGAAGCGGATGAGAGTCCATGGCACTTGATGAGATTTTCTGTGGGGAACTCAATGGAAGTCGGGAGCTTGAGCGGGAGAGAGATCGATAAAAGAGGCAAAGTCAAAGATTGGCGCTCATTTGACAGATGGCGGAGTTTGAAATTGCGTCAGACAGACACGCATAATCTTATAAAGAGAGTGATGGTATCACTCTCTTTATAAAATTAAGCCTCTCTGTCTGAAGCCGTATCTCCATATGGTTAAATTGTGCAGCATGACCAAAGCACAGCAGATTAGCGCCATCCTACCGGCATGCGGAAAGCGATCATTATATTCAGCTCCGCTCGCATGCCGAGCCGCAAACTCTGTCTGGCTCCATAGTCGACATGCCGTTTTTTATGGATCAATTTATTCACTTGACAGGCTTTCTCTCCTCGGCTTCGCATGTGATATTCACCAGAGTTGCAAATCAGAGTCGTTGTTAATCCTAGCTTTGCCACATTTCTGCCAAGTCTGCAGATTGCGGAACATTTCAAAACGACTTTCTCAGCCTGCTCTACACCGTCCCGTTCCGTTGGGGCTATACTCATCAACGTGCATTCGAGGATGTCAAGAACATTACCAACGATCATCGTGATCATCGACGTGAGCCCCTAGAATACAGGGAAGAGGCCGATGACACCCACCTTGTAACTGATGGATGCAGCACCGGAATCGCCGGTGTCATATCGCAAGGGAAAGACTGGGAAAACGGTAAAGTGGCGGCATTCTTTTCAGCCAAATTGAATTCTGCGCAACAAAATTACCCCGTACATGAAATTGAAATGCTTGCGGGAGTCGAAGCGATGTTGCGGCATCGTGATATCCTACAAGGCTGTCATTTCAAGTGGGTAACCGACCACAGGGAAAACAGATGATAAAACCGAGTATAAAAACAAATTTTTAAGCCTCGGAACGTCGTAGTCCCGCTTTTTCCTGATGCGGCGAACCAAACACGGCGTTCAACGTCAAGAATAGACATAATTACTCGTAATTGCCTAGAAAACGCTTAAGCAGCGGAAACTTTTGACAGGGAAGGCGTAAGAGAGAGAAAGCACTAAATAAAGCGACAATTTTTATCGTGGTATGCAACTACACTGTGAGAAAAAAAGGCTGTTATTTGGGAAACGAACTGGGGAACGAGGCAGACTGTCGGGTTGGAACCGATGCTAGTCTGTACGTTGAGCAACAAAAATTAATAGTGGCATGCAAAACCAGAATACCGAAATCCGCGGTACCATATGAATTTTTCCAGTCACCTAATTCATTCCTCTCGCTGGTTCTTACGCGAGATCTTACGATGAAGCACAGTGAGAGCTTGTGCATTGAGTATGACGGGTCCACTGCGCAAGAATTGGTTGCCGATTCCTTCGGCCGACGGCGTCCGGAAAACATGCTCATGCGGCCAGACATAAATGCCTGGTGCCACGTCAAGTCCCTTCGCTCACTCAGCGCCATGCCCCGCTGCTTTTTAACGTTCATTTTTCGACTAGGACGCCGAAGGCGTCAACGGGGGATTCCAACGGGTTGCTCTCGGACCGAAACTGCGGCGCGTTGTCCCTCGCCGAGAAACCAACACCCCTCAGTGTGGGAAATTATGCAGCGCATTTTCTGGAGCTAAAAGAATTTTCAAAGACATAGCGGCTAAACAAGGCCATCGCCGCACCCTGACCACAGGATGTTGGACCTCCAATATTATCTACCAGCCCCACTGCAAATGAATAAGGGAAAGGAGAAAGGAGTGTCGGCGTCGTCGAAGAGCGGAGTCAGGAAAGATCGTCATAGTTTTGGGGCCGTTGGCGCCATCGCCTCTGCTGGCACGGACATTAAATTGATATTGTGCTCTTCGTCGGTGTGGCGACGACGTGATTTTTGGACCGAATGACTTGAAATAAAATGTGGACGTGAACAGTTTTAGATATTTAGGCACAGTTAAACCCATACACCTCGGTGGTTGGCTCACAATGAAAATATCAGGGCGCTTGAGATACTTTAGAGGCCTTGCCTTTGGCAAATCAAGGTGGTGCGCGCAATCCTCAAGCGCGACCGGGACGTTGCTTCTATAGCCGCGACGGGCTCTGGGAAGACACTGACTTTCTGGATGCCGCTTCTATTCATTCCCGATGGCATCCAAATCGTCGTGACACCTCTCAATATTCTCGGCAAGCAGAATGTCGAGTTCTTGGCCAAAGCCGGCATATCTGCGATTACTATCACCGGGGAAACAGCTACGGCAGAGAATTTCCAGGTGTGTTGTGTACTTTTGACTTATTATTACGTTCCAACGTCATCTTTGGAGGCTATCGCGGAGGGCGATACCGTGCAATTGTCACCAATATTGAAACTCTCATGAAGCCTGGAGGCGGCTTCGAGAGCCTATGGACCAACAAGGCCTTCACCTCGAAGGTCATTAGCATTGTCTGGGACGAGGCCCAGTGCGTCAGTAAATGGGGAACCTTCCGCCCGGATACAAGATTGCCGGCTCTCTGCGCTACCTTCTTCCGAAGCACATCCCCTTCTACATAACCTCCGCGACGCTTCCCATCGATGTTCTACAGGATGTGATGGCACCCCTGGGTATGCGCGAGAGCAACACCGAAATCTTCACGCGCTCGAATGATCGGTCAAATATTCACATCACCGTACGCAAAATGAAGTACCCAATTAATAGCTTCAAGGACCTTGCTTTCCTCATCCCCCAGACTGGGATGGAACGACCCCGCTCCCTTATAAATTTGTAATCTTCTTCGACAACATTACAGAATCGATTGCCGCTGCTAAGTATCTCCGCGGCCTCGTCCCGCACGCTTTCTGGGACAAAATCAAGTGGTTCAACTCCGAAATGTCCCCAGAATTTCGCTCAGAGTAGCGGCACTCAGCGAACCGCGTTTTCCGCCGGCAAGCCTATCTGATACGCAGTAAACTGCCAGCCGTGAAGAAGTGTTTTCTACCTGTTGAGGAGTGAAATGAAATCGAAAAGGGCCGTCGGGGAATCCATCCTAGCTCTTCATCTGAACGCCGAACTGCACAGCGTCAGTTTGAGATGATCCCTCTGGACGGGACGGCGGAAGTGGAATCATTCCGCGGTCGCGAAGCAGTGGCGCAGAAAGCTGTTCAGCAAGTCCTGCTGCCGTGCGATAAATGGGAGTTTGGGATTGTCCGCGAGACTGTAAAGACATACCATTTGACTTTCGGATCTCCTGCTCCTCCCGCACCCAGCCTTGCAGTTGCCCTGGAGGTAACGGCTGCATTGGCAGATACTTTATTTGGCATGGCCAGCACGCACCATCCTTGTCATAATAGGGCACAAGCATGCTTTGACCGTGTTTTCGGATGATAATCGGGGGAGCAGGAGTTTTGTGCACAACAAGCAGCAGATAGAGAAGTACGAGTCCGTAGATGGCTAGAATTGTCGATGTGGTGATCCAGTGCGAGGCAGCTGAATAGAACCATGCGAGAAGGAGAAGAATGCGATCCCAGTTTGTCATTGCCAGGAGGACAATGAGTACTGTGTTGGCGAAAAGTAATAGGGACATGGAAGAGGAGAAGATACGCGGTATGTCACACATCAGTAACGTTTGCCCCGATTTGGTGTCTTGATCATTCGTCGACTTTCTTCGAAACTCTTAAAAAATCGCGTGGTTCTGGGGTTTATTGAGAAATGTGAGTTCTACTATAGCTCAGGACCGGTTCCCGTAACTAACTGTGGGAGTCAGTTTTGATTGAGGTATAACGCAGCAGCGCAGCGGCGCCGCTGTACTTCGCCGTGTCGCGCCGTTCTTTCATTA
This sequence comes from Mycena leptocephala, assembly GCA_029378395.1. Classification (NCBI taxonomy): domain Eukaryota; kingdom Fungi; phylum Basidiomycota; class Agaricomycetes; order Agaricales; family Mycenaceae; genus Mycena; species Mycena leptocephala. Next base: position 320,204 of record JARJLF010000137.1, read on the forward strand.
GGTTGCTATCTTTATCCAAACTCGACGGAGCATCGATTAACAAGGCTATTTTGTGTAGCAGACGAACTTTCGGGCATTAAAGCCGAAATAATGGCGGAAAAACTCGTCGCAGTGGAAGGGGTGAAGCGGCGGTGTTGTACACTTCGCCGCGTCGCGCCGTTCGGCCGGTAGATTGAAAATCTCATAGTGCATTCGATGAATAATTGATCCTGTATATTGGGGCTTTGGAAAAATTGTATGAGGAAGTGAAATGCCATGTTTGAACTGAGGATTTCTGCGGGGCGCGGCGGCATTAAACATCAAGAATCTGCACAATAGGTTGAGGTCTAATGATTTTATTCAGTGATTCGAATACGTCGATTGCATCCTGTTCGTCAGGGCCGGTCTTCTCAGAAGCTATTTTGCGCGTCACTCCCGCCTATATATACTCTGTCGCATCTCCTACGTGTGGCTGTGCAGTCGGTGTTGAACTTATGAACGACGGTGGGGGAAGTTCAACATCATTTTTTTTTTTGAAGTTGGTTTGAGGGTGAGAATGGATGTAATCTGGATTCTGCCTACGACGCGCGCGCCGTCGGGCGAGAATGCAACGGACTGGACGCAGCCGCTGTGGCCCTCCATCTGGGTCACCTCAGCGCCCGTCGTCGCGTCCCAAATCCGCACGGTCCCGTCGTTTGCGCCAGACACGACGCGCACGCCGTCGGGAGAGAATGCCGCGGAGCTGACAGAGTCGCTGTGGCCCTCCATCTGTCTGGCTCACTCGACTGGACCGTGCGGATTTGGGACGCGACGGGTGCCGAGGTGATCGAGATGAAGGGCCACAGCGACTTTGTAAGCTCCGTGGCATTCTCTCCCGAGGGCGCGCGCGTCGTGTCTGGCTCACGGGACAAGACCGTGCGGATTTGGGACGCGACGACGGGCGCCAAGGTGGCCGAGATGGAGGGCCACAGCGACACTGTCAGCTCCGTGGCATTGTCGCCCGACGGCGCGCGCGTCATGTCTGGCTCAGGCGACAAGACCGTGTAAATTTTGCGACATTCTCACTTCTGGATTTTTCAGGATGGCTGGGTGGTGCGATCTCAGTGCGTGATGGGGGCAGCACAAAAATGAATCGATTGTCGTCGCGGGCCAGGCAACCGCATCGGCTGGCCTGGCCCATAGAAGAGTTGTTCCGAAAGCGAGCACTCGCACTCGGAATGGCTCATGATCTCTCTTCACGCGCCGTCTATTCCTCTGCCACAAATTACTTCATTCGTTTTTGCGATATCCATGACCTTGACCTTAATCCCACATCCGAAACTCTCAGCGTCTTCTTCACCTACATGTCGCATTACATCGACCCGCGATCTGTCGGCAATTACCTGTCAGGTATTTGCAGCGAGCTTGAGCCTTTTTACCCTGACGTTCGGAAGAACCGCAAGAGCTTATTAGTGTCCCGGACTCTAAAAGGCTGCAGACGCATGTATAGTCGGCCTATTCGCAGAAAACAGCCCCTATCTCGACATTAACTGCAAACAGTCATTGACCAGCTACCACCTACCCCCCCCACCCACGACGACCTTTTATTCGTCGCAATGCTACTGGTCGGCTTCTACGGCCTCTTACGCTTAGGCGAAATGGCAGTTCCGGATGATCCCGCGCTACGCAATCCAGCAAAATACACGCTTCGATCCTCGGTGGAATGGCTCCTCGAGGGTTTTGCGTTCTGGCTACGGTCTCATAAAACTGACCGGACCTTTGAAGGTAGCCGTGTTGTCATCATCCATCGCTCCCATGTCAGTCCCGTACCCGTTTTTCGTCGCTACCTCGATATCCGAGACCAGAAATTCCCATTCTATCCTTTTCTGTGGGTTAGAGCTGACGGATCAGTCCCTGCGCGTTCATGGTTCATGCGACGACTGCGGTATCTGATTCCCGATTCCAACTACGCCGGGCAATCTTTACGCGCTGGCGGTGCGACAGCTCTGGCTGAAGATGGGGTGCCTTTCCATCTCATCCAAGCTGCGGGTCGATGGTCTTCCGACACGTTCCAGATCTACATCCGAAAAAATCCCGCATTTCTCTACGCTCCTCTCCACCCCACGGGTCCGAAGTGAGAGTCGCAGCAGTGAGCACTCCCATTTCCTCGCACTCATCCTGGTGAACTCACGCTATCACCTCTAAGGTTGTAATCCCCCTGTGGTTGTAAAAGACTATGCTCCTCTCCGAGCATACCTCTCCTGTGGTCTAAGTGAGAGTCACAGCAGTGAGTCACACTCCCATTTCCTCGGCACCGACACATTGCCTAAGTGCGGTGCCGAGACGGCCGAATATCATATAAGTACTCCCTGGCAAGCAGTGGTCATCCCTTAGTTTTCTCCCACTGCCTTGCCAGGTGAGTCGTTCTCGTATTGGACAATGCTGCTCTTATTCATTCAACTGCCTTGAACAGCGAAGCCATTTTTTTCTCGTTACCCACCCTACATACGATTTCGTTTCATACACGGACACTCATAGTTTACTCGCGCTCATGTAATTTCCATCCCTATAGTTCTACTTCGTAGCTACGCCATCCAGACACGGCATATAGACACTGGGCTGCTTCTCCCCCTGGGAGAGCAGTTGATTTGGCTAAAAATTCCTCCTTCTTTCCCAAATATCGAAGCGGTGCTCGAGACGATTGGACGGCGCTTCCTCAGGGCTTTTGGCCCCATGATCAACCTTAAGCGCACGCGCGCCTATAAGGTTAGCATGGACCCTGGTATGTTTCCAAGTGACTCAAGGTTCTCGCCGTCTGACCTTTTGATCGCGTAGTTTAATTCTGGCCTGCGAATAAAACCAATACCGAACCTACCAACCCCAATTACGTATTACTGTCATAGCTCATGCCACATACAGTGTAACGCCTGAATACATCATCGTGATCTCATCATCACCTCGTATCTCTGCTTCTTTTCCAATTCAGCCATGATTCCCTCCTACAGCCTTGTTTTTTCGTCAGACCTCTCCTCCTCCTCCAACGTCACCCATCCCTCCCTTCTTTTCCAATGCCACCCCAGGTGCTGCATCTGGTTTTGAGGATCTCCATGGCTGGGCAGCTCGACTGTTTGAAAGTGTTGATAATGCCGTTCGCCGGCGGCTAATTTTTTTCTCAGTCCCCCAGAGCACTCATTCCATGACTACGAGGTCACACGTTTCAAAATGCTGGCATAGCCCACAATTTGCTGAACTCAATTGATCCGTCCAAAAACGGGCTCAAAACACCCTGTTGCATTATTTTCCGCCACCACCGTAAGACCTTGTCTCACTCCCAGCGCACTCAAACCTCATCGGATTTTCAGGTTTTTGCGGGCAAACCTGCGCGGAATTTGCCTGGTGGTTATCACCGGGCGGAGGGCCGGGCCAAAAAGAGGGCTTTGCTGATGTGGAATTGTAATAGTCACGTGTTTGGAAATGGGAGCGCTCAGTGCTATATAATTAGAGCAATTGGCAAACTGAAGGCGTGAATCAAAAAATTGCCGTTTTGGGCATTTTCTGATTCCTGCGACCGATTTGCCCATATCTCTATGAGTTCTGCGCGGATTGAGATGAGACATAGCTTGATAATTCGGGGTAATTCGTGCGCAATTAGTGATAGAAAAAAAGTTGCGAAACTATTTTATCGTCGGTGAGAAGGGTCTGGGGGTGATTTTGGGGGTCAATTCAGTCTACTGGTATCCAGGCATACAAAAGTAGGCTCATTTTAAAGCTCTCATTCAGGGGAGCCTTCTGACTGAGTTTGAAAATAAATTCACGAGCCATTCGGGATACAAAAGTCAGATGGTGTCACACATGACCAAAGTCCGATGTTCACCCGGAATTCTTGCGTGAATCTATTGCTGTTCTGACCTACATATACCCGATGGGTGGAGTGATAGATGCTGCCTCTCAAATGCCTGCCCACAAGAAGAAGAGAACCAATGTCTCTGGCCTCAGAAACCAGGGATCCAATAGATCCTCACCAGCTGTCTCTGCTCCTACTGCCCCTCCATCTCCAAGTCCGGAGCCTGCAGGACCCTTATTTGGTGCTACTCCGGATCAGAGTGACTCAGAGACTGCTACAGATGATGAAGAGCAGTGCACCATGTTTGACAGTCTTCGCAATGACTGGGAAGCTGAGGAGAGGGCACTAACTAATTCAGACATTGACTCAGAGCTGGGTTCTGATGCAGACTGGGACATGGATGATGAAGAGGGGCTGGAAAGCATGAAAGCACTTGCTCGACAGGTAGATCCAACCGACGATGGAGAGTGGCTGCCCCCAAAACAGGTCCGAGAGAATCTGCAAAAGAGAGGTGAGTGTGTTGAACTTCTCTCATTTATTTTTTCCAACCCTTTGAATGCATTCCCAAATTTCATTGTGAATTGAACCCAATTGAGATGGTATGTTTAGTTTGATTTATTCACGGCATCTGCTGACATCTCCTCCAGTACTGGGGTTGGGTCAAATATCGCTTCCGAGAGGAGGACAAGCCTAAATTTGAGGATGCAAAGCAGGCAGCTATCAAGTATCTGGATGCTTGTAACGCAGAAATCATCCGGTGCTTTATCAACCGGACATGGAGATGGATGGATGCCTATCGGCATGGCCTGACTGGGGCTGCTGCAGTGTGGGCAGTCAGACGTCAGAGTGCCCATCGCCAAGCCTCCAAGCGTGCCGCAGCAGCTTTGGATGCATCGGCAGTGTCGGCAGGGAGTAGGTAGGTCACCGGAGGCCAAAAGGGGTACACACAATTTTGTTCCGACTGGCCAAAATTTTGGCCAAACGTAATCCCTCGTCAAAAAAATCAGAAAAATGGTATATAGGCTTATTTTAGGGTGCTGAATCTGAATCTGAAGTCCGTTTTTTAATTGAAACAAAACTCCGGCCACTAGCCGAGTTGATGTCTTTGACTGTCCCCTATTGTATTCAAATGACCTAGATTTTTGTGAGGGAAGAATTTTAGTATCTCAGGTCATCGAATGCCCGCTAAATGATCGCCTTTTTTGTGACTGTGCCATGTAATACTACCTACACCTACCTGTAATTCTCGGGGACAGTCGATGCGGGATTCGTTCGACTTTCGAGAAATGTGGGAGATAGGCCAAATAAGTGCAAACATTGACTGACCAGATTTTTCAGCGTGCAGAAGTGGAATGGGTAGATATTTTAGGCTGGAATCATGTTACTCCTCAGCCCATGAGTCCTCCGGGAAGTGTTCAGGTAATTTAACCCCCGGCGACTACTGCTGTGCAATATTTTCCGGATTTTCCAATGTTAGCCCGAACGAGCAGGCGGATATCCATTGGAAACTCGCACCATTTTGTGCTCACATCGCCGCCAATTCCCATATACTGGTACGAAGATCGGTCAGGCTGCACAGCAGCACCTCTCGATGGATGGGCGGCCTTTCTGAGATCAATTCCTGCTCGAAGCAATTCAACATATCTGCCAAACCCTTTCCTGATTATTTGTCGTATTCTCGGACTGTGAGCCTGTCGAAGGGCCGACGAAGAAGGCAGAGAAAGATGCGTTTGCAGAAGATCTTGTGATGATTGTGCAGCATCCCAACTGCTCTGTCATCTAGCCAAAAACCAGCCGCGAAATGAGTACATAGCTCCAATGAGTTTGGAGCCGTACTGAGGGGTCACGAGTTTCAAAATGTGGACAGGGCATGACCATGGCTCCCCAATGGCTTGGTGGGGATGCACATCAATTCAATCAACAAATCACATTAATTGAATTGAAACAAGTGAATGGTTTGCAAGGCATAGCTCATCCAAAAATGCTCGGATTTGAATGGCAACTTGTTTTCTGGAATTCCGACTAAATTCTGGGTAGGATTGTCCTCAAGACCAATAGGTTTGGGGCAACAATTGAATTGAATCAAATGGTTTGCAGGGCATAGCTCACGCAAGTCGCAAGACCACTTTGCGAGGCCCGCGCCAATCAGTGCTCTACATTTTCAAACACGTGACTCTATTGCTCGCACTGCAAGCCATTACATTTCACGCGTCACGCTCGAGCTTTTTTATTGCGGCAATAATTTTTTCTTAATTTATCAGATTTTCTTGGTCCCCAAAACGTCGGGGTCCGTCTCGAATTAAACGAAATAATACAGTATTCTCACTGTATAAGCTATCTGGAGTGATTTAGTGACCAATTCTCAACCAATCCTAACGGTCGGGGGCCCCATTTTGAAGTTAGCCATAGGTCGGCAACGGATTCCGATGCCGACTAATGCCGAGGCACCGGTTGACAGCTCCGTGTGTGTTACTGGTGGGGGTCCAAATCTTAGTCATAATCAGTGTTCCATTGATCTTACGTCACTTTTCTTCTTCATCTTGTCTTACACTTACACTACGACAATCTAGAGTGCTAGAACCTCGGGCCGGATCAAAAGCACTCGTGGGGATTCCACAGCAACAATTTGAGCCCTGGCTGTGATATTCTCGTGGGGATCCACAATTAAAGTTTGATGGTAAAAGCTTAAATTCATCAAGTGTTTCCTTATCCCTGCCAAATACAGCCGAGATTGTTTGATTTCCCATGCCTCTGGAGAAATGTGGCTTGGTATGAAGAGCTAATTGCATGCCGCAAATTGCCAGATGATACCCACCACTATTCTGAGCAGCCCTGTCGGATTCACTGCGTTTAGGCCCTTCCTAGACTTAGCTGAGTCTAGGCCACTTAGACATAGCTATACAGACCCCTCTGTCTAGGCCACTAGACACAGTCTGTCTAACTCTGTGAAGGTCTGTCTAGCTCTGGGTAGGTCTGTCTAGCTCTGAGTAGGTCAGTCTAGGTGTGTTTGGGTCAGTCTAGGTCAGTGTAGTGGCCTAGACAGAGCTAGCATATGTGGCAATTCTCTCACAAGAACATGACCCTGGATGTTTGGGTCAGCTTCTGCAATACCACTACCAACGTGGGCATGCATCAAATGATTCGAAATTAAAGGTGATGGTTCTGAAAATATCTGTTCAGTCACAGCCCGAACTCACACGCACTGTCATGTCACTTGGAACGAATTTCTTACCAGCCCGAACACAAGGACAACTACTAAAACCCAAATTCAGGTCAATTCAGATCTGGCTAGGTACCTAGACAGACCTACAATCAGCTACACTGACCTACACCGAGCTAGCCAGAGGACCCAAACAGACCCAAACACAGCTAGACAGGGGCTACACTCAACTAGCCACAATCTGTGTCTAGAAGGCTAGACAAGGTCTGTGTAGTGGCCTAAACATACCCAAACACAGCTAGACAGACACTACACTCACCTAGACACACTGAGTCTAGGGGGCCCTTAAACGCAGTGATTGAAATTGTCCAAGCTGCTTTGCTTGTTAAACCAGAGGTCATGGAGCTCACCATATCCGTGGCAGTGTTGGAATCCTGTGAGGAATTTGTTCCTGTTTGCTTCCCCACTCAGCCGCTCAGCCCTCATCCAGTCACGTGCGAAACCAAGAATTGCTTCGCGGCGCTCGCAATCATCTCCACAAAATTTCCCATGGTTAGCTGCACCAAATTGACAAATGATGAAAAGAGAGTTGGATCCAAATGGCTGGCTGGGGCAAAATCGCCAGCCATCTGGTGGCTCGAATGGCTGCAGCACAAACACTCTATTAGCCGACCCCGGGCCGGGCGAAAAAGGGAGGTGGGGCGACCGCAGTGGTATCAAAATCACTTTCACATGATCCACTCAACATACTGAGAGATTCAGCGAAGGTTTGTTTGTCTACCTTCGTTTTACGATTTTGCGGACTCTTTGAGAGAGTAATTGTGAGGTTTGATGAGTACTCGACTGCTGATTGCTCCAGTTTAACAAGGAATACCAACAACCACCAACCTATAAGCCGACTAAAGGACTTTTGATACTTTTTTTCCAGAGGTGTTATGCTAGAACCACATTCACAAGTGCCGGCAATCGAATGGGAACTTATGGCACCACAGAGAGCCACCCTCTATGAAGCAAAACGTATCAATGGAGGCTCAAAGACAAGTAGGACGGCAGAATACTTCGGGCGAGCTCTCGTATACCACGGAAATGATCTTCAAATTAGGGCTGCAAGAGTGACGGTCTTATACACAGCACGCAATGACATTATAATTTATTATATGGCGTGCAATTGTAATTGTGAGCATGTTTGCATTGCACCTGTTCAAATGCCTCGATATTGTGTCTCAGCCATCCTAATGCAATCCTGAGAACCCTCTTTGAAAGGAAAAACAGCATTCCTGGATAGACGGTCTTATACACAGCACACAATTACAATATAATTTATTATATGGGGTGCGATTGTAATTGTGACCACGTTTGCCATGCACTTGTTCAAATGCCTCGATATTGTGTCTGAGCCATCCTAATGCAATACTGAGAATCCTCGTTGAAAGGAAAAACAGCATTACCGGATAGACGGTCTTATACACAGCACACAATTACGATATAATTTATTATATGGGGTGTGATTGTAATTGTGAGCATGTTTGCATTGCACCTGTTCAAATGCCTCGATATTGTGTCTCAGCCATCCTAATGCAATCCCGAGAACCCTTTTTGAAAGGAAAAACAGCATTCCTGATAGACGGTCTTATAAACAGCACGCAATGACAATATAATTTATTATATGGCATGGGATTGTAATTGTGGCCACGTTTGCCATGCACTTGTTCAAGTGCCTCGATATTGTGTCTCAGCCATCCTCATGCAATCCTGAGAACCCTCGTTGAAATTAAAAACAGCATTCCTGGATAGACGGTCTGATGCATAGCACGCAATTATAATATAATTTATTATATGGCGTATGATTGTAATTGTGACCGCGTTCGTTATGGGAACAGCCCCCAAATTGCAGATATTAGTTACTATGGCGGATACAACGGACATGTGCTCACAACAAATAGACTATAATTTCAGTTTCTAAATTTTTGCTTGAACCAGTGACTCACCTTACCTGCCGAGGGGATCATCAAAGCCAAGTGGCACAGCCGAGACCATTACCGAGAGTCCAAGATAAATTTCCACCTCATCCTTCTCGTAGGCACGCACAGTTGAGGATGGTGCTACATTTTGGGGTGCTATTGTCATGGCGAAACACCACTCGTCGCACCGGTAGCGGACGTATTTTGGGGCAAATATATTTGAATACACCTTGGTCCATATCATATTATGTTCCTATCATATCGTAGCGTATTCACTGCATATTGATATTCATCTCCCGGCCCCAGGCCATATCGTATTTGTATTTGTTCTGAATGTATACAAGAATTCATCTAGCTATATGTTCGGTTCATTGGGTACCCGAATGAATTGCATATATAGCTAAACAATGTACAGTGACTGCTGCTCTATACACGCCGTCGCATAATGCCGCCGCGACTGGACGAGAAACGAATGGTGACTTGACACTTGATGTGTGATCATCAATTGATGATCAAACCCTCTTGTTCTCGAACGTCGATGGCGCGGTGAGACGACTGGCACCAGGGCTTTCTGAAGGCTCAGGCATGGAACATTGCCTCTGAGCTGAATTTTCTGATCTCATGGAGCTGGTTGCCATTGCAGGCTGAAACTTGGTATCAAATCATCTGGCTGCCTTTCGTGAACTGTGCTGGAAATACCGCAGCCTCTCGACGGCGCCTCAAGTTCTCCCGTTTCTGAAGCTCGATAATTTACCCCTGAATCAATCATGGTCACCGAAGCTTTAATCTCCTGGCCGCATTCGTTGCGCCTAATTTAATCGCCTGCCAATGAAGAGCTGTGCTTGGGGAACTGGAATCGGGACAATCTGAATCTGAACGCAAAGCTTCAACCGCAGGGCACCGGAAATCGGCGATTTGGGTACATAAGCCGACGGCGCCGCTGCCACTGCCCCTGATAATCAGTCGCGAATACCAAAGTGGCGCCATTCTAACGACCATCATGGCGATTTTCATCGGGTTTAAATGATTATTTACTCAAGTCTAACAGGCGCGCCTGGTTGGATCTAGCAAGAACATCGCACCCTTTCCGTGCCGGGGTCTTACACCTGGGGCGCTGAATGGATAGGCTGCCGTATTCCTGCTGCGCGGCCCACGACGCAAGCAGCGTACCGCCCCGCGCGAGTGGACCGATCCGCCGATCGTTAGTCTGGGTACCGCGTCTACCCGGCGAGCATAAAAGGCCAGGGGAAATATGGGAGCTACAGCTCTCTCACTCCTGCCATTTACTACCCGCCAGGTGCGTTCTCTCATTTTCCTACTCATCTCTCTCTCATTATTCTGATGACTAATGCTCGCCAGCATTTAAATTCTTCGCACCCACCATCCCATCCCTAGTGCATTCCTACTTAGTAGCTTACTCCCTTGATTTGATTTGATTTGATTTGAATTTCTAAGTTACGCTATACCTGGCCAGAAGGGCTATGTAGCAGTACCGCCATGCGGCATGGGTACGTGAGGTGGTTAGCTAAACGTGAAGGTGGAGAGGGACTATTTTATAGAGACAATGAAGCTATGAAGAGAAAGAATTTAACGTAATTGCGAAAGATTGAGCGGGAAAGGGACTATGGATGGGTTGGGGAGACACGACAGGCTGTTGCTAAGGTATACGGTTGGGGCGGATGAGTCTCGGTAAAGGAAAGGGAGAAGGAAGTTAAGGGAGGGGGCGAGTATAAGGAAGGGGGAAGGCGGAAGTCTTGTCAAGGGCGACTTGGAGTTCCCGTTGGCGAGCGGCAAGTGACAATGCAAGCTCTTTACGCTTCGGGCACGAGTAAGAGTCGGCTCGGTGTTTGCCCTGGCAGTTGACACATGCAACAGGACCGCTGCACGGTGAAGAATGCGATGCACATGCAGGTTGCGCACAGGTAGGACAGCACGGATAAATTCGACCACAAAGGGGGCAATTTTCATGTCAGAAGCATAACGTAGTATACAATATACCCACGAAAGTAGCCTTATAAGGAAGGCTTTCCAACACGAGTCTCATGCGTCATGGATCAAAACCCGTTTCAGTTTGCGGGAAAACGAACACCTAAAACAGAGCTTAAAAATACATTTTAAAGACTCGGAACCTTCTGAGGACATTAACTGCCGCTGTGGCGAGGTGGTCCAAACACGCGAGCATCTGCTACGCGAGTGCCCGCAGTACGCGGACCAACGACATATCCTGGAAAAGGTGGTGAGGGACGTGTCCCTGCCCGAAATACTGGGCACACGGGAGGGCATAGCCGCCTTGGCCGAATTCCTCGAGAAGTCGGGTGCATTCACGAAGAACGGCAAACCACGACATGCGATAACCATCCCATCCTTTGACGACGAACCGGTCCCACAGATGTCTGATGATGACTCAGACGATGGTCGTTAGGCGCCCGGGACGCGCCGAACCCCAGCCGCAAGCATGCGATGTACACACCCGTATAACAGAACAAGGCACCCCCGCGTGTAAGCTGGATGACGGACGATGCAATAAGGTCCGTTCGTTACTAGCATATGATCCCACGCGATACCCATCTCGAACGTAAAATGCTTCCCAAGGGCCCGATAGCAGGATAATCGTAGGAGAGTGCCGCTGGCGATAAGGCCGGATCCCAGAGCAAGTAATGGTGTAACCCGGAGGTCATCGAGGTTCGAACCAAACGATAGCACTGAGGCAATTAATTCTCTGTGACAGCGCGGACTCGGAACCGAGCTGTCCGACAATAATCACTGCAAACCAGTAAAGTCCCTGTTGATAACCAGTCAGTTCAATATTCAGTTACATATAACCGGCAGCCACCTTCTGAGCATTACAGAACAGGGGAGAGATTAGAGTAAATTCCAACTTCGTGGGATCTATGCGTTTTTGGAAAGCCACCGGCGGGTGCGGAGGTGTTGAAGCTGCATGCAATCCCAAAGTAGCACCAAAAATGAACGGCAACTTGAAGAGGGACATCAGTAAATGCATAGTATATCAGCCGAGAGCTTGAATGGCGGAGCGGTGAAGGCCACCCTCACTCCCACCCGCATTCAAAGCCCCACGCCTGACTGGCCACGAACCGCGCTCCCGCAGTTCCATTTACAACGGACGCGGTGTCGTCCAGAGATGTTCTGATAAACAGGACACATCTAAGACCTTCCCAATAGTCGGATAGGTTTTGGGACTGGATCACCGACAGCAGGAAGGCGAACGTATCGGCGATAAAGTGGGGGGATACAATGGCCATTAAAACCTTCCGAAATACCTATAATGATCGGTAAGTGCCGGAATAGTGAGCAAGACTGACTCCTCAGAACATTTTATTTCGGCTTCCCGCTAAACGCGAGGCTTTGAAGCTCTCCCCGCCCAACACGGCATGCACTCGGCCAACAAACGCGGATACAATCGCCCATCACGGGGTTCGGTCCCAGGCTCAATTCAGTGTTGCGGTGTGGGGGTTTCAGCCTTGCAAAAACAAGAAGCGTAAGCCAGCGCGGAACGCGCAGTTTTTTTGGGCTCAGAAGTGGATCTCCTGGCGCGGGAGGTGGGCAGGACGTAGAGCGGAGTTTGACGCGAATTTTCATCCGCCAATATGCGGCCGGTTGCAAAGCGACCTTACCGGCGCCACCAGCGAGCTTCGTCTAGCGCGGGACCGACCTCCGGTGCAAAACTTCCCTCTCTCAGAGGACCGCCCACAAGGCAATTGCTTTTTTGGGACTGTTGTGAGAGATTTTCTGGGTTAAATTCCGTCAAATCCCCCAAGAGCGCTCTTTCATTACAGACGGTGTATTTGAAACGCTCACAAAATATGTGGAATGTTTGTCGCAGCCAGAGGACCGCCCACAAGGCGATTGCCTTTTTGGGACAGTCGCGAGAGCTTTTTCTGGGTTAAATTCCGTCAAATCCCTCAACAGTGCTCTTTCGTCGCAGACAACGTATTTGAGACGCTCACAAAATATGTGGAATGTTTGATTAGATTAGATGTGATCAATAAGCCGATGGCAGACATTTTCGCACATGAAAGTGAGTGGCCGGCTTGAACATCAGAGGACAGGATCCTCCGATCACTCACCTCTTGAGTTCCGAGCATTTCCAGCAGCCTCGGGATCACCCGGCAGTTTTACGTCGCAGCAGGGACGTTCTCGAAGTTCAGAGAACCCAGACCAGAGCGAGGAACACGAGCCCGTACCCAAAACTTGTTTAAATCACTTCCCAAAAGCCCCGAAGTGTCGGATTCGGAGCCGGAGGCAGATATTCAAGCCACGTCGGAAGCAGAGCTCAGAAAACACAAATTCAGATGGTGCATAAGAGTCTTGCTTCTGGCCAAGTTTTAAGTTGTCTTCTCTAGGTCCACCGCCAAGAATTGAAGAAATACCGGATGAGGGAGTTTTCCCCCGCACCGCTCGCGTACACGCAGATCCCCCCGCCAATTCTCCTGTCCCTGGGTCACCCTCTATTACCGCCAAGGATGCGATGCCATTGCCCGCGGATGTTGTGGATGTGGTGAACGAGCCCGAGATGGAGAAGCGAGACGAACCCGAGGATGCAGGTTCGGGTGCGGAGGACCTGGCCGAGGTGGTTGTCGAGGCGCCGCCAGTGCCGAGGACGCGCAGGCTGCCCCTGCGTTTCGAGGGGATGAGAGACGAGCGCGCGAAGCTACCAAAAGGTCGATATCAGTGCAAGGCAGCACCAGAAACTGTGGACGCACCTGAGCTTGAGGAGGAGGAGGAGTTCCAAGCTCAGGCTCGCGCTGCTCGAGTCCCAGAGTCCGCGATCCCCTTCCCGTTGACGTTCCGGCAGGCAATGGCAAGTGCAGATTCCGAGGAATGGGCGAACGCGATGGAAGCCGAATTTGGGTCGCTTGTGGACACTGGGACCTTCGATTATGTCGACGCGCCAGAGGGCCGGAGTTTCCTACGCTACATTTTGGACGGTAAACGATGATTCTACGGCTCGTACTCATCCTCGGAGTATTACCAAAAGTAACCGAGCATTTGCTTGCGCAGCTGGATAACCTTGAAATTGTAAATTCTCGTGGACATATTATGAATCTACAGTAATCTAAGGTAGGTTAAACCAGTCCAGCTCAAGTCAACATGTCCCGGATGTAGCGGAATGTTAGATTCCGGAAATCCTGGTATTTCCGCATTTACACCTTTTCAGATCACATTCTTCAAAGTGTTTAGACCTCTAAAATAGTGTTACCTGCGAAGAAATACACACCCAAAATTTCAGTGAATAGAGTCCATCCCATAGGTCTACAGATGGAAAATAATCTGAACGAAAGTTACACCTTGGAGGAGAAAAAAAGATTGTTTGCCAATTTTGATGTAAGCCAGAAGCAATCACCGGGTCTTTCTCTTATATATAGGTAGGGGATACTTGGGAGAATTCTGAGACACCAGGCCTCCCGACAAATTGTCCTTACTCGTATGAAATTTGCGCAAAACACAGTGCTCGGTTACTTTTGGTAATACCGAGTATGCGCAAGAAAGTATATAGGCACGCCGAAGCCGAAAGCACCAAAGGCCCAGGAAACGGAACCAGCATCTGCCCCAAAATCGCAAAAGAAAAAAGGAAAAGGGAAGGTGGAAGGCAGGGTGCATGCTCGAAAATCAGGATATATGCGCCCCAAACACCGACGAAAGGCGCTCCCACTCAAAGCTCCGCCCGAAAGCCACTGCGTTGAGGCCCCCCGTAGGCCAAGGTCTGACGAGGTTGTCCGAGCTCGGATTACATCGGACTACGTTGCACTACCTCTGACGAGGTCATGTAGTCAGGGGTTCGTAGGCGACGGTCTGACGAGCTTGTCCGAGCTCGGGTTACGTGGGTGTACGTCGCGTAGTCATGGCTATGACTACGTGCGACTATGTCTGCCTATGGCATGTAGTCGCGGCTCGTCCATTGTTGACCTCAACTTTTCATCCTTTTCTTTGTGAAATGTGACAGCCTGTTGTCCCCAGTCCTCTTTGCAATCCCGAATACTAATGCAAGGTGCTATTTTAAATGCTCGGCATCTCACTGACCTGAGCACGGATCACTTCAAAACCGGTTACTCGGCTACTAACTGAACCAAAACTGAACCTTGAAATGTTGTCTCGGATGAAGTCCCAAGTCTCAGGAAAAAATATAGACAATTCACCGTTGGTCAGGCCGATCCGACCTCTGCCTACGTGCGTAGTCCGAAGTAGTCGCAGGTAGTCCGAGGTAGTCCGAGGTAGGACAACGGAGGCCGAAGTGCGCCTTCCGAGGTAGGACAACGGAGGCCGAAGTGCGCCTACAAGGCGTAGTCCCAGGTAGTCTAATACCTATGACTACCCTCTGACTACGACTGTAGTCACACCCTTGTCCTACGGGGGGCCTCAACGCAGTGAGCACGATATATGCGCGCCAAACCCCATATATGCGCCCTCGCTCAGTCCCGCAGGCCCATTCACGACCTCCACTCGCAAAATCCAATAGATAGATGAAGAAACAAACGCACCTGCCCCAACGCCCTTGCCGCTGCATCCGCGCTGCCGAACGTAAGCACAGCGTAGCCCGGGTTGATGGGCGTCGCGCCTCCATTCGCGGCAGTGTTGTACGAGCTGCTGGAAGGCGCCGGCGCAAGTATCCCCGCATCCCAGCGCATGAGCGCACACACTTGCCGCACGTATTCGGTATCTATCCACGGCTCGAGGTCTGTCCAGAAGAGTGCAGGGAGCGGGGTGAGCGTCACCCTCGTATTGGTGTTACTCACACCCGGTGTGTTCATATTCGTGTTCTCGCTGAGGTACATGGTGGGGTGTGTGGAGTTGGCCGCCCCTGGTTAGTGGGTGAGGTTAGGGTTGACGCTGGTTGGTGTTCTTTGAGTTAATATCTAGCTTTTTGGCTCAGCACCGCGCATACATCCATGTGAGACAAACAATATTGATGCCCGTACCCTCGTCAAAATTGTGAGACACACTCGCACTGGCAAGTGAACGTTGAACTTGAATATGGAATTTTTATGGAAGTGAGGGGGTATCAGGCTGGTGAATTACTATCGGTTAATCGGTCGTATATAAGGCAACGAGTCGAAGGGCTGTAGAGGCGCTGCCAATAGCTGTACGAGCACAGCCCAAAGCTTCATGCCCAGTGAAAACCTGTCTTGGGAGGGCTATCTTTGTCATCACAAGAAGTAACCAGAATGGGTGCAATTCTGCTTTCCTTGGGGTAGAAAGCTGAGATTAATCAATTTTTATTTTTTTGATCAAGGCTGTGATTTTTCCCTCATTTAATTTATTCATGTAGGCTCGTAGGATGGCCTGCGATCCGTGAAATCTTGTGTGTGTTCTCCAACATATTATTACTCATATCTTAAGCAGATGTACTGATTTTATGTGTACCTGTTTACAGGCTTCCTTTTCTCTCACACGCCAATTCCCGGGATACGACTGTTTGATTTCGACGGAGCACAATAAAATAGCTATAAATCAACTAATGTATCATAGATTCCTACTGTTGGTTCATCTAGAGCTGGCATCAAGGAAATCCTCGTCAGGCCCTCGAAGCGCAGGTAAACCAATTGCGGTGACATAGTGATCTCGGAGAAACGTCGGAGACGGTCCGAGGTTGCCGAACACAAAACAAGAATGACACATCAAGTCAAGAGCATTTGGATGCGAATAAATTCTGCTCTGGGCCAAAAAAAATCAGAAAATTCAAATGAGGAAGTGGGTGAGAGCTCTGTCTGCTGAGGTGCAAATAATTTTCTAACAAGTTTCTCTTACTGT
The DNA here is from genome assembly GCA_029378395.1 of Mycena leptocephala. NCBI lineage: Eukaryota > Fungi > Basidiomycota > Agaricomycetes > Agaricales > Mycenaceae > Mycena > Mycena leptocephala. The sequence goes on from JARJLF010000137.1 coordinate 336,894, forward strand.
AATTTGGGATGACCAATTTGCTTTGACAGATTCTTTGTTTGTCCTTGTAGCAAAAGAGATCGCAATCAACCAAGAGCTCCCCTCCGTAAGTACACTAACTGGGCAAAATAGTTGTCTCGGAGTATTTTCAGCATTGGAGGCCGATTTCCGGGAGATATAGGGACTTTAAGACATACCTTCCGCAGTCCGCAGAGTGAAATGTTCGAGATGGGATTAAGAGGCCTCTTAAATATTTTCAGAATTTTATCGCATCATTCTGCTTCGATATGCCATCAATTGTGTTGAAACAGCAAAAACCCAATTTTTGCAACTTGATCTGTGGTTTCTTTCAGACCAATCTGAATTGACTGAATTGTAGTCCAGGATATGAGGACTCATTATGCAAAAAGAACCATGGGAAAAATATACAGGCAATTGGTCAGTATAGAGCTCGCAAAATGCCTAAAAATGCCCAAAATGGCAGTAAAACCTCAAAAAGGGCTGTTTTTGACCATTTTGTAGGCTCTGTAGTGTCCGATTACCTGTATATTTTTGCATGGTTCTTTTTGCATAATGGGTCCTCATATCCTGGACTACAATTCAGTCAATTCAGATTGGTCTGAAAGAAACCACAGATCAAGTTGCAAAAATTGGGTTTTTGCTGTTTCAACACAATTGATGGCATATCGAAGCAGAATGATGCGATAAAATTCTGAAAATATTTAGGATGCCTCTTAATCCCATCTCGAACATTTCACTCTGCGGAAGGTATGTCTTAAAGTCCCTGTATCTCCCGGAAATCGGCCTCCAATGCTGAAAATACTCCGAGACAACTATTTTGCCCAGTTAGTGTAGCTAAACCTACGGTTCAGCCCATGATCTTCGCTTGTTGAGCGGGGATTTTACCCGCCTCCGGGATCTGACCCCAGGCCCATGCGATCAGCAGGAATACCCAAGCGTACTCCCGTTATTCCGTGCCGCACCTAAGCAGGGGCTCTCCCCCACTTCCACCCATCTCCCTGGCTCTTAGATTCTCCCATGGTCCCAAGCTCGCACTATACAATCTGCTCGGATGCTTGATGCTGCAGAATGCTCCATCATTATGAGTGAAGCAGTACCCTGATGGACTTTACCTCGCGCATATGGGACAACGATTTTGCATCGATGGCGGCAGTCCGAATGCTGCCGAATCTGATAGACCGGTGACCGTCTGTCTATGAATTCTGTCGATGACAAGGCAGGAGTTCCCAGACACCTGGCTGGTTGGACTTTGGTTGCAAATCAATTCAGGTGAAAAGGTGTTCCCACTCGGCCCCGTTACCAACGGGCATATATATGTTCAGGTTATTTGGGGTCCAGTCGTCATCGTCGTCGGTAGGAGGGGCAAGCTTCAGAGGCAGGGAAGAGCCACCGATGGCTGAGCCAGTGAGCTATAGGACTCGGAAAAACTCTCGCGAGTTCTCAGGCCCAACAAAGAGATCGACCAGTCGGATGAGGCGAATACGGAAAAGTGCTTTAACGAGGGTGCGAAAAAGGTGGAGGTGTGACTCAGCGCAATCACAGTGGCCAAGGTGCAGGCCTCCAACAGGTGATATAGGATGAGCTCGTGGCAAGCAAGGAATGCTGCCGTCTGAACGTGGGCGGCAATGGAGCGCAAGTCGTATTGCCTGTCCATGCGGGCACGTTTGTTTTTCCGCTGGGTTTTGAGTTTTTTTGTGGCGAGCGTCATTGAATGATTTTAACCTTTCCATCTAGTGTTGGGAAAGATTTACCCCACAAACTCCCTGCGCAAACGATTCAATTTCCCATATCACATCAGCCCTTGATCTTACAGCGGGGTGGGGAAATTCAGAGGGGGCCCATCGATACTGTGAGTCTGTTCGATTAGCCTTTGCTCCAGTGCTCTAAGATAGAAGTGGTCTTTCAGCCTTTACAACGCTGACCGGCTGCTAAATGGTCAATGGGCCATTGTCAACGAGCTCTTTGGGTGGAACACAGCCCGTGGCCTGATCCATTCAGTGACCTGAATTGTGAGTGAATTTGCAGGGGACTCTATGGGTACTAATTTCCGAAAACAAGACTGAATGGCCGCTGAAGAACCTTCATTCCGATCTGTTATTCGTACCAGAACATTCTCCAGTGTGATGCCTTTACACTCGAGCCGGAGACGGTTACAGTGCACTCGAAACGTAGTCTTACTCATTGAGATCGACAGTCGATACAATTTTTGAACGTTCAAATGCCACCACAATGATAGCTCCCGATTATAATTCTCGAGAGTCGAATTGGCCTAACCTTCGAACTTGCAAAGGATATTTTTTTTTGGCAAACTTGAATCACATTTATATGCAGCAATATACATGCCAGATGCAATTCCCCGAGGTATTTTGAGCGGCACAAAAATCGCTGGGTTATCTCGATCAGAGATCATATTTGTTCCTGCTTTGTTTCACAGTTGATAGGTCATCATCCTGCTCCATCTCAATCAATTCCTCCCAGTCAGTGGGCTCTGCCGCAAAGCGCGCTACCTTGTTATTTTTTTGAGGTGTGCGAAAATGGGCCAGACGTGCTCCGAGCTAAATCCGAAAAGAGGTGACATCTCGGATTTTTCGGCCGCCCACCTCTTGCTCGGCCCGGCTGGGAGCCGGGATCGTCTCATTGCCGCTACCGTAAGGTACGGGTCTTAGAGAGCCTGATTTTACGTTTTTGCAGTAAATCACATTTTCGTCAGCAGGTCTACTAAATCTTATGTGACGGTCGACTGGATTCTGTCATCTGGCATTCCTACTCAACAATCTGTAAACTCTGGTATTTTGACCCTTCCTTCTGGCGACTCTGTCTGCTCCATGCATATGGAACTGTGTGTTTCTGCCAGTCTCCCCTATGCTCTCGTTCTAGGCCGCTTGTGTCGGCAAACCCTTCCACACGCTTCTTTTCATCTTTCTTTGGGCATCTTTCACACTGGCCAGCAGCCGAGAAGTGCTTATTTAATCTATTTCAATGCTTTTTGTTCTAACCTGCTTCCACAGCACTGTCCTACTATCCTGCTTTGAATACGTCCGGGATGAATATTGATATACCAGCGCCAGTTGCACGACATCATTTCTACGTAAGTGTTTGTTCCTGAATCCCATCTGTCTCAATACTCATATTTGTACCAGGTCCCGGATGTAGCTGTGCCTGTGATGAGCCTATGGTTTGTTGCTGTCCCTCTACGTCCGGTTTTCGACCACCTGACGCATTCACGACTTCTATGACATCTTTGAATTTACTGCACGGTATTTTTCTTGGACATCATTCTACATGTTCCCGCATATCTATAATGCAATGTCGCCGTATTCTACTACACCACATTGCGACCGGGGCATGTGTGGACTATGTAGTTGATGCTTCTGTCTCTCCACGGCCAGATCGCTCGGCCTTCCGTGCGCTGTCCTATGATTTTGAGTCTGCTGCTGAGATGTCGAACACTGTAGTGGTCTACTGTGCACGTTTCAACACGTAACCTGGTTTTACGGTTTTTTTGGGGCCAGGTTCGAACCCCCCCACCACCGAGAAGAAAAACACTTTTGACACTTTTCGGCTTCTCCACTGCCGATTCCCGAGCTTTGGCCTTGCGTGGACCCTTCTTTCGCGATGTTCCGCGATCCTCGATCACCATCATCTCCTCCATCAACAAATTCCATCTTATCTTCGGATGTCAGCAGGAAATCACCCATCGGCCGGCATATTCCAACTCCGCAGTACTGCGTTCATACCCGAAAAATTCGCTGCCACCCCGGCTGCACAGTGCAGCATTACTAGGCAGCGGTTTATCCCAGTGGATGTTGCCTGGGAGTTTTGATCGGGTCCAAACAAAGGAGCCGGAAAAATCACTGCACTGGGCCGAGAATGGGAATTGTGTCAGTCTGGGTTCTAAATAGGATCAGAAGAAGTTGGGGCAGGGTGCTGGTTGGGCAGGGGTCTGGGACATGAAGTCGGGCCGGGTTCAAAGAATAAAGGCCGGGATAATTATGATATTTCGGGAGTTCCCCGGATGTTAAACAGGTGGCGCAGCCATGGGACTGGGTTCCATCATCCAGTCATGTGTTCGAGTAGAAAAGATTCCCCAGAGCAGCACAATAGAGTAGTGAACAATAAATAGCAGGAGTTATCTCTACCATATGCCTTAGGCACAAAGGAGAATAAACAAGGATTCAAAAAAATAAAAAATAAAAAAGATGACAAAAGTATCGGCTGAGGTCGGAGGATGAAATTTGACAGCGGAGTTTGAAGGCTTCGGACAGACAGACAGACACACGTAATTTTATAAAGGTGATAGATGGAATATTATTCAGTATAGCAAACAAACGTAGCGCTGGCGAGACGGAATGAGACAGAGTGACGAGTAAACACATACTAGGAATTGCGTTCTCTTGCTATGAATCAAATAAAATTTTGTAAGCTTTGCCAGCACTGTATTTGGAGGGACAAAGAACGACCCGGCAATAGTGTACCCGAAAAACATTGTCCTGAGTAAGAGAGAACTTCGGCCGTGGGTGTACAGCGAAATGAGTTGTTAAGGAAAAGGGAACAAGCACACGATCTAAGCACTCTTCGGAGATTTGGCCAGAGTTCCTCTCTGGCGCAGGACAGGTGAGCTGAGTAGGAGATGTTACAATGGACGATTCTCTGCAAGGTTCTTCCCCCGGAATCGGTCGAGCTCTGAGGGGTTTATGAGCATCGATCAACTGGGGACTTCGGCACCACTCACATATGACACCAGACCAGGGATGGGATATTGAAGATCTGCTGCCAGTAGGATCTCCGCCAGCGGCTCTGGTGCGGCCCACCGCAGTCCCGATTCTAACCGAATTCTAGCGCACCCGATCAGGCCCTAAGTTAGAGGAGAGGCTGGAGTCGGAGGATGAAATTCGATGTTCTGCGTTGAACAGTGCTCAAGGAACGCCGTGTTGATGGCTTGGAAGACTCGACCGGATGGATTGACATCGAGTGAGAATACCAGGTTGGCTAATTGCAGGCGGCGTTGGGCAGTTTCCAACTCGTCACCGCTCTTCCATAAATATCTTGGGGAAGGGCCGAGGGTGTCGTTATAATCAGATGAATCGAGCTGGGAAAAACACCGTAAATTAGCTTGAATACACATAAGGTTCGATGACGCACGACTTTAGGTATAATGCCGGTGATAGATACCATTGTGGGTGCCGAAGGAGCAGAGGAGAAATCGAGGGCGAGAAGGGCGAGAAGCTCGAACCCTTTTGCGACCGAAATTGGGGGAAGAGAAGGAGGATCGCACGGTCGTTGGGATATACTACTAGCCTATAGCTCGCGTGTTCGCACGATATGAGCACGTCGTCATGACGATGCTCTAACCTTAACCCGGGTCGCAGGACCCTAACCTTAGTAGTAGGGTCCTTACGTCTGAGGGGTTCCGGGTCACATATAGTACCGGGCCATCCCGCAAATATCTCGATTTGGGCCGCAATTATGAGAATTCTGATTAGTACACTGTCTTCCTTAACATGTGCCTGCGATCAAAGTGCCATTTTGGGCCATTTCTCAAATCTCTTCTGGCCTATAGCTCTCGTCTGTGGAACCCGAGAGCCTTGGACTCTCCTGTAAACCTTCACTGATTGAAGACCCCCCTCAAAGTTTCATCTTATTAATATACCGAAAGCAGATGGAGTACTATTAGAACTTGTAGAACTGTCGGAAAGCATGATTTTGAACATTTCAGATCATGCCGTTCCGCACCATGCACAGTAGGTCCTAATCCCAAACTTGAGAAATATCATTCCATGGATATGTACTTCATCCAGAAAAAAACTCAAGCCCTGCAAGCGATGGTACCTCCATTGGAGTACCATGTCCGAATTTCAATGGCGGTGAAACTGTCCGAGTTTCCACGGGAAATTCTTTAACATATTCAGAGTTGATCTGCCGACTTTGTCTAAAAAGTGTTGTGGTAAACAGCTTCACGTCAAGGAGACACGTCAAGTCCAGGGAGACTAGAACAGGTTGAAAGTCGGGCTAAGCACTGGACTCAGCTGGCGTGTTCATTTCTCAAACATGTTTCGCCAAAGCTGGGTTACGGTCTACAACCAGCTGGTGACAAGCTGGTTTCAGCGTGGCGTGCCTGAGCAGCAACGTCGAAAGGCCGGAGATCTCCGCTCCAACGGGATGACAGCGCCCCGAATGGCGACCAGTCCGGGAGGATTTGGTGGGGCGAGGTTCCTACCTTCTTTTTTGAATTCGTCGTATTCCCGCTCCGGCATTCATTTGGGCCGGGGGAACCAAGCAGGACATTCGCGAGACATCGGTTGGTTGCATGATACCATTTCAATTCCAACCGGAATGGACAGCCCTGGCCTCTGCAAACATTCCCCGTGGCTCAGATTTTGTGAGAAGGCATGTCTTGATCCACGCTGCCGGGCTGCACAACCTCTTTTCGCCTCCTGACCTTCAGCGCACGAGCATTTCTCGATGAGAATCGGAGCAGCGTCTCAGCTGTCAGCTCGCGCAGCGTCACTTCTGACCGGTCTGCTTTCCACCCGCGCGGTTGGAAGCGGGAGTCTGGGTAAGGCCTGGTATGGCACGTGTCCCGGCGCAGCCCTCTCCACCCTGCTCTCCACCCTCGCGGTTGAAAGCGAGAGCCTGGGTTGAAAGCGACAGGAGCGCTTCCCTTTCCACAAGGCTTTCATTGTGAAAAGTGTGACCTGCATTTTGAAAAGCGTGATTTTTCGGGCTCAATGGCATTTCAATGCCGGGTTGATGACGTAGGGCTTTCATTGTTAAAAGCATGACCTACATTTTGAAAGGCGTGATCAATGGCCCTCTACACCATTTCAATTCCAGCGCAGTCCCAAGGCCATTCTCTGCGTCGGTTTTGACAGCCCTGGTCTCTGAGAACATTCCCCACGACTCAGATTTTGCTGGAAGCCGTTATTTCTCTTTCCACAGGGCTTTCATTGTGAAAAGTGTGACCTGCATTTTGGAAAGCGTGATTTTTTGGGCTCGATGCCATTTCAATGCCGGTTTGGTTAGGCAGGGTTTTCATCGTGAAAAGTGCGACCTATATTTTGAAGAGCGTGATTGGCCGCCCTCAAAACCATTCCGATTCCAGCGCAGTTCCAAGGTGATTCCCTGCGCCGGTCTTGCCCGAACGGAGCTCTGGAATATTATTTCGGACTGTGGTCAACGACAACGGCCATGGCGTTATTTTCCCCGTCTCCGATGACTTGTCGCGATTCGGTCGCGGCATACTTGCCGCTATCATGGTCACATTTTTTTCTGACCGGATGGCAAACAGCGCACCGTGTCGTAGTAGCCCTCAGGACTCTTCGGAAGGATTGAATAGCCAGGACGTGCCAAAAAATATTCCACAACTCTGTTCGCCGGGGGTTAATTTTTTTTGTGCGAATGGTGCTGGAGGCATTCTAGTGTACGGAGCATGAAACGGAGGAGAAATGAACACGTATTCAACTTCTGCACCGCAGAGAAATAAAGCATCACGGAAGGACCACGTGCCAAAGAATATTCCACAACTCTGTTCGCCGGGGGTTCAATTTTCTGTGCGAATGGTGGTGGAGGCGGTCGCATGTGCGGAGCATGAAACAGAAGAAAAATGAACACGTATTCAACTTCTGCGCCGCAGAGAAATAAAACGTCACTGAAGGACCACGTGCCAAAAATATTCCACATTCTGCACGCAGCCGGGTGGGATGATGAAAGGGAAGGATGTCCGCAACGCGTGTCGTCTCGAGCAGGAGTCGCACGGTACCGGTCAAGGATCTGAAAGGCTGTAAGTGTTCGAAGTGATCAGGGCTATCCATTTCGGAGAGGCATGGCTTAAAAAATGGCCCTGGGACGTCATTGGAATTGAAAAGGTTGGCAGGACGTCCAGTCACGCGGCTCAAAATGTGGACCATTGCAAAGGCAATAGGGTCACGCATTTCAAAATTTAACCCAGTTATTGCGCTCTTGAAGGCGCAACAATGCCTCCGAGCGGGATCTGAAAGGCAGTAAGTGTTCGCAGTGATCAGGGCTATCCATTTTGGACAGGCACGGCTTAGAGAACAGCCCCAGCAATTGCGCTCTGGAAAGCGCTGACACGCGCAGGTCAGAAAATGGCTCTGGAACTTCACTGGAATTGAAATGGTTGGCAGCATGTCAAGTCACGCGGTTCTAAATGCGGACCATTGCGAAGGCAATAGGATCACGCGTTTCAAAATGTAACCCAGTAATTGCACTCTGGGAAGCGTTGGTCAGAAAATGTTCCAGGAACTTCACTGGAATTGAAATGGTTAGCAGGATGTCAAGTCTCGTGTGTGTGGAAATGTAGCGCACTACCCATCGTGTAAGCGTAATAAATCTTTAAGCCTTTTGAAACTTTCTTATCGCGGTCCGGATGCACTTTTATTCCAGCCCCGAAAGCTTTGATCTCCGCCCCGCAAATTGCCTCATTTCGGCAGTCCCGCCCCGCAAACATGGAGTTTGATCAGGTCAATGTGTTTTGCGTGGACGGCATATTCCGTCCCGCAAACTCAAACCGCGCGCGCAAATTTGAATTTGAGTCCGCGCTCGCAAAATAAACTTGACAGGCTGGCGCGTAAAGAAAATTGCCCGTCCACAAAAGGACCCAATATGAATCCAATAGACCGCAGAGTCCTTAGTTCTACGTGAATAAAAATCAACTGGTCAATTTGAAAGAGAGGGCAAAGAACAAAGACTACAGAAGTTAGCCCGGGAAAAGAATGCTATGTAGAGGCTACGCACTGGCCATTTCTGATCCGTGAGGTATCCGCTGAACTCGGAGGGGCTACTGAAGCATCATCATAAGAAAATGGCTCATGAGTCCTAGGACTGCACATCGTCCCGGACGGTCGTTAATTTACGATAGCAAAACGGGGACGGGTCGCTACCGTACCTGCTATCGCTTCTTTGATATTTTTAACTTTTGACGGTACGGAACGGCAAAAAGACGGCCGTCACCTGTCGAGTAACTCGGTCGGCGAGATCGGGGGCCCGAGAGCAAACCGTGGGATTTATCGATCTTTAATCCACGCAAACCCTTCTTGGACGTCTTAATTGGGCCTGACTTCATAATTCGCGCAGAGGAAGTGGGCAAGTTTGATCATGTGGGCTGTTCAACCACGCCAAATAAATTATTGGATCATTGTGGAGGGAGGTATTGGGATCCAATAATCTACGCCTAGGCAGGAGGAGTTCGCGCAGGATTTATGCAAATTATTCGTTGCCTGCAATGTATCGTGGAATTCTGCAGCAAATCCACAGTTGAATCTGTTTTTTTCCAAATACATACCTGAAGCGAAATCCCGGATCGTCGGGTGCATTCTGGGCAGTAATATACCCGGCAGTGGAAACGGCATCGATCGGCAAGCCACTAGACGGCGCAGTCCTTCACTAGCTTCGTGGACCGTCGCGCTAGCCGAACGCAGCGGTACAATCCAATACCGACAGCGTCCAGCCTCGCTTGCGCAAAACAGGGGGAGTGCCATGCGGCCACCGCTCTGGGCCGCGCGCGCCACATCATTGTCCCACTCGGCACCCAACTTGAGTCCCGTCCTATGTGCAAATGTGTCCAGCTGATGGAGTTTGATTTCTGCCTTACCACGGCGGTAATCGAATACCGTGAGGAAGGGTGTGTCGGGATATTCGTTCATGAACATGAGCTCTCGCAGGCGCCAGTCGAGGTTCACACTACTGAAAGAAGACTTACCACAACGAATGCACGTCGACGCCGGCGGACCAACCTGCAGCGCCGCACCCTCCTCGCGCTCGGACGCATCACAGATGTCATGGAGAGCGCACCGGGGCAAGGAGGTCCTGTGAAGAACTTTGCAGTTAGAAGTTGCCTCATTGAAACGAAAAAACTTACAGCTTGATAGTAATACCAGATGCTGGGTGAAGGCGCCGGCGCGTCGCGCGCCTAATGAGAAGGCTGCCCACTTGTGGGTTGAGTTTGCGTCGGCGGAGGCCGCTAACCATGCCATCGCGCGTGTCTATTCAAGACAGCGAGATTAGGAGGCTGAACGCTGGGTTCGCAGTGCCGTTGCCCGCTCCTTACACCGCTTTCCTATGTTCTCCGACTGACTACAAGATATTAAGGAAATCTCTTGCATGTAGGACGTAGGGCATTGAGGACAAAAAAGGGGGGATTTGGACTAGCCGCTATCGATTGGCATACCTAGAATCTGGGAGGACCAGTGGTCTTGCACGAAAAGGTCGACGGGTATGATAGCGGACCTAACTTCGTGACAAGTTTGAGTCCCGATTTGGTAATCGCTACTACACACTCAAATTTTTTTCATTTTTGTATCTGAGTGTAGAAATGGCACAGTAGGAAGGCCTGCTATCGATCCCACGAAGCAAAACTTCGAATTTCTGAAATCATTGGTTTCTTCAACGAATTTGGCGCTTTTGATAGCGGGCCGGCCTTAACCGGTGATAGCCGAATGATGCCGAAGCCTGCCGGTGGCTGTGTACCGATGCGAAAGTGGTTGGAACTTGTCTGCAAGAAGAAAACTTGAGATAAAGTATGTTCAGACACAATCAGATAGGTCATAGGACCCCATCCTGCACTTTTCACTGACAAATTATCATTTAAGATCATTATTTTTTCAAACTTCCTGCCCAGATTTGGCGCTTTTTTTTCCCACGCTCTAACCAGCCCCGTTTTTTCTGAAATAAAAATATTACCTATAAACCTGGTCATTCTGAGCCCAAATTCACAATCTTGGACCAAAACACCCCAAACTCCGAGTTGTCATGAAGTTTTGTCCGCTATCATACTTCCGGCTACACTTCACCCGCTGCTCGACGACCGATACTTTCCCATCGTCATCCGTCATCACATACTCCGGGTTGAACGCCTCACACGCATCGCGCTGCCGCTGAATCGTACGCTTGAGCTCGGGGAAAGGGAGTGTCATCATTTGCTCGATCGTTTCCAACTCTTTGGCCATTTCAGACGTCTGCGGCTGCAGTTCATGCGCGAGCTTGATGTCTATTGTGTGTGGAAGCACCGGCAAGAATATATGGGTGGACCTGCTCACCTGCCAGCGCAATCTGCAGAAATCGCCCTTCGTGACTGAGAAGCCGGTTGGCAACCGGCCGGCGGTAGTGGGCCTTCGCTTTTGTAGTCGGCGAGAGTATGTTCTCCATGTCAAGCGCAAGGGTGCAGAAATGCTCGGCTGTTCCCCACCTGGCGACCTGGGATCAGATGTTCGAGCTTGTACAACGTGAATGGGAACTCACATCTTCTGTCGAAGCGAAACTGCGGCACAGTTCAAAAAAGTGCTGGGAAGTGGCATCAAGGTGAGCGTCCCACAATACATGAATTGAATGGCGTATGACCACCAAGGATGAAACTGTCGACGCACCAAGGCGCGTCCGAGCTTCCCCTGCCGGAAGTATTCGTTTCCCTACAGTGGCATGGTCAAACAAAGTTCTACGTTGCCAGCGGCAAGCCGTCTCGCCCATTGCTTCCCCGCTTCAGCCGACAAGTATGCGTCGAAGTCGTTGGTGAGCCCCATTGTGTCGAGGCAAATTCGGCGATCCTTGCGTACGACGGATTTTGAGCGGCCCAGAAGACCCTTAGGCGAGCTCATGTACGCGTCCGCATAGACAAAAAGGGCCTTCCAGTCGGGCAAGGCGTCATCAGGGATATCGAGGAAATAAAGGTCAGACATCTGGACGAAAAAGTGGTGTTAGTGTTTCACGACCTTTCACGATACGGTAACTCTCGAACAGTGGTGGCTGTGTGATTCCAATGGTTTATCCTGTATTGCCTTTATTTATTGTAGATGCGCACATTCAGTCCACGAGATGATGCTCAGTGATCTCTTTAACCAAGTCTGAATTCAATATCAAAGTCATAACAGGGGTATGGAGGCAGGGGCTTAGTATTTGGCTTCATCCAGCCAGCAACATTCCCTCACAAGAAAGGGAGTTTGGTTGTGTACAAATGGAATCCATTGCTGGTAAATATGATTGAGGTCCAGCAATTGAGGCACAAATTGTGCCGCCACGCGTTTGTATTTACCAGAGAAAGGTTTCGAAAAGCACACATGAGAACCGAAGATTTTTTGCAGGGAACAAGTGAGAGTGCAGAAGATGTCTGAAGTAACAAATACGCCGCCTCTGAGTTGATCATTTATAAGGGAAGAAAGTAGGAGATTTGCCAGGACATGCTGTTGCCATGGAGAGCGAGGGGAAGAGAGTGGGCACTGTAGAAAAGAAAGATACATATAGGAGAGTGAGCAGCAGAAGAAAAGGAGGTGTGTCAGTGCTTGAATTCCGGTTGCTTGATGTTTCAAGTGATCAAGTGACCGACAAGACCCAGCTAGGCTGAGACAGCTTAAAAAATTTCTAGGCTTAGTCATCGAATGCAAAGCGTTCAGTACTTATTTCACAGACGAGGAAAATGTGAGACCCAGCAAGCAGCAAGCCAGGACTATAACCTGAGACCAAAACCACCACAACTTGTTCAATTCACAACAGAAAGAAAAAAAAACTCCTCCCTGATTGCGAAGAGTACAAGAAAATCGTCCACAGCTTGGCCTGCTTGTCATGTCACAACTCTCTGTCAAGAGGTGCCACTCATGCCAGTGTGTGGCTTTCTTCAATGAAAATTCATTTTCCATGCCAATTCTTCCTGCCATTTTTTCGATTTACACAACCTTGAACATTGCAGCTTGCAGTACTTAGCAAAAGCTGCTGCATGACATCATGTATGGCAAACAAGTACTCGTAAGATGCCACGCACAGCGTCGGACCATACCGATCAAGTTGTGGACTGAAGAATAGTAAAGGTGCTGTGCGCTGAGGGACGCGACCTCGACGGTGTACCTGCTGTACGCTACGTTGTTGGTATGTTGCACTGCTAATTTTCTCTCCGTCTTACAACAAAGGGTAGGGGCAATTTCACATTCTGAGGATATATTGAATCTTGGTTGTGCTCATGTTGGGGCTGATTGTACTCCAGAAAAAATTCAGAATGCATTCAAATGCAAATGTACGATCATTCAGGAGGGTATGAGTTCTAGTGTTCTAGTGTTCTACTGTGTCTTTTTATCGATGGTCGCTCCTTTCACCCGAAACTCCGAGGTTTCGCTCATTATACAGCCTCGACCTTGATGCTCTCTGGCCGGATGTAGAGCACCTCATCATGGACCAAGTCCACAGCGGTGGCGATGACCTCGTGGTGGACCGAAGAACGCACGCGAGACCTGGGCACGAAAAAACTATCCATATTTTCGACGCTCTGTCCAAGGGCGACTCGCACTACAATGATTGTTGGAGCAATTCCCTTCGCATCGAAAAATTAGGGATAATATCAGGCGGGATGGAGATGCACTTACCACTAACTACACCAGCACAATGTCACCGAGTGTCTTTTGGTACGGACGCATCAGTATCGTATCAAGCTCAATAGTGGATACATGTCTTACGACATCGTAGGTGAATGGCCCTCCGAATCCAAGGGAGATAAAAGCAATCCCACCACACAGGTACAAGGCACCTGATTCCAGGATAAAATCCCAGGTTTCAGCAACAGGTAGGAAACTCTGCCAACGCATACATCATGGCGCATACGGTGTGATATGTGCTGGCCATCTGGGCTCCGAAGACCTGTCGAGCTAAAATTGCGGACGAGGGACAACATCACAGAAACCTGTAAGCCCCATTAAGACGAAAGTCGTGAAAAGTGACACTCCAATGGATACATCGAAGTCCGCGCTGACAAAACCCGAGATATAGATGTGTCAGAAGCAAGGGAGACCGCACTAAAGTATCCAATACCTGTTGAAAATCCCATGAACCACTGTCACGACAAACCATAGTCTGAGGAAAACGCACCAGCAACGCTCAATGTTAAAAGAATTGGGAAGAGGATAATCTTGATCTGGGAATTCCAAATAACATAGCAGCAGCATAGACTCGCGACCAGTTCGTTTCCCACGCACTGATCACGAGGGCAAGAAGATCAGTGCTGTGAAACGACTGGAACAACCGGTTGCCATTTTGGCTGATGCCCTATGAGTGGCTATGATGATTACATGGGAGCGGAATGCCAATACACTACCAAATACTCTGGTAAGTGGTAAGCATAAATACTTGTCCAGTTATTAACAAAGAAAATAGCATGCCTCAGCGTCCAATGGTGAATTGAACTGCGGCCAAGTTTTCGCTCAACACGCCGCTTCCCACGGTTGAAAACGCTGGAAGCCGTCAAATTGGGGGATAGTGCGTGCCGCTGTACTGCTCAGAAAGGAGAATTGAATGTACCATTGCTGGATTTAGCACAAATCTTGGCTGTAAATTGACGACGAGCAGTTTATATGGCCAGGGAAACTCCTGCTACCTTCTACTCACCTTCCAGAGTTCAGGAGCATAAGAACTATTCATCCTTTTTACAATCTTGTAGTTGTGACCTTGAATGGCACTAGTGAAGCGTAGAGATGAACCTAGTAGTGTGGAATTTTGAGGTCTTTCATTTAGTTCCGCTTCCAAGGAAACGAACAAGTAGTTCAAGAGCAATTGCCTATCTATCATTTGCTCAGGGGCATGTAATTGAGAGCCTCGATCATTCAGGTTAGTGCATCCTAATGACGAGCCTAGTGCGCCCTGTCAAGGGCTTTGGTTTGGTTTGGGTTTCGAGGCAAGGGGTCAGCAGTTCAATTGCTATTGCTTATTCACCTTTTACTCAAGCCCACGCAGTCCTTAATCAATCGCCCGTAAGAATGGTCTCGGATTCATCGAGCCAGAGGGCCCGGAAGAGGGGTGAAAACACCGTTTTTTTTTTTTGACAAGCTCCAGAAATATTTATTTCGCCTGGCATAAAGATGCCCTGCTCATACTATTGGTATTGGTATGTATCTTCATGATGCAAGTCTTTTTAAGGTGATCCATGTCTCGAGCCTGAAGTTATTCACGATTCATTCCTGAAATCGGCCAGATCGGGGAGGTTGTCACAGTGTGTGACGCTCCGAATGCTCGTCACCCACGCGCGAAATAATTCTCATACTCAGAGATGGGGTCTATAATTTGTCTCTCAGGTCCTGAACCGCGTCCAAAGGTCTATTCTTCATCCCAGGTGTACTAGATGTATTATAGTTGAGGAAAAAAATTGCAATAGTCACAATTAAGAGGTTCAAGCTTTCATTTACCAGAGAGTGGTTCCCAAGCCCTAGAGTGTTACTTTGAGTATCCAGAATCTCTCTAACTTTTCATAATGATATGACCTTGCCATCTGTGGATCATAGAATGTGTATCCTCCATTCCCATAAGCCTCGCTGTAGGCTTGGCTACTTGGTAGAAAAACAAGTTATCCTAGAGGCTCAGAACCTCCGGATTTTGGATCTGACGCACGACCCGACGCTTAGGGATACCAAATGTGGTTTCTTTATGTGCTAGAATTTGCCCATGGGTGGGTACGAAACGCGTCGAGCCCTCAGTAACCACGTGAGGTGGGATACAGATATTGAATTTAGTTGGTCAACAGATGGCTGATCAGGTGGGTTACAGCTGGAGAATAGGCTGGAGAACTCATGGCCGCCAGCTGGCTGTGAACCAGACAGCTTTCGTGCCACGCATCTGTCGGGTGACCATGCCAGCCGGGGTCAGCGTGTCGGCACTTTGGCGGTGTACCATTCTCTTGTGCTGATTGATGCACACTAACAAATTTGAAACAAAAACAAGTTCAATATTCAATATTCGCGCGATCTGGCAGAGCAATAAATCTTGTATCCACACTTGATTGGTAGTTTGAATATCACTAATCGGCACCGAACTGATCAATACATACATACCCTTTGCTAGAATCTCTCGGGCACAACGGAGCTCTCTGTCAAAGATATGGCAGATGATATACTCCTTGCATGTAGCCATCGTAGCACTGGAGCGCTACAGATGAATGAGCCGCAGCTATTCGTGCTACCACCTACTTTGAAAGTGGGCTTCGACCCTGAGATTGAGCTACTGCACCACATGTCCGTTAACAATTCCAATGTAGATATAGGGTTGGTTTCGTTCTTTTGAACTCATCAGGTGGGCAACACAGCCCACAACCAACGGCATCTATATCAGGCAGACAATTTGGCATATTGTTTCCCATGATGACGGCCTGACAGCAGGCAAAACAACTGGCCGGGTTGTTCTGCCTACCCTCAAGGACAATCATCGCCGACTGGCCAGAAAGAGACTGTGTGACTGGCCGGGCCACACAGCTCAATCTGTCCCCCAGAACCCAAACAGAAGTCGCAACTTGTCAGGTTGCGACAACCTTGATCCCCCAGAACCCAAATAGAAGTTGCAACTTGCCAGGTTGCAACTTTTATCACCCAGAACCCAAACAGAAGTTGCAACTTGCCAGGTTGCGACCTTTATCCCCCAGAACCCAAACAGAAGTCGCAACTTGTTGGGTTGCGACGTCCTTGATCCCCCAGAACCCAAACAGAAGTCAAACTTGCCAGGTTGTGACTTTTATCCCCCAGAACCCAAACAGAAGTTGCAACTTGCCAGGTTGCAACTTTTATCCCCCAGAACCCAAACAGAAGTTGCAACTTGCCAGGTTGCAACTTTTATCCCCCAAAACCCAAACAGAAGTTGCAACTTGCCAGGTTGCGACGACCTTAATCCCCCAGAACCCAAACAGGAGTCAAAACTAGTGTATCCCTTCAGAACGTGTGTGGCGTGCAATGGCAGTGCTCATGGTCAGCTATGATTGAATAAATGTTCATACATGAGGAACAAACATTCCACTCACCAAGCAATGCAGAGAATGTAAAAGTTTCTTTCATGCCACGGGTAGAGACGAGATGAGTTTGGAGGAGACTACCAATTAAGCGTCAATGATGCTATGTCGACGCTGGACCTATAAAGCATCGATAAAATATCAATAAAATCAAAATTTTAAGGTGGAAAGAAGAAAAAGGGTATGACTACCCAGCCTTGACTGCTCTCGGAGAATTTCGACAAGAGAGAACCACGCTCTGCCGATGCTAATTCACGGTGCATTATGTGTGAACAGTATGAAAGAGGGTGATCAGACCTCGGTCAGGGGCTGCCATGTGGCTTTGTGAATAAACGATGGCAGAGGGGCAGGCAAACAAAAACAAAGGAAGAATGGGGCAGAGGCCAAATGGGCGTGCACAGAGTGGGGTGGCAGAGGCCAAATGGGCATGCACAGAGTGGAGCGGCAGAGGCCAAATGGGCATGCACAGAGTGGGGTGGCAGAGGCCAAATGGGCATGCACAGAGTGGGGTGGCAGAGGCCAAATGGGCATGCACAGAGGGGGTGGCAGAGGCCAAATGGGCATGCACAGAGTGGAGCGGCAGAGGCCAAATGGGCATGCACAGAGTGGAGCGGCAGAGGCCAAATGGGCATGCACAGAGTGGGGTGGCAGAGGCCAAATGGGCAGGCACAAAGTGGGGTGGCAGAGGCCAAATGGGCATGCACAGAGGGGGTGGCAGAGGCCAAATGGGCATGCACAGAGTGGAGCGGCAGAGGCCAAATGGGCATGCACAGAGTGGGGTGGCAGAGGCCAAATGGGCATGCACAGAATGGAGTGGCAGAGGCCAAATGGGCATGCACAGAATGAGGAGAGGCCAACAACGCTGAATTGTCCTGAAAAGCCAAGCCTTTATATATGTTCTCGGAAAGTTATTTCCCGCTTCCGCTCCGGGTTTCGGAGGTTCCATGCACCGAACCCATAAAATCGGGATCAATATCTGAAGCCCGGACTCCGGAGTGCCTGTCGATCTTCAGTGCCGGAATGAGTGCCGCCGAGGATTCTTAATGGATGACGACCTCAACTTTTTGACCAGACGTAACAGAATTCCGCTTTTCTCATTTCTGAAGGGGAGCCACACTACCAAAATCGTCCAAAAAGGATGGCTCCAGGGACTACCACAATTCAAGTCAAGATAAGGATCCCTGATGAGTACGGAAGATAAATGGCCACCGAAATTACACTAGAACAATGTGATGTCTGCCTGAGAGTGCATTCAATGAGATAGACAAGGATCTGACAGCAGAGGATGTTGGTGCACTGAAACTCTCAAACAATGACAAATCCCTTGGAATCGAATTTTACATTCGTCAAGTGCCCCTTTATACCTACCCAAAACGGCCGGTTCGTTTTGATTTAGCCACAACAACGTACAACATCGGACGACTCTCTTCCTCCATCATCGTCCACTTCCTTTGCACGTCCTGCTTCTTGGTCCTCCCACCTGTCCACACTGGTCTACACTCTACTGCCCGAAAGCAGTTAGCACGGTACATTTTGATTCTTCTCGCCTTGCCGCGCTGGATCACAGATCTGACGAGAGTCGCAGATGAGCGTGCCGACCCCAGCCCTCGGTTCACCCTCGACCATAACTCGAGGTAGTGCGCTTCGCGGCAAAGCCCACTATCTCCCGCCTTCCCATCATTGCTGATTCGCCACCAATCTGACATGAAACCTACGGACATCCCGACGCGGTCATGTAGGTCAAGAATTGAAACCAAGAATTATAATTGTCAAAGAATTATAGAACTATAATTCCTGATGAATATACAGGTACTTCATGAACTACTCAAGCATAGGCAGAGGCATATATCAGGTTATTTATTTTTGCACTCTCTAAATTCTCAACAAAAAAAAAAAAACTTGATATATGGTCTGACTAGGGAGACTAAGGCAGACGAAGGATTCAGGAAGGATCGAGAACACCTCCATAAGCAGGATTTACATAACAGCAGTTGGACTGCTAGAGAAAGGGAAAGACGGGATGTTATACATGTACACTTGCACACATTAAATGCTACACCCTGTCAACGACTTGACCATTGGTGCGCAGGGATGGAAAAAATCCATCACCCTCATCCCGGGAGACACGCACGACCCTTTGGAGCAGTCATTCACAATACCTTCATGTGGACCGCGACCCAACCCTGCGAGCCCCTTCGCCTTGGACCCAACTTCTAACTGTGATCGGGGTCGAGATTGGATTTCATATTCTACGTTCTTCAGTATCATCGTTGTTCTCAATCTGTACATCTTCACTTCCAGATTCCACTTCAATCGCTTGTTGACTGGCTATCCGGAAATAGTTGCCGTGTTGTTATATCTTCATTCATCCAACCGACCCACATGCATCGGCGCTGCTTGAGCTCAGTTCAATCTGAATTCCAGCTCGGATCTCTAACACAACAAACCTGATGAAATTGTGACTTGAATTTTGAAGTTCATTTACATTTTAGTATGAATTTCAAAGATTAAATAACTGGTTCATTGTAGGTACTATCCTCCCCCACCTCCCCGGACACACCTAGTACTCGGACAAACAATTTCTGATCCGTTTACCCTGAAAATTGGTGCTATATGAAGCTGAAGATCCAGGCTATGAACGACATATGGGGGGGGGGGGGGGGGGGGGGGGGGCATTGATTATACTCGCGTGGCCCACAACATGAATGACGAGTCTATCGAAGACAAACATGTGGGAACATACAGGTGGTTATCCATATATAAACCTACAAGATGCCAACGGAGCACACATTCATTCCAGGGGGGTGGTGGCTACAAGACGCTGAGCAACTGTGACTGGCTTACCCTCGAATGAGCAGGACCACTGGTTAAAACCCTGTGGGACCTGGTTGGAGTTCTCCCCTCCCAGGTATAAATCCCCAATGTCCACCAGTACACAAGAAGCTTGTCGTAGGTCTTCCCTTTGCCGAATGCATGCATAGAACCACTGTCTGACGTGTTCAACTTCCGAGGAAGGTCCACAGTCGAGCCAGTTGGCGTGTTCAACTTCCGAGAGAAGGTCCACAGCCAAGCAATATGGTGGCTTCAACTTCCGGAGAAGAAGTCCACAGCCAGTGAGAAGGAATACAGGAGAGTGTTGAATTCGGAAATTTTTGTTTTCAGAGGATGTACAAATAGTTCTGGAATAACAGCTTGAGTTGAATTTGCACAACAGTGTTTGCGTTGTTTAAACCACAGTGACAAGGGGTTGAAGGCCCGGATCAGAAACGATAAGCATAGGTGTTGAGTCGAACACTTGAAGTACATTGTAAGCCAGTTTTCCCAGTAGCGGTGTTATTTCCCTTCTTGAAAGTAAGGCGCGAAAGAGCTCCAGAGGTTGTGGAAATTGTTGAACCAAATTCGGTAGTTCACCATTAACCTTGGCCAGAAACTCTTGACGGTGCTGTTTCAATTCCTCGTGTTGACAGACGAATAGCGCATGGGCCGGATCTTCGACATAGACATAGCAGAATCTACACAGTCTCCACTGCCGCGGAACAATGTTCTTCCCGCGTTCTTTCCAGCGCCGACGCTCCACAGCAAGACTGTGACTTGAGAGATTGAGCTTTCTGAGCGCCTTTCTGTGTTCTGGTTGTTTTATCCTGAGGTAGTGGCGGAAATCGAGCGTCTTCTTCACGAGTTTGCTCGTGTCTTTGTCTTTCTCAAGTCGCCCAACAAGCATATCTCGCACCCGAGAAGAGGATTCTATTTCATTGTCAATCCAGGCTTCCATGGACGTTTTGACATCTTTCATGGCGACTTCAACAGTGGCTACATCGAGATTCGGTTGTATGTTCAAGTCTACCGGAATATAGAGGCGGGAGAGTACAATGCGTAAGTCATTGATCCACGAGTTTTGTTTTGTACGAGCCAATGCCAGTGATTCTTGCAATGCATTCTATGCCGGTCTTTCATGCTCCAGTTTCAGCAAGTAACAGAGATTTTTGAGTGCGAGATAGACTCTCCGATATTTAATCGGCCATATGCCAGTTTCAGAAAAGAGAACAGCTCGCAGACTCCGTGCCCCAACACCAAGCAATCGTCGCAGGAAGCGGAGTTGGACCTTTTCCAACAACTTGAGGCTCTTCGAGTCTATGTCCAGACAGACATCGCAGCCGGGAATTAGATACGGATCCACCTGTGCCATGTAGAGAGTTCGAGCATCCCATGCAGGCAGGCAGGTGACCTACGAAACGGTCCAGATTCAAGATAACATTTGCAACAGTGGTCGCTTTTTTAGCCTTGACTTTGTAGTGCTCTCGCCAAATGAATTTGGTACCAGTTTCAAACCAGATTCCAAGATAGCACGCTTTTTGAACTTGTTGGATTGGATTGCATATGAGATATGTATCAAAACTGTCCCCCAATCGTGCCAGAAAATCGAAACAATTCGGTAGGTGGGCTATTTCTAAACAAATCCATTTACTGAATACGCCGTTGTCGTTTACACATGAACTAATGCCCTTCAGAATTCCCATATTGGGCAGTGCCGATTGATTTTACGTGACGGTCACGTGCACTCTGCAATTAGAAAAGATCAAATTTTGTTGACCCAGCACCTTTCGCAGCCACAGAGCCACATTTTCAATCTAAAATATCAGATTTGGTCTCAGAGCCATAGATAGGCATCCTATAAGTGTGATACCCAAGCAATATATGTGGATTCTTATCCCAGAACTGATGACGATATCAAGGTTTCGCGGCTAACCGATCTTTCGAGAGGACAATATGCTCTGAACAAGGAGACGTATGTCAACCCCCGCCATACAGATTTTGTCTCATTAAATTCTAGCCAAAAAGTGGTCGATCACGATACACGCACCAAGCTAGACAAGTGGTTTCAACCAGCGAAGGTCGCAATCAGCCAACGAGACGCAGAGAACAAGTGCCACCCTCAAACTGGACTATGGCTACTCGAACGTGAGGAATTTATACAGTGGATGTACACACGAAAATCCTTACTCTGGCTTGAGGGAATATGTCAGCTTGTCCCTCATTGCGCCAATTTTTACTCACCAATTCTCTCCAGCGGGGTCCGGGAAGACCATCCTAAGGTCTTTCCAACTGTTTTTGTTCGTTGACAACGGACTGACCATCACCACGACGTAATCGACACACTTCGGGCCAGAGCGGAGCCATTCGCATTCTTGTACTTTGAAACAAACAATCCAGAACAGCACACGGTCCCACAGTTCTTATGCTCACTGGTCTCGCAGCTCTCGATTCAAGCACATTCTCCAGATAAGATATTGGAGACGCCGTGGAGCTCCTACTCCGGTGGCCAACTTCTCCCCCCTAATTCTGTGTTAATGTCGCAGGCTTTGATCCCAATTCTCAAGGAATTCACGGAGCCGGTATATATTGTGCTGGATGCACTCGACGAGTGCTCTGAACGGGATCAACTGCTCACCACGAATCCACGATCACCACAATTGTGGAGGCGGATCTGCCCAATGTTCATCTTCTCTTGACCAGCCGACCAGAGATTCTTCGGAGCAGCAAATTCTCAAGGAATTTACGGAGCCGGTATATATTGTGCTGGATGTACTCGACGAGTGCTCTGAACGGGATCGACTGCTCACCACGATCACCACAATTGTGGAGGCGGATCTGCCCAATGTTCATCGTCTCTTGACCAGCCGACCACAGATTCTTCGGAGCAGCACCCACCTTGCCAAACATGCGGTTTCAGTCTCCCTCCAAGATTGTACGCATCAGGACATAGAGTTGTATCTCACCACCCCTGTGTCGATGCCGGAATTTGGTCCCGGTCACGCGTCACGCGGGCCTCTGTCGAACCTCCCAAGCGGCACACCCATGCCAAAACTGCCTGGAAGACGCAAAAAAGATAGAATTTTCGTTTCGAATGTTGAAATTTTTGAGGGTGTCACGCAAAATTTCGGCGGGTGTCGAACTGTCGAATTGGTTGAAATGGTCACGCGTCACACCCGGTGTTGATTTGAAGGAAAAAACCCAGTATTCGAACCCGCTGGGGTGGAAGCGCATGCTGGTGGTAAAAACAGTTCCTGTGTCTCCTAAAGAACAATCTCATCAATTGCCTCGAAGTTTCAGTGTCAGTAAAAAAATTTATCCCCAGTACGGCCAGTATCACGTGATAGAATCCTGGCTTCCCGAGAACGGCTACGTGTGGGGGGCTTCGTGCCTCCGTAGCGTCTCCACCGTGAAGCCCAATCCAATCCGAAAAGGAAAATTCCATCTCGAAGGAAACGACGGGGAGTGCACGACAAAAAAAATGTGAAGAAACAGAGTTTGAAATTGCACTGGCTATCGTCTGAATTATTTTGGCGCAAACACCCGATTTTGCATTGTGAGCTCAATGCAAGCCGCTTCTCGAGTCCGGCCTCTCACACGATAGCCAGCGAAATTTCAAACAAACGTGACAATCCTTTGCCTTTTCAAACACTTTCAATTCCAGCACCGTCTCGGAGCCAGCTTTTGGGGTGTCGACCCGCAATGAATAGCCCCGACCATTCCGGTCATTTTCAGCTATTTAGATCCCTCTCGGAAGCATTATTGACTTCTCTGGCGGCCAATCAGTGGTTTACATTTTTAAATGCGTGACCCTATTATACTATTGACACAATCCTTTGCATTTTCAATTCCAACGCCGTCCCAGAGCCAATTTTTCTGCCGTGGACCCCCAATGGATAGCCCCGACCATTCCGGTCATTTTCAGCTATTCAGATTCCCCTTGGGATCATCATTGACCTGTCCAGCGGCCAATCAGTGCTTTACATTTTCAGACGCATGACCCTATTATAATATTGACACAATCACTGCGTTTAAGACAAATCTAAGGCAATGCTGTCGAGGTCTGCCAGGTCACCTCGTCAGACCCTCAGACGAGGTTCGGCGAGATGAGCTGGCCAGGTGAGATAAAGGTCAGCCGAGGCGGCTTATGCAGAGCTCGGCAGGGCCGCACTAGATGACCGTGGCTGAGGCATTAGCCGAGGCCTGCCGAGCACCTCTAAGTAGCCCCGACTAGCCTTGCCGAGCTAACTTCGGCAAGGCTTGCCGGACTTGAAAAAGGTGCAATCGACAGACCCCATTTTAGGTCTGTCAAGGTCAAATCGACAGACCTCGACTAACCCTGCCTAGTTTTGTCTTAAACGCAGTGAATCCATTATATTTCCAAACGCGTGACCCTATTATAATATTGACACAATGCTTCGCATTTTCAAACGCGTGACTCTATTTCCCTCGCAACAATCCTTTGCCTTTTTGACCATTCCGGTCATTTTGAGCTATTCACATTTACCTCGGAAGCATTATTGACCTCTCCAGCGGCCAATCAGCGCTTTACATTTTCAAACGCGTGACCCTATTATAATATTGACACAATCCTTTACATTTTCAAACCTGTGACCCTATTGCCCTCGCCACAATCCTTTGCCTTTACAAACACTTTCAATGCCAGCGCCGTCCCAGAGCCAGTTTTTGGAGAGCCAATTTTTGGGGCGTCGACCTGCAACGAATAGCCCGATCATTTTCAGCTATTCAGATTCCTCTCGGAAGCATTATTGACCTCTCCAGCGGCCACTCAGTGGTTTACATTTTCAAACGTGTGACCCTACTACCAACTCACTCATTGTGTCTTATTTTCGCCGGTTTCTTTCTATCACTAATTCCGCGTGAATTGGGGGAGTAATTCCAGCCGATTTCATTCAGAGTTGACTAAGATTCGAGTAATTCTTTGAAAACGACCTACGTTGGAATATCAAGCCGCCATCACCGAGATTTATGATCCGCCCGGGGCGCTTAATAAGCCCGAGTTGAACTTACTCATCCTGACCCGTAGATTACTCGGTATTGTAGAAGGTTCTAGCATGTCTGTAGAGTATATAAGCTTGCAATTACTTCAGTTTATCCTTCTGTACGGCTACTGGTGATGGAAAATCTGCGGTATTCTCAGTGCCAATCCTGGTTTTGAACGAGTACAACACGAATCCGGCCTTCTACCCAGCAGGACTACGTACGCGCGTCGGCCCTGTAGGAATAATTAAGGGACTGGCTAATAACATTGTACGAGGCCTTATTCTCTTCCTCTCTGCACCATAATCACACTGATTCCAGGTCTCGGAGCTCATCAAACTCAACATATCCGCCTTCGCCTAAGTCGCTCGCAGAGGCTCGACGGAATGGTGTAAACCTTGCGGATGAGATGAAGTCTTGTACAAAGTGGCAGGTTATATGCGTAGACCCAGAGCATTTGCGCGACAAGGAATGGCGGACCATATCTGAATGGCCCGAGTTCAGGGCAAAATAGCTCTTTTCTGCGGCCGATGAGGTGCATTTGATTAACGAGTGGAGCGCGGAGTTTCGACCTAATTTTAGATTGATTGGTCTACTCTTCAGAGACCGTTTCCCAAGCACAACCTCGGTGGTCGGACTATCTGCGACTCTTGCTCCAGCGAATTCAGCCCAGAGTAATCTATCTGTTCAGGCCCCCTTGCGTTTCAGGATAACAGCGCTTCCAGCCAATTCAAAATCTCATCCTGAACATTCAACTCCCAAGACGTACACTGGCGCAATACCTCTCGGGCGTAGGGGCAACTCACTTCAAGGTCCCAATTTGGACGTCAACCTAGCCACATTATTTAAGCCGGACAAAGGGATCTATGATTGTCCTTTCAAGACCTGCTTGCTCAGCGGAAATCGAAATCGTCTCCGTTACGTCCCTTCTCTCCATGTTTCCGATATGGAACACTTTGTCAATTCTTCTCCAGTTTTCATACATATATATCCCCTCCTCCGCCTGGAGTCCACCGCCACCTTGACGCTCACCACCCTCATTTCCTCGCTGGGAACATGCGTCCCACTTAGCTTCAAGCCTCCCTGTTCTACGTAGCGAAACACATGCGCATGAGGGGTGACGAACGAGTATACCACCGTGACGGTGAGTTCTGTTTTATCTTCCTTATTTCTGATTCTTGTAACAGCCGTAGCCGGGATGTTCGGGTCTGCTCAGGATTTGTCAGTGATCACCGGATACATCGATACCGACCCACCACTCCACAGTGCTCGCTAACCTGAATGAACTCATCGGCGCCATTCATTCTCCCCGCACGACCTTGCTTCAAAGCATCGTCCGCTCATATCCACACGTCCGTCGGGATCACAACTGTGCGAGTGCTGCTCCTCTGTGCCGTCCCTTATCGTGCTGATGCCGCTTGCGTTTTAATCTTCCACCGACGCTGCATTTACTTCTGAAAATTCCCTCGAGTATTCATTCATACTGATTCCGGTACCGCGGCCTCAGATGGTGCCCAATCTCAGGTGGGCAGACTGCCACATCTTTCCCTCCGCTGATTGGGTAAGTTTCATGCCCTGAAGTAAATGCGATGATAGGGTTAGGTATCGAGACTGAATATTTTGCCAAATTGTGGCTTTGTTGTTTACATTTGTTAAATGCCAGGAGACTGCCATATTTGATGTGGGAATCATAAGTTTTAATTTTGGTATTTATATGTTGTGTGCACCGGAAGGTGCACACTGTTGAAGAAGCAGCATTCACAAGACTCTATGATCGAAAACCACGAGTCTACCACTCTACTGTATTATTTCGTTCAATTCGGCAGTCAAGCGTCACGCGGACCTTTTTTTTATTGCGGCAATAATTTTTTCTCGATTTATCGGATTTTTTTATTGTCAAGTTTGGACCCAAACGGACACGGCGATCAAAAGTTGTGGGAGATTTTGGACCAAGATGCCGGCATGTGAACATCATTTCTTATTTCCGGACAGCCTTCGCGCTCATTTCTTCCTTGTTTCTCCACCAATTGCCCATCGATTCGGAAGTTTATAGGCTCAAACTCATCCCTCGATTCAGGGGAATGATACCTCTGTTGCGGGTCCGCGAGCGAGGATCGTTTCCGCTCTCATCGCACTCCATGAAGACCTCAAGCAGTTTCTGGGTGGCGCCCTCCAGCCACGTCTCTAGCAAACCAGCTATATTTGCTACCAACCTAGAATTTGGTTAGTGCATTTAAGATACCTGAATCTGTGTCCTCCGAAATTTCTGGGGTCTCGACTGCACAGGTTCCCGGTCGCAGTGGGCTACTGCCCAAAGTCATCGGATTTTCGTTGCGCATGTAGATGAACTTTTTGAGAGGGGTTGCGGATAGGTGGGAAATGTTGTGTCCAACTCGGTATGTTCAAACACTTCCTATGAAGGCATCCAATGAGCAGGGCTATCCATTTCTGAGACGCCCGGCTTTGGAAAATGGCCCTGGGACTTCATTGGAATTGAAATGGTTAGAAGGATGTCAAATCACGCGCTTCGAAATGGAAACCATTGCAAAGGCAATGGGGTCACGCGTTTCAAAATGCCAATCAGTAATTGCGCTCTGGAAAGCGCAATAATGCCTCCGAATGGGATCTGAATGGCTGTAAATGTTCACGCTCAGAAAATGGCCCTGGGACTTCATTGGGATTGAAATGGCTTGCCGGATGTCAAGTCACGAGCTTCAAAATGTGGACCATTGCAAAGGCAATTATCAGGTTATTTTTTTTCCACTCTCAACTTTTCCAAAAAAAAATAATCTTGATATATGGTCTGATAGTGAGACTAAAAGGCAACAGGGTCACGCGTTTCAAAATGCCAACCAGTAATTGCGCTCTGGAAAGCGCAATAAACCTCCGAGCGCGATCTGAATGCCTGTAAATGTTCGCGGTGATCAGGGCTATCGATTCCCGACACGCGCGGCTTAGAAAATTGCCCTGGGGCTTCATTGGAATTGGAATGGTTTGCAAGATGTCAAGTCATCAAAATGTGGACCACTGAAAAGACAATAGGGTCACACGGTTCAAAATGCAAACCAGTAATTGCGCTCTGGAAAGCGCAATAATGCCTCCGAGCGCGATCTGAATGGCTGTAAATATTCATGCTTAGAAAATGGTCCTGGGATTTCTGTCGGAAAAATCCAAATGGCCTTAAGAGCAAAGCCAATCTTATGAGGGAATTTTAAGGCCTTATAAGGACCTCAAAATCCCCTTATAAGATTGGCTTCTCTGATAAGGTTATTTTAAGACCTTATAAGGCCTTAAAAAGGACCCTGATTTTGAGGTTTTTTCCGACATCATTGGGATTGAAACGGCTTGCCGTCAAGGCAGGATTGGAATTGAAAAGGTTTGAAGGATGTCAATTCACACGCTTCAAAATGTGGACCATTGCAAAGGCAATAGGGTCATGCGTTTCAAAATGCAAACCATTCCCACCCTATACACTAAAAGTCTTAAGCCAAATATGCCAATTTTTTTTTTTTTTTTGGGAGCGTTTGGGATAATGAAACTTAGTCTGCAGAAGCATTCCAAGCTCATCCGCTTTTGTTACCGGTTATTGGACCAGTTGTTGCCGGGGAAAATTGCTCAGGAGGAAATGCCGTTACGCACATTGTTCAAACCACACCTGAGTGTGGGACTCCAGCCCGAAATAAAATTATCCTATCCCAGTTCTGTCGTTCATGAGCTGCATACCCACTAAAACCCCCTCGTGTGTCCAATCATCCGGCAGTGAGTCCTCATTCATAAGAAGGCCACTCCATGTGTTTGAGACCAGTTGCTTCTTCAGTGCAAGTGGTCCAAATTTTATTTTATCGGTCAACAATCGGTCGCGCAGCAAGGCTCCACTGACCACTTTCAACCATCTGTTGTGAATTTCTGTTGTAGTGAATACTGATTGTGTCAACGTTTCGCCTCCGTCGGCCATAAAAAGCAGTAGATTCCGATCCTCCAAATTGCTCTGGTGGGAACGCATGTTGGAGAAGTTTAACCGAGAAACGCGTGTATATACATACTGTGCATGTTGAACGTTGAATCTGTCTCCAAAATCGTTAGCGAGATTCGTTTGAGCTCCCAGAATGCGGGTTACCACGGGAGGGGGGCGTCTGACCAATTTTTTTTTTCAAGAAACACTCTAATGAATGCGTCCATTTCAGGAAAAAAATCGAGAAAATATTCAACTTTGCCATCAAAATTGTGCAGCCTGAACTCTTCAAATATCGATTTGCCACCCATATTCACCCCCGAATTCGACCTGATTCCGAAATTTTAAAGTTGGTTCCGGATTAAACTCAGCCAACATTGGGGTGCCGCTCATACAGGTGCGGAGTCATGATTGGGGCATGGAGAGAAATTTATTTCTAGATGTGCGTACACACAACAGAATTCATGCATCATTTCTCAAAGTTGTGGCTATGTTGTTTGTAGGTCCTCCTCGGGACCCACCGAGGCGCTCATACCCTCGCAAAAAATCCATCTGTGCGGGCAACTGAATTTCGGGTGTTTGAAGTAGTAGTGGCCCTTTATCGGAAATTTGTACACCTAAAATCCTAGAAACCTGGTAAGATACAGTCTTGGATGTTTTGAATTCTAAAGCCAAATTTCGGGGCCGAGGGACGCACGGGTCGTTCGTTACAGAGGTGGCACAAGTTGGCCTGTCAAGGTCAGATCAGGGTATTCGTGGGGTTCCAGGAGGCAAGACACAGTATTGTTAGCGTATAGGAGGAAACAATGTCATACCTTCGACTCAGGGGATGCGAACGAGCCCCGAAACTTGTGAATCGGCGAAGGATTGGTGGAGAAACAAGCGAAAGATGAGCGCGTGGACTGTTCGGAGATAAGAAGTGTCTCCATGTTCGCACGTGCTGCGTCTTTGTCGTCTGCAATATTTGTGGAGAGCATACCTGGCGGGAGCGGCGGGAAACGTCGGTGGGGGTCGATGGTCTCGAAGTCGCTGCGGAAGATTGGGAAGGCTGCTATGAGGTGCTGGAGGGGCGAGCGGTGGAATCGTGGGACACGGCGGCAGCGGGCGAAGGTGCCTCGGATTGGGTTGGACGCCGGGAGACAGGCGAGCCGAGCTGCGGAGTTGTACGCCGAGCGATTGAGGCGGAGGTGGATGGGGGCGATGTTGGCGTGGAAGTTCTGGGTGTCCGTCGCCGTGGTTCTGAGACAGCCGGTGATTAGCTTACAGGCTTGCCTTTGCACCTTTCCTAGCGTTCGCGCGAACCACACCGTTCCTCCTTTGGAAGTGTACGTACTGGGATTAGACTCGGTTTGCGCTCGGGAAATGTAGTTTTGAAGAGTTCCTTTGCGCTTGGAAGTTCCGCCTTTCAGATGCGACTTGAGAAGCTCTAACGATGCATTGTCTTCTGGCCCGCGGATCGGAATACCTTCGAACCGCGAAATCTGCAATGTATCAATTAGATTTGCGCTCAGTTTGTGCATTGATATGGCGGTCAAAGTGCACATTTATTATTCCGTGAAACATTTGTACCTTCCCCGAAATAAATAGCTATTTCGATGTGTTCCCGCGAAATAAACACGGCTGGACATCGTAGCGGGGTGGGGGCAGGAATTCGTCATCTCGGCAAGCTGTGAGCCGATGACGTGAGCGCTCCTAACGTCTTTTCTCGTATACTGTAGTAGTCTGCAGTTTACCGCGCCACCGGTGATCGCTAGGTCCCGTTATTACTAATCATCGCATGTTAGTCTCGTCGTCTTCCGTCTTTGACTCTTTCGTCTTCCCGTCAATGCTCCTCCCCAGAAACGCAACGCTCACACGCACAACGGCAAGAGCCAGGTCATTAGCCATTGGTGTGTCTTTACCACTCACCCACCGCGCTGCATCTAGTGAGCAATGGTGCCGCCACGAGCAACAGCGCTAGGTCCTCTCGTTTGACGAAGACACATCAACTTGCGGAGGGCTCGTGTCATCAACCACACTCCTCTCATTGTCCTCCAACCACCTCGGACCACCTCTTGATTTCGTTTGCATCGTGACATGTCGGGGACATTCTGACGTGAAGGCTCTACACTTCAATACAATATTCAAGAGACCTCGAGTTCATGGGCCAGACCGAATTCCGAGCAGTTTCAGATCAAATACTTGTTTGACTCGTGTCAATTTGTTGTGTCGGTATCAAGTCTTCTAGATGTCAAAATCTCCGTCTCCTCAAACTTCAAGCTCTCTTTTAGAGGCTCAAGCACCCTTCGTCCCATGAACTTCCCCAGGAGCAGTAGCAAAACCGAAGCGACAGTTCTGCTCAGAATTGCGCTGGCTATCACCCCGAATTCAGACTCGGGAAAATAGATCTCCATACCATGTCACGTTTTGAGGCCGCGGACCAGCTTGAATACGGTCCTGTTGGGCACAGCCTCCCTACAGAATGGAGAGCTTCTGAGCCTGTGGCTTACAGCTCTTTGCTGAACATAGGGCGCGGGCCGTTTTTCTTTTTTTTTGTAAGTTTTCGCGAGATTCCTGATTGTGAGCTCAATTCTCAACCGTTTTCCTTTAAAGTAGGCTCGTTCGATTCGGACGGAAAACCCGGAGGGCATCTCGTAGCCCGATTCTCTGGCCGCCGCGTTGAAGACCGATCGATTGAGGCGGATATGGATGGGAGGAGGTTAGCGTGAAAGTCCATGGTGTCGGTGGCGGTCGTGCGCAGGGCACCGGTGATGTGCTTGGCAGCTAGCCGCTGCACTTTCACCAGCGCCTTCGCAATCCACACCGTACCCTTGCGGCGCGCGTCTGTGTTAGCAGAGACTCGAACGCTGTATATCTGTCCCGTCAGCCGCTACATAGAACCATGTCGAAATTACCCACGAACCGCCCGTACTGCAGCACCGTGCTATTGTCCACCGCCAATATGAGGCTATTGCCTTCAACAATTGCCGAATTTTTTGAGATGGCATCGTCGATAGCTTGGTATGTGTCGGATCAGAGCCGGTGAAGAAATCCCATGAAATATATTCTAACAACTGAATCATTTCTGACCTGAGAACCAACCACAGTTGGCCTCAACTTGGCTTAAAATCACGGAAAGCGTGGGTTCAGGCTGAGAAAATGGTCTATACAGTTCTTAGGCACTTAAATGTGTGTATTACAACCAACTAAACACCCCTTCAATGGTCTGTGAGCCATATTGAACAAGGGGAAATCGGGATTCGAATTCCGTAGATGCCATACGAATCAAAACAGCCAACGCGACTGAAATTGACGCGTTGTTTCGTTGTGTGTAAAATGCAAAAATGATGCCGGTTGCCTGGCTCGAACTCTCATCGAGTTGCTCCCATTTGAAAACTTCTTTTTTCAAAAATCGCGATCGGACATTATTATTGCAAATTGCAATAATCCAGTGGAAGTGATGGAAGCATCTGGGGGTCACAAATTTATTGACTCAGGTCGGTGGAAGCCGTGGAAATTAGCCGGGTCACAAATTTTACTGACTCAAGTTGGTGGAAGCTATGGAATTTCACCAGGTCACAAAATTTACTGACTCCGGTTGGTGGAAGCCGTGGAATTTCACCGGGTCTTATTTCGCCATAGATTCATTGGCCGTTGCGATTTTCCAGAGTGGTTTGGGTTGCGCGACGCGGAGGTTATCGACGTTCGACATGGGCGACTCTTCGGCCCTGGAGATCGGGAGCAGCCAGGTTTGGGTCCAGTTTATTACTCGAAGCCTGAACACGGATATCATGTGTGCCCTGGGCTGTTCAGAGGAGGGCACCAAATGCTTCACTGTGTCGGATCAAGGACTGACGTCTCCGTTGGCACGGATCAAGGGTCAAGTTTTCCGACATATAGGGGCTACTTGTTAGGGGAGGGTGGAGCATGTGAGACAGCAGTCCTCGTTGCCCGAGACGACCCGCTCAATAGTACCCGATGTCGCCCTTTATCGCCTGGTCTCGAGAAAAGACTCACAGACGTGTTATTATAACCGCTATCACATACACCAGGTCTGGGCTTGTTGCATCCAGCCGGTGGTCTGCTGTCGACGCAGACAGTCCTCGACATTTAACCCAGTCGGCATCATGGCCATTCTCGTCGATGGTTTGCAGGAACGAGGCTGCATTTTATGCCCCACCGCTGAGTTCACTGCGACGGAGGTCATGCTCGTCGACGTCAGTCTTCTCTTTCGCAGATGGTGGTGGTTCGAGCAGCCTGCCACGTGACTTTTCATCTCCTACCACCAAGACCTCGAGATGAGAAGAAGGCTGACGATGCCCTGAAACGACTAGGAGCGTCGTACAGCAACCTCAGAGGCACACCCAGGCACTGCCTGTGAATCTTGATACACTGCACGATGGCCACATGCCATAGGCAACAATAACCCTACCCACAATAAAAGTTGCATTGCCAGCAAAGGAGTGGCGATACGGTCAGACGGACACAAGTGCACGTCTCCCGAGCTTGAACGGCGCAAGTATCTCTTTTTGGGAGAAGAATAGCGGGTCCCGTCCGCCAGACTGTCGTGCGGAACGTCGCGCGGGCCATCTTGGACAACGAGCACTACTGTCTCCCTTGAGGCACCTGACCAACTCCTGACGCAGTACTCCTGATCCATACCCCAACTCCTGAATCAGGTCCACCAAAATTGAAGACGAAAGCGCGAAACCTGGAGTCCTGCTCTCTGCGATCTCGTGAGTCTCGGTCCAGGGTCGTCCCGAAAGAATTATATTATCAACAAGAGCGCGGCGGGGCGTCCACCACTTGGGGCCACGTGGACGCGTTGAACCCATGACTGGTGTTCTTTGACAGAGAAGTGATGGGGGTGTTTGCGTGCCATGATGTGCCGAAGGCAAGCCGGCTTTGCCGTTTGTGAAGCTAGGGATGTGGAGGAACAATATCCCATTGAGATAGCATCACTCCAGAGTTCAGATGGAAGACGGCTCGATGGTGGAGGGAAGGCGTACATGGTGTGAATAGAAAGGTGGTGAGGATACCGCGATGAGGACTTCTCGGAAGTATCTAGATGTGTGAATCAGTATATGTGTGAGTGGCTTGCCGAATGGAATCGACCTTGAGATTGTCTCATTGGAGCGTTGGAAGCGCTCGCCGACGTGTCGAATGGAGAGTCCGGTGACACAGGTGTACAAGAAGATGGCGAGTTTTTCTTTAAGAGAAACATATTTTGAATCCGAAAGTCCAGCAAGGGTTCGGAGCCTGTAAAGAAGCGCCAGGTAGACATGTACCCTCATGCCTAGTTCGGCTTTTATTCTATCAGGATGCCCGAATATCAATTCGTCCAGCCATCCTTCCCCCGAGAGAACAGACGTGTGGTAATCCTGCTTCCAGTAAAGTGGGCTGGCATACAGCTGTCCTTATTTCGTCAAAATAATTGAGGACTCTTGCTAAAGAAATTAGTCTCTTCGTACGTCTTCAGAATGTCGAATACTCTTTTGTGTAAGATGAATTTGGACGAAGCCAGATAACATCGTAAACTGCCAGATAACCCTGACATCACGGTGTTATCTGCTGTCTTTCTTTCCTCCAGCACATCCGCTTCGCTATGCCTGTTTTCACAAGAAATCTATGTCGTATCTTCAAACTCTTTGTCAAAGAACCTTCTGGCAACTAGAAATCTCAAGCAAAGCCCACCAAACCCACCGTTCTATGGAACCAGGCTATTTAGGCTCAAGGAGAACGATGTAGTGACTGTTCCTTTAAGGATCACGCATCCACAAGGCCTTTTGTAAGCATTTTGTGCTTGTCAAATTAGGGGTCTGGACCTTATCTGCCCTAGTTTGGAATTCAAGAGACTAGGGTCGGCCGACCTAAACACTCTGCAATAGATATGTTCAAAATGTATCCCAATGTTGGAATAAACTTGACTAGACACCTGTTGTCTGCTCGATTTCCAGAAATTGATACACCGGCGCCCAAAGCATTATATTTCAAGCCAGTCGCTGATACAAGTAGCCTCTCCACCTATTCCTCCGAGTCCACTTTCCGCAACACTTTCCCTAAATCTGCGACATATTCTGGGTGATTACATACCAACAAGGATATCTGGGTGAGATTTCACAGAATCCGACGTACAACATCCCCAGACCCACGCCAAACGCACACATGGATTGACGTCACATCAAGAGCCGCATCTCAGGTGGCAAGGATCCAAAGAGGCCAGCAACGGAACTGGGGCTGTGAGCTGGAACAGTTGTGAGAATGTGAGGATGGCACTGGGGTGGGTGATTACATACCAACAAGGATATCTGGTTGATATTTCACAGAATCCGACGCACAACATCCCCAGACCCACGCCAAACACACACACGGATTGACGTCACAACAAGAGCCGCGTCTCAGGTGGCAAGGATCCAAAGAGGCCAGCAACGGAACTGGGGCTGTGAGAAGAAGGCTTTGCCGTCGATGCTGGAACAGTTGTGAGAATGTGAGGATGGCACTGGGGTGAGTGATTACATACCAACAAGGATATCTGGTTGAGATTTCACAGAATCCGACGCACAACATCCCCAGACCCACGCCAAACGCACACACGGATTGACGTCACATCAAGAGCCGCATCTTAGGTGGCAAGGATCCAAAAAGGCCAGCGACGGAACTGGGCCTCAGTGCCTTGGCGGTTAACGGCGATACATGTAGTAATGATATCCATAAAGGTGCGTCATTTCCACGCGTCCGGGAGTGTCCTGAATACATTCTGTTCAGAGATTCAAGAGTTTAAGCACCGGGTAATCATAACATCGCCCGATATGTGCCTCAAACACGACAAATTTCGCCTCCTCTTTAGTACGCCAGCATTCGCGAAAAGAATTGCGGCATTTGTCGTCGATGAAGCACACTGCATCTCTCAATGGGGGGATAATTTTCGCACCGAGTACGCTGAATTGGGCACGCTGCGCGCGTTCGTGCCTCTCAGGGTGCCCTTTATGATCGCGTCCGCCACCCTCCCCCCTCTTGTTCTCGCCGAGGTGCGCAAATCAATGTACATGTCCACGGAGACGTCGTACCACGTCAATCTGGCACGGACCGGAAGAATATAGCGTGATTTGTACACCACATGAAGGCCGCCAAGTCTGATCTCGAGTCTCTCGAGTTCCTCGTCCCACCGCACGACTCGGAAGATGCCGTCGTCGAGGTCAAGCAGACGATGGTGTTTTTCGACGATATCAATTTAGCTATGGATGCGTTGGAGCACCTTCGGGATCTCCTCCCTCGGTCGGCCCGGGGCGCGGTCGTTCTTTATCACTCGCGCCGCAGCAAGTGATCCAAGCGTATCGTGATGGAAAAGTTCCGGAAGGGTGAGATTAAATTTTTACTGGCCACGGAAGCGGCGGGAATAGTATGTCCTTTTACAGTCACGCGTCAGTGGTTGAGCAGCTCATCCGAGACACTGAGCCGGTGAGTGTTGTCCTTCATCAGTTTTGCGGAGGCGAGGGGTAGATGTGCTCGAGGGAAAAGGCGGGAAGGGAATGTCGATAGAATTAATCCAAAAATTCGGGGAGGGTGAATTTGTGTGTCAAGGTCATGATGGTCATGAGAGTCGTGCTCATCAAATATGCCGGAAGCCTCTTGCTCGGATATATGCCGGGCGAGACAGTCGGCCCTATCGAAAAATTCCACAGGTTGATAAAATTCAGGCCAAGAGCAAGCACTGCGTTCAAGGCCCTCCTAGCCTCAGTAAAAGTGCGTGTAGGTCTGTCCAGCTATGCGTAGGGGCCTAAACGGGCCCTGTGTAGGGCTACTAGACCGACCTGATGACAATTGTGGCAAGATATGTGTAGTCCCCGACTAGATGCGTGTAGGTCACCTAAGCTGACTCTGTGTAGGCCGGTGTAGGTCCGTCTAGATCAGTGTAGGTACCTAAACTCATCTCTACTCAAGCATGCTGGGGTTAATTCCATGTTGAGGCCGAAGTGCGGCGTTCATTTGCATTTGTTTGGAATTGTCATTTGAGCACATCTTAGCCCAGCAAAGAAATCTGAGGAGACAGTTCGAAGCCAAATTTGCCTTGTTATCTACCCAGTGGGTCGCCACCAATTTCCGTGCCGAATTGAGGGCACTGTGGTGAAAAGACTGTAACCGGTTTTGATAAGAGCTTGGTTTAATGGCTCAGGCGTCTTTGAATTAAA